>JAJMJY010000013.1:0-372482 GCA_030569115.1 Sungouiella ezoensis
CCTTCCCTTACTCCTTCATTCCCTCCGCCGACCCAACATCATTCCTGTACTAAACACATAAAACATCCTCGCTTAGCGTCTCATAGAACTTTCCCATCACTACTCACCATGTTGTCGCTAGTGTCGCTAAAGCTACCTAAATTCGTTCTCAAGGCCATATTACCCCTTGTGGCGCTAACCACTATTGTTACCATCGTCACCTACCATTCAGGCGTCAATGTGACCCACCTCAATCTGATTTACGACACAGTCAGAGCAAACACAAACGAGTTCTTAAACTCCAACCAGATCTTAAACGACTACATCAAAACAGATGCCATGGTAGTGGGCCACCGCATCTTGCCGCAGAATGTTCGTTTCCAATTTATGGATACCAAGAATAAGGAGGGACCTGCTGAGCAAGTTCTCAAGATCAATATGGATACTTATAGTAAGGTCATGCACACGGAAATCAACGAACCCAAGGATTTCGACGTGTCCACCATCTATGCCCCGGAGGATCCCACCAATTACCAAAGAGAAAATGCCACCATCATGGCGCTAGTAAGAAACGACGAGTATCTGACGATCAAAGCCACCATGAGACAATTTGAGCGTAAGTTCAACAGCAAATTTCTTTATCCATACACGTTTTTGAACGACCAGCCATTCACAGAATCGTTCATGGAGCGCGTCCGTGGCCTCACAGACGCGGAAGTAAACTTTGTTCACATTCCACCCGAGGTATGGAATAAGCCCGAGTGGATTGACACGAAAAAGGAGCTGGAGAAAATGTCTCGCTTGGAGAAACTCAATGTGGCATATGCCAAGAAGGGCTCCTACCACAACATGTGTCGTTTCTACTCCAAATCCTTCTACAACTTGCCTGAGATGCAGAAGTACAAGTACTATTGGAGAATCGAGCCCAAGGTCAAGTTTTTCTCAAACATCAACTACGACGTGTTCAAGTACTTGGCCAAAACCAACAAAATCTATGGCTTCACCATCAACCTTTATGATATCGACGAGAGTATCGAGACGTTGTACCCAGAAACCCTCAAGTTTCTCAATGAGGGCGAAAACTATAAGTATGTGCACGAGAATGGCGCATTTCAGTGGATGACCGAGAATCAGCAGAATCCCAAAAAGGCCAAAGTGGCCAATGGCTACTCCACCTGTCATTTCTGGTCCAACTTTGAGATTGCAGACATGGACTTCTACAGAAGTCAGCCATACACAGAGTGGATCGAATATTTAGATAAAACCGGCAATTTCTACTATGAGCGGTGGGGAGACGCTCCTGTTCATTCATTGGGATTGGCGCTTTTTGCAGATAAGCGCCAGATCCACTGGTTTAGAGACATCGGATATTATCATTCCCCTTATATCCATTGTCCAAACAGCCGCAATACAAAAGGTTGTGTTGTGGGCAAGTTCGATGAGAGCAACCACAACTTGGATCAAAACTGTATGGCCACCTGGATCGACTACGAGATCGACAATTTGGAGGCCATTTATTAGTGAGGAAGATTCCTGTGGATTGGATATTGAATGTTCGTTTGATATTTTTTAGCACTGCGTCGTGTGTGTGTGGAAGGCGAAATCGTACAACTAGCTAACTATGGCAGATGACGGAATATAAAGTTACTATTGACGTTTCGGAATCGTCCCAGCACTTTTCCATGGCCTCCAGCACTCTCTGACTGCATTCCCGCGCTTCTGTGGCTTCCTGCACTACTGTGGAGTAGTAGTGCCTGTTGCACTTCACCTTGGGTGCAAAACTGTGGATGTGATCCGACTATCATTAGTAATTCCCCGACCCGGCCTGCCAGGGGAATTTCCGAGTATAAATACGTTGGCTTGCTGGGTTAGCGATATTTTTTTTGTACCCACAAACATGGCTCCTGCTCCTACTACCCAGAACACCCAAGACGAATTCGCCGACACCCTCCAGAAATTGACCCTGTTGCATGTCGCTGGAGGTGGCGAGTACAAGAAGAAGGTCAAGACTGGCTCTGAGGCTTCGTGGCTCGAGAGATTGCCTACTCCGGCAAGAAAGAGATTGGAGAAGTACAACATCGATTTGTCGAAGGGATACCCCAAGGTTCCAGATATCAAGGACATTCCCAAGTTTGTTGATGAGGCGTTCGAAATCAGAAACAAGGAGTATCCATACATTGAGAGAGGCAAGAACGCCGACCCGGAGAAAAAGGCTTTGTTTGGTGCTGCGAAGGAGGTGAGAAACTTGACCAAGCACATTGGTACCGAGATCATTGGATTGCAGTTGGCGGACTTGAACGACCGACAAAAGGACGAGTTGGCTCTTTTGATTGCAGAGAGGGTCGTTGTGTTTTTCAGAAACCAGGATCTTTCTCCTCGCAAGCAGTTGGAACTCGGCAAGTACTGGGGACAGGTTGAGGTGCATGCGCAGGTTCCAAGGGTGCCCGACGGTGCAGACGGCGAGAATCTTGCCGGCATTTCTGTCATCTGGCAGGACTATGCCAGGGAGTTCTTCGGTCTTCCATTGACATTCAAGAACTCCATTGGTGGGAACTCTCAGTGGCACACCGATTTGGTGCACGAGTTCCAGCCAGCAGGTATCACTCACTTGCACAATGATACCATTCCTGAGGTGGGTGGAGACACGGTATGGGCTTCTGGGTATGCTGCGTACGACAAGTTGTCGCCCGCCTTCCAAAAGTTCTTGGACGGAAAGACTGCTATCTACCGGTCTGCACACCAATACTTGGATAGAGAGAAGCCATTGAATGGTCTCAAGTGGATCGAGAGGGAGCACCCAATCGTGAGAACTCATCCTGCTACTGGATGGAAGTTCTTGTTTGTCAACAGAGCCATGACGGTGCGTATTGTTGGATTGCAAGCTAATGAGTCCAAGGTGATCTTGGAGTACTTGTACAGCTTGTATGAGAAGAACTTGGACATCCAAGTCAGATGGAATTGGAAATCAGAAGAGGGACTCGGCACTTCTGCTATCTGGGATAACAGAGTTTCCCAGCACAATGCTGTTTGGGACCACGAGGGCTTGGAGCCAAGACACGGAACCCGTGTGACCTCTTTGGCTGAGGTTCCATTCCTTGACCCAGAGTCGAAGTCCCAGAGAGAAGCTTTGGGTTTGTCGTTGGATTGAATATTTGAATGCAATTAAAAATGATTTCTTTATTATCATTAATAATCTTCGTAGGAAATTCACCGTTTCTTATTCAGGTTCTGCAAGTAGAGCTCATTCACTTTTTCTCTCATCACTTCGGTGATGTGAGAGTAGATAGGATCATTTTTGAGACGATCACTCCAGGCAGCGAGATTCGGGTATTTCTTATGCAACTCTGTCTCTCCAGTACACTCCTTAACACCAAATAGGTTATCAAAGAGGTTCTCGTAAATTGGGAAGCTCAACATAATATCAGCCCCAGTCAACTTGTTTCCAACGAAGAAGCCAGAACCTTGCAGACGGAGTTTCTTGTCCAAATATTCCAAGTTCAAATGGAACTCATGGATATAGTAGCCATAGTTCAAACCCTTCGAAACGAGCCTGGACACAGTTTTCAAGCCGAACGGCGCAATTCTCTTGACGGTCGCATTGATCAACATTGTGAATAAGACGGGCTGGAGAGTTCCTTCTGTGTAGTGGATGTATTCTTCCACCTTAAGTTGCTCCATTTCATCCTTTGGAGTGAGCTTGTAATCCTTGTCATAATTTCTTATGAGATACAGAACAATCAATCCCGATTCCACTAATTGTAGGTTTGGTCTCCCGTCAGCGAATTTTATCTCCAATACTGGAGACTTACCCAATGGATGGACTTGGAAAAGTTCGGGAGGACCTCTCCAAGTTTCTGGATGGCGGAGGAATACGTCAATTTCGTAGTCGAGCTCCAAAAGCTCCAACAACCACATTATTCTGTGTGCTCGGGACTCATCGAGCCAATATAGAGTGAATTTATCGGCACTGGGCATTGATCGGTAAGGTTGAAGGATGAGGTCAAGTTGAAGAGTCAAATCAAAAAAAACGAAGAGGTCGCGGTTGGATAAGAACAATAAAGGGGTTTGACCCCAGCCGTGGACTATCCATGGCCTAATATAGTTGAGATGGCACTTCCATAACGGTATTGTCTAAGTCAGTCGACCTTGCCAATAATTACCCAATTGGGAAATATAAGTTGGTTACCAGTGCGAGATGATAAAGTGGGGCATGCAAGCGCTGTCATTTGCCTATCTAGGACAAGACTAAGATGAGCAGAATGTCACAAATGGGGCAATGTGGGAAGTGGACTGTTGTGGAGATTTGTGGAGATTTATTAGGTTAGATGAGGTATGCGACCGTCAAGGAACCTTCCACAAGAAAATCGCCAATGATCCTCAAATATGTTGCAGCACTGTTGTTAAATATTCCTTTCTTCAGTATACCAATGGCGCCAGCCCCCGAATTTGGTCCAAGTAGTGCCCCTTCCTCAATGGGTCCAACTGCACCAACTTCTTCAAATCTGCCACAATCTCGTCGTCAAGTGGATGTTCCGAGTCTTCAGCTTTCTTAATTAAACCCTTGATAAACACAATCGTCTTGAGACACCATATGTGGTCGGAGTTTGTGGGACTATCTTCCTTCTCCAAATCATTGAGCTCTTGCACATCTTTCAATTGGCTCTTCAAGAGATCCAAGTAGGAGTCCTTGTCATCAAATGCAACAACAAAAAGATCATCTGTAAGAAGCCAGTGCAAGTATAACCAAACAGAGGTGTCGTCGGAATCCATGTACATTCCAGTCTTGAGAAGATCGAGTTCGTGCATCAACATCCTGTAAGGGGATGAGAACAAGTCGAGAATCTTGATGTTTTCTTTGCTCAACGACAGCGTATCAGGGACATTTCTTAACATTTCAAAGATCAACGTCATGATCTTGGTGCGGTTGTGCCACGCACTGAAGTTGGAGATATTCTTGTTGATTTTAGACGTTGTGTAGGCGAATTCTGTCAAGTTTACGGCTAGCTCGGCAAGCATTTTCTCGTCAGAAGTTCCAGCACTTTTAACTGCATTGTTTACCATGTTCTGGACAATATACCGCCGGTAGTGCCACCCGTGGAAGTTTCTGCTGTCCATTTCCAATAACTTCAGCACAATGGCCAACTCAAACTCCCAATTGGCTTCTCCGTGGAGTTGCAACTGCTGCAAACACCACGTCCGGTGGTTCCAGATCCAGTAGCATTTGGGATACATTCTCAACTGGGCCATAGTCAATTTCAAATCTTGATTGAGAAACTGTTTCCGGTCTAGCGCTCCTTTTTGTAGGAGACTGAGCACGATATGACGTCTATAGTTCCACACTGCATTAAATTCGGGGTTAAGTTCAAGAAGCGCCGTGGTGTCGTCGAGAAAATCTTGAGTGTAGATTTCGTTTAGTTTGCCTTGCAAAATCTTGTTGGTGAGACCTCTGTAGTGGGCGATTTTGGTCTTATCCTTTGCGATTTTGGCCAGGCGGGCCGATTCGGAAATAACCACTCGCTTGATTCCGTGTTGCTGACGAGTTAGTATGGGATATCATGGGAGATTGCAAATTGTTGACTTACCATTGAAGATAAGAGTAGTAAGTTCGCGAAGTGAGCAGGAATGGCTGCGAATGAGGCATAAATGATTGATTGGGGGAACATTAAATTCACGGAAATCGAGAATTTTACAGGAAATCTACACGAACATAGAATTTTATAGGAATCTAGAATTCACAGGAATCGAATTTTGTCATTGTGGAGATATGTATTTAGTTTTTGGGAGAAATAAGTTTAGTTCTTTCGGACATTATTTGAGTTGAGGACTGGTAATGGCACTTAAATCGAAGTTAAATAGAAATCCAGTTGTGTTCTCTAGTGAAATAGATATTAACGAAATTGGAGTAGTAGATTCGGGTAAGCAGCGATTATCACCAAGACTTGGACGTTGCGAAACCCTAGCAATGCTAGAGTCCAAGTAATCTCCAGGAATAGTGAAAACTAATAAATGAATGGACAAGAACATTGAACATTATGGAACTTCTACTCTTCATCGCAGCATATGGTGCTCTATTTACAAAATTCTTCTGAAACCTCCATTGTCTCAGCAGACGCTTTTTATCTCTTCTTGCCGTTTCTGCCATCTCCCCACTCATACAACAGAAGCCTTCACCTCAAGGTTTCCAATCGCAGGCAACAACTCTCCATCCAGGTAAGAAGCCTTGAAAAATGCATAGTTCAACACTACATCATCAATGTTTCTCATGGCCGGATCTTTGGCGAAATCAGGATCAATAAAGAAAAATACCGGCATGTCCACCTCTTCTCCAGCAGCTAATCTCTGCTCCTCGAAGCAGAAACACTGAATCTTGTTGAAATACTGCGCCACATGATCCGGCGAAACTGAGTACGTGGCCATGCCCACAATGTCCTCCTTCGACATGTTTTTGGCTCTGTAGAAAACTAGAGCAGTTTCTCCAGGAACTACATACACCTCTTTCTGCAATGGCGTGAACTTCCAGGGAAGAATACCAGACGCTCTGCACGTAAAGGAAATACGGATACGCTTATTTGTTTCCACGGGAACAACTTTGTCTGGAGTGAAAATACGTTGGTCGGTAATGGGAACTCCTCCCCATCCTGTTCGCTTACACAAGTATCTGTAGAAAGGCACAGCAACACACGACATACCCAAGAATAACATAATAACAGATCCGGAGTAGTATGCTGCGCTCCGGTTGCGTTTCTTCATCTGATCCGCTTTTTGTTTTTGGATTTGCTCCAAGTACTCTGTTGGAGAAAGTTTACCATTATGAAGTCGTGATCCCGTGCGGAACGTCCTGAGGGGCAGAAGTCTATTCCGAGGGAAAATATACTTTCCAAAAAGGAACACCGGCCTTGTCGGTGGCACTAATCTTGCTAGCATTAGAGTAGTTAAGATGATAAAAGTTGGAGATAGTTAGTAGTGAGGCTGGACGCACGTGATGCACTATTGATTGAACAAACTACATAACAATATCGATATTCCGACTTACAGAAATTTCATAGAAATTCGTTATACTATTAATCATGCTATTGCATTAGTTTCTGCAATTTTTCGTTTGTGTACTGGTCGTTCATCGACATGAGGGTCTCGAAGTTCGCTTCACCTAGTTCCTGTCTCAACGCGACAATTTCGGTTCTAATGAAATCCTTCAAGTTGACTCTGTTGACGGGATCTTGTGTCTCGATAAGTTTCTGGTACCTCAATTTCTCCCCGTGAGGTGCAATATCCGCATCCAAGTACGAATAGTTGTCAATGTCCGAGTAAATGTAGTCTCCGTTATATGCCTGGCAGTTGCCAGAAATATCTTCATTGACTTCCTCCAAAAAGATAAAAGAACGTCTAAGGACCTCGGATAGCATCTTTGGCAACCCGTGCAAATTCCGTGTCAGGCCGTAAAATGCCAATGCAAGTAACGCCAACAAGTTCACCTTCTTGTTGCGTGGGTTTCCGTTATTCTTGTAGTAAACTGTCCACACTTCGAGTAATTTCGAGGTATCGATCGATAAATGGTCAAGTACCTGAAGGAATACCTCGCCCGATTTGAGCGCTAACCGTGAAAGTACAAGCAAGATCTTGTTTGCGAGCACAATGCTTTGAATTTCATCAAGAACGTAGTTGACCATTGCATTGAGCAATCCACTTCCAATAATTCCACTGATGAATTGTTCGCTGGTGGATTCTTGAAGAAACAAAATATCCATGAGCGAGATAAACACCTCAAAGGCATCATCACGCATGTTGCTCAAATATCCCGAGAGAACTCTGAAGTTTTCAACACCGTAATCCGTCTCGAATACTTTCGGAAGGAGCAAAGCATAGCTTCTAGCAATGGCCAAAATAGTGGGTAAGATTTCCGTGGAGTCTAAAAGCGCAGGCTGGACAAGTCCGAAAAAGTCGATGATGTCGGCGCCAGGCTCCAACTCAAATGGATAATACTGGAGAACCGAAAGCCATAACTCATATCCATCTTCGGCGAGCAAGTAGTAGTACTCGCTGGATTGCGTGCAGCAGCTCTTGATTAGCGGAATGGTGATGAAATGCGTTTCGGTGGAGTTTTGGTTCAAGGCAATCACCAAGTTCTTCAAAACACGCAATAACGATGCCTTGAGAATGGACTCCTCGCTTCCATCTATGGCCGCCTTCTCCCAAAATGGAGGAACCACCTGCAAAATGCTTATTAAACTGGCTTGGTCAATCAATGGATTACATCTCTCTACCAATGCACTCAAAGTATCCAAGATATACAACTTGGATTCAGTGTATCCCATCTCTTTTAGCATCCCAATGCAAAGTACCACGAAGTCCTTAAGGAAAGGCTGGAAATCCTGTTTGTTGAAGTCCCAGTCGTTGATCACAGTTCTCAATGTTTGTACAGCAGTTAATTTCACAACTTTGTCGTTGATCTTATTATCCAGTTGCATGAAATTGATGAGAAGCTTATAAATATCCACCCGGCTTTCTCTACTGCAGTTCACACTGACCCACGAGCTGATAATGAGACACATTCTGCGTTTTATGAGCTTATTTTCGAGCATGTCGTTGTGCAATCCTTCGGGAATGAACACTTGTTGCAAGAGCTGATCGAAGTTGACTTTGTCTGCGATGGAGTCCGCGGAGAGCTGGAAAGTGCAAAAGATGGAGTCCTTGATCAAAATGTTGGCAACAGAATCATTGTTCGATAGCCCAGAAGAGATTTTCTTCAAAATGAAATCGGAAAGATCATCCTTAAAATACCTGATTAGATCCTGGTAGAAATTCTCGGCACAGGGCCTAACCTGGTACTCCCAACTTGAGCTGAGTTCTTCATTCGTCCACTCTTCTGGCTCTAGAAGCCAACTCTCTAGATCTGCAGGCTTCAAACGCAAATACCAGTTGATGATCAAATCACACAAGTTGAGAATAACTTGTGGGGTGAAAAACTCTGACTTCAATTTATAAATTGCGTTATTCACTTCGTCTTTGTCGTTCCTCTGCTTGAGGGTCACTGCACCCAGCTTGTACACATAAGCTATCATTTTCTTCAAGATCAAAAATCCCTTGAGAGCCAAAACCTCCCAGAAATCATTTTCTTCACTGCTGTTGTGGATGGCTTCAGCCTTTGTCTCAAGCAATGCCATGAACGTCGAAACAATTTCCTGCGACGAGGGCACCAATATGAAACTAGTGGGGTTCTGGTTGATCAAGTTGACATACAACTTGCTGTAACATTTCACATATCTTTCGAGTAAGTCCGACGGATATTTTTCATGTTCAGTAACCAATCCTTGAAGGTGAGTTATAGAGATTTTGAGGAAATCGTTGATTGTTGAGTTTTTGTGGGGCTGCTCAAAACCTTCTGGGATGATTCTGCGAAGATTCTTAAGACATAAGTAACAGATCTCCATGATGGTCAAATCGAGCGACGAAGTCCACATCTGAAAGAATTTGCAGTACAGCTTCACCAAAACTGGCACAATAATGGGAGCCTTACTTTGAAGAGCATGGCGGGCTCTACCAATTCTGACCATCGACACAGACTTGATCATCTGGTTGAGAATGATCAAGAGATTGTTCGCAGCAACAAGATTCCCCGATGTGAAAACATACTCTTCGAGCGATTTGCTTACGTCGTCAAATAGCGTGGGCCATTCGCTTGGGAAATCAAACCTCACAATCCGGGCAATGGCATGAGCATTTTGTATAGTCAACTGAGAGTTTCTCTCATCGATGAGAAAGAACAATCGGCTCTTGATCTGGGCCTTCTCTTCCTTGGTAATAGCGTTAGCCTTCGAAGACCGCCAATACTTCTCAATGCCATTTTTGAAGCAAATAATAGCCATCCATCGCACTCTGAGTGGGAGGTCTACTTTAAGATATATATCCTGGAGAAGATAGTGAAAGCCACGGTCGGTTTCCCATGCTTTCAACTGAATTTCAGCATTTTGTTGGACTTCACTTCGTTCCGAGCCATCCACAACGTTCAAGACGCTCAATAGACCCTCGTAGGTGACAGGCATAGTGAAAGTAGGTTCTGCTAGTAGCTTTTTTATTGAGTGATGCGGATGATGTACAGGATGTTGCAACACTAGTGACTGAGACAGAGGAAAACCATAGGAAAAGCCAGAGGAAATCCGTCTATATCGCGAGTCAATGACATTACGTTATTATTCTTCATTCACTTGGCCCACCGCTTGCTTTCGTCACCAGATGCCCATTCTCTCTCGGTATACCCAAGCTCTTCCTTGACTCTGCGCACTACATCGGGGTCTCCCATGTTCTTTCCCAAATTGTCACTAATTTTGATGGCAGGGTTGCCGGCAGCTTCGGCGATTTTGATGACAATATTAAGCGGCTGGGATTTCTCAAATGGGGCGACGTTTCTATTGAAATCGTTCGTGAAAAAGGTGCCAACCCCAAACGTCACCTTGAGGCCCAACGATTCGGCACATTTCTTATACTTGAGGCACTTCTCCACGTCCAAGGAGTCGGAGAAGCAAATGACCTTTGAGAATGGAGGGTAACCTAAAGATTTGTAGTGATTGGCAATTTTCAAAGCGTACAACTCGGGATCTCCCAGATCTTGTCTCACTCCAGTGTAGTAGTCCGAATACGGCTTGGTGAACGCCTTGAGATAAGCATCTGTTCCGAATGTGTCGGTGAGCGCCAATCCGGCGTGTTGTGGTCCAAAAGTTTCGAGCCAGTAATCCATGGCTGCTTTGTTGGCATTAGTATAATCCTGGGTGATGGAAGCCACTCCCATGAACCATTCGTGGGCAACTGTTCCAATAGGCGCAACGTTGTACTTCTTGGCCAAATGAACGTTTGAAGTGCCCAAGAACATCTTTCCATGTTCGTTGTTGCTAGCTATTCTGCAGAAGGCATCAACGACGATTTCTTGAGTCTCGAATGATCTTCTTCTACGAGTACCAAACTCACTGAAAAGACATCCGTTGTCAAGCAATTGCCTACCCTTGTGTTCAGCCAATTCCCGTTGTCCTTCGTAATTCCAATCTGTGTCCACGAATTTAAAGTATGCGGCAGATACAATGGCTAGAACTGGGATTTCGTAGAGAATGGTGTCGTACCACGTTCCTGCTACATGCAACCCGAACTCTTGCAAGTTTTCCGTATCATTGATGTAAGTAACTTGAGTATCAGGGCGCAATCTGAACGTAGCCAAGTCTTCCAAGTAGTCCTTTGGGAAATAAGGCAAAGTTTTGGCCAAGTAGTAAATTTCATCTGAAGAAAAGCCCAATTCACCCAATTTGGAGATCTGCTCTTTAATCCACCCAATTGCCTCAGCATTGAGCACCATCAGGGGTGTTCTGTTCTTATACTTGTACAAAACAGGCACATCTTTAAAGTGTTGAAACACCGCTGCCTGCATGGACAATTTGTACAAATCTGTATCAAGCAAAGATTTGACTTCAGAATCTGACATTATGGAGTTACAGGTGAAATACTTGGAGATTCGGTGTCAATCGGCGATAAGTAGTGCTGCGTACATATATGCACGTACCACAAGATGACTCAACATGCCGATCGCGGGAGTGGAAAATGAAATGGATGCTTAATTATCATACGAAAGTAGGCGACGTTATGGATTTTTGAATATTACGAACATGATGTGGAAGATGGCGACATTAGCCGTAAAAAAATAAAAATAATGACTCCGGCGTGATTCGAACACGCGCATCTTACGATAACAGAACTTGAGTCTGCCGCCTTAGACCGCTCGGCCACAGAGCCACTAGATGGAAGTTGAAGTTGATAAATTCATATGCTGGTAAAAATAAAAAGAGATGACAAAATGGGGTAAATGGAACAGTTTGAATCCTTCATGGCTTTTACTTATAATTTCTATATTCATGCACTATTTTAAACCTTTATTTTTCAAAGTATGACCAAAAAAACGGAAGACTAAATCTCCATTCTATACTAGCCAGATAATGTCTCAAATTTATTGTTTAGGTGTTACAAAAGAACACAATGGATCCGATAGAGAATGTTAATATTTGAAGTGACCAATGTGATCATTTAGCTGTCCAAAAGGAAGATAGTGAGCTATAGGCGCTAATTCTTTTTCGATTTCGAATGAAGTAAATAGTGAATTATTAATATCATACAAATCTATCTATTTCCTATGGATCTCCACGTTTCTAGAGATCTTGCAATTTCCCCTCATATATCAATCTTGATTAATAAGTTGGAAAATATGATCTTGATTAACGAATATGTCTCTCAAAGTCAAGCTATCTTGCTCAATTATTACCATCTCTCCATAAGCCTCGCAAATCTTTCCCACCCGTTACCCAAATATATCTATTCTGTAGCAGCATTACTACCCAAGCCCCCTTATTTATTATCATTTTTTAATTTCTATCATTTTTTTCCTAGCCAAATCGCCAATTCAATCTTAGAGAACCTTCTTCACCATCTTCTCTGCACTCCAATCTCTCATCCAATTCAACACTTAATCTTCAATGTCTTCTCCTCCCACCTCAGCAGATGTTGGAGACTCGTCAGAAATTCTGAATTTCGAAGAAACAAACCAATCGCCAATTGAAGACACTGTCCCCACAACGAACGACAATTTGCCGGCCGCTCAAGGTGAAAAGAGAAAAAGTTCTCAATCTCCAACACCAGAAACTAAAAGAGTCCACGCCGATGCAGACTTCAGCAACTCTCTATCCAGAAGAGAAATAGCCTCTACACCCACTCCATCTGGTGCCTCGGTGTATAGTGACACTGGCAAAGCAATTCCCGCATGGATGAAGAGTAAAGCCCAGAATAAGGAAGATAATAAGTATGACAAGTATGGAGGCCGTCGAGGACAAGCTTCAAGTTCGACAGAGGACCGTTACGCCAAATATGCGACTAGTAATGATCGGTATTCGAAGTATGGAGCACCAAGATCATCTGAAGGATCCAGAGTGATCCGAAGAGAGACTGATTCTGATATCGAGAAGGAAGATTCAAGAAGAGCTCAGGAAGATCCAAGAAGAGCCCAGGAAGGCAGGGAAGAAGCTGATGCAGAGGTTGCCGCTGCACCCTATACGAGTATTCCTACTGTTGGCGGACCTGGAAACAAGAGTGAATACAGAACATTCCACAGTTCCATCACTCACAAGGAAAATAGAGACATCAACAGTATTGTGAGGGCTCACTATAATCAGAGAACGCACCAGTCGAAGCTCCAGGGTTCAAGAACTAGATCGCCCATCTACAAATTGAGAAACTTCAACAATGCCATTAAATACATTCTTTTGGGAAACTTTGTCAAAAGGCGACACGAAGGTGCTCCGCTAGTGTTTGTGGACTTGTGTTGTGGCAAGGGCGGCGACTTGAATAAGTGCGAGTTTGTCCATGTCGACCATTACATTGGCGTTGATATCAGTGACGCTTCTGTCAAAGAAGCGTATTCTAGATACTCGCAGAATAAGGCCAGATTTATTCCACAAAATCCAAACTCCAAGCGCCACAGGGACTCTAGAAGGTATAATTTCGAGGCTTGCTTTGCTACGGGTGACTTGTTCACCTATGCACTTCCGGAAATCCTTGAGCCCAACTTCCCAGGAATTATGGACGGATTGTTCCCTGTTGATGCAGTTTCCATTCAATTTTCTTTCCATTATGCCTGGGAGACAGAATCGAAGGTTCGTCAGATCCTCACTAATATCACTCGGTCTCTACGCCCGGGAGGAACCTTTATTGGTACTATTCCGTCGTCTGATTTTATCCGAGACAAAATCGTCAAGAAAGAGTATACGGACGACAAGACATTTGGCAATAGTTTGTACCATGTGAAATTCGAGAACAATCCTCCTGAAGACGGAGTGTTCAGATCGCCATTTGGTAACAAATACGACTACTTCTTGAAAGATGCCGTTGACGATGTCCCAGAGTATGTGGTGCCGTTCGAGTATTTTAGACTGCTATGTGAGGATTTCGGGTTGATTTTGAAGTACAAGAAGAACTTTATCGACATATTCAATCTGGAGATCCCCAACTACTTTTCTCGGTTGAATAAGAACTTGGTGGATGGAATGAAGCGTGCAGATGGAAAGTACGGTGTGGAGGGAGATGAGAAGGAAGCCGTGGCGTTTTACATTGGATTTGTGTTTGAAAAGTTGGGCAATTAGTCCTTTCCTGAACCCCTATTTAGTCCTTTCCCAAACCACCTAACGATACATAGCATAGACAAGCCAAAGCATCAATACAACAAAAAGCAAAATAAGTCTTCCCCGAGAAGTGGTCGAGAGCCACAACCCGTAGCCGATGAGAAAATCCGAGATTCTCCTCAAAAACAATTGGGCCACCTTATCGAGCACAGTGCACTTTATGTAGATATCCGTGGGTCCACTCACAGCTTCTCGGGAATCGGGAAATTCATCCATAGAAGACAGAATATGACTTGCGTGGCGGCTAGGTCCTGCGCTGGGAAGAATCATCAAGTATCCGTTTGCACCAATGATACTTTCCGGAGCCTCAAAAGGTACCGTGATATGGAGATATACGGGTCGGTGGTCCGACCGCATATATGGACAAACACTTTTGTAGTTGTGGATATCGACGCTCAAGCCTTCACGATATGTGTTCTGGAAAAAAACCCGATCACACCACAGCGGGCATCGACTGCTGTTGTAGATGGCAGTGTTTGGGTGGTACTTATACGTGGGTCTGAATGTGATACTGGCCTCGTCAAATCCGGCGAGGAGCTCTCCGTTATTCTTTCCCTGAGTCAATTCATCGTACTTGATCGCCAACTCCTCGATGTGATCGTTGGTGGCTGGTGATTCCGATTGGTCCAGAAGTTCAAGAAGATCGGTGAGCGTACTTGTTGCCGTGGCCATTTTGATGGATTTAGTCGTTCTGAAGTTGAGATCGCCCATGAAGAAGGCGTGGCTATTGGACTTCAAGAAGTTGTGCCCATCACCAAAGTCCAATGCCCGCATTATCGTCTGAATATTGTCGATTCGTCTCAAGTAGTAGAACTCACCTTCGTAGGCAGAAATATGCGCCGAGGCGAAAGTTAACTCGACAAATTCCGTCATATCCGGAGAGTACCGCATCCGGAACCCCACAGCTCCCTTCAACAGCGAATTTCCATTTCCACAGCTTGCGTCAGCATACCTTGTATCTCTGAATCTCAGAGGAAATGGAGTAACTGCAATCATGCCAATTGCCCCCACATGGTGCAAGCCTACGGTGGTGAAATTATACTCACCGGATGAGGAAGCGTATTTGCGCTTCAAAGTGTCGATCACAATCAGATTGATGGTAATCATGTGTCTGTTAACTATGTCGTGGAACGAGCCATCTAGAATGGAACAAATCTCTTGAAAACCAAAAACATAGAGATCGCAGATGTCGTCGGGAATACTGGCTCCGACTTTTTCGATGAAATCGCTGGCATCTAACGGTAGCTTACCGGCATTATACGTGAGTAGATATAGTGGGATTGACATGAAGATGAAGTTGCTGTGGAACTTTGCTTAACTATGGGGGCACGGATGTGATGGCTGCGATGCATAGATATCTTGAAGATTCACTAGAAACTCTCTATACACAAAATAAATGTCTCTTGAGGCACAGCGACAGCTTCTAGAGGAAATCGAGGTGTTGGAAGCTGCATCTTCGCAGCGGTTCCGCAAGAATCCTTCTTTAGCATCGCATGCTAATATCTCTAAAGCTGATGCGGTTCTTAACTCAAGAAAAAGGCCACACAAAGAAACACTTCTACAACAGCACGAGCTCCAATTCTTTGGCCAGCAGCTTCAACGTGACACTCTGCGGGCCCGTGCAAATTTTGGTTCGTCCAAGTTGGATTTTGATGTCGAACGGTTAACTGATGGCAAAATATCATTTCAACTGTTCGAGAACCAATTAAACAAGCTCAAGGATACGCGAGATCACGCCAGGGGAAATGCGGAGAGTCTCATAGACGTGTTCCGGATTTATCTGAGTGCTCCCGAAGAGGATAAAAAGGGTACCAGAACGAAACGTAAGTATGTTCTTTCAAAAGCAGCAGCACACCTTCTGGACCAAGTCAGTGGCGATTTTAATGATGTGGAGATGTACGGCCGCTACTTGGACTTGTCGTTGTATTACGAGATGTACAAAAGAGCTACTCTGTCGCTGGAAACGTACAGCCAGTACTTGCAGAATGTGATTAACTTCCCCAGTTCGAACAGTAGCGACTACCTCAGGTATCTTGAGTCGCTACTACTGTACTTGAAGCGTGCATTTGTAAACACACATCCTTTGGCAACTATGCCAAATTTGGATGTGGCGAGCGATGCTAAGGTAGAAAAGGACGCAGGTAAGGTAGAAAAGGAGGGAAACCCAGAAATGGAGGATGGAAAGCCAAATGAAAACGGCGAGGTGTATTGCAAAGCATGCAACAAGATTTTTAACAAAGTCGCCGTTTACAAGGGACATTTGGGTGGAAAAAAGCATAAAAAGAACGTGGCCCGAGAAATTTCTGGCCAACCGGAGCAAAATATTTCTAGTCAGCAGGGTCCGTCCGCTAGCCAATTGGAGGCACAAATCAAAATCATGTTCTCTGCATTGGAATCGGAATGGAAGGCAACTATACAAAACCACGAGCAGAGATCAGGACTCTCGGATCGTGAAAAGGCAATGGAGGTTTTGGCAGCCGTCGGAGAAGAATCCGAATACACTGGACCCGAGTCGGATTCGGAAGAAAATGATGAAGATGATAACGACGACGAATTATTCTCAAAGGATCTTCCCATCGGAACAGACGGTACACCGATCCCACTATGGCTTTATAAACTCCAGGGCTTGCACCATACATATCAGTGTGAAATCTGTGGAAACGCCATTTACAAAGGACGCCAGCAATATACCAAGCACTTTTCTCAAGCCAAACATGTGCATGGGATTATGTCGCTTGGAATCCCCGAGACAGATGTGTTGTCATTCAACAATATTTCCAGAATCGAGGATGCGCAGAACTTGTGGAAGAAGTTGCGCAAGAATCGGGCGGAAACACAGCATAATGCTGAGAATATGGTAGAGGTGGAGGACGATGATGGTAACGTGATGTCGCATAAGGATTATGTTGAGTTGAAGAAGCAGGGATTACTCTGAGGGAATAATATTAATTGGTGGATATTCCAATGAGGATTTGTAGAATTAATGTTTCTCTTAAGCTAGAATTTTCCGAGACATACTTAACGAAGTTAGAATCACATTCCATACAAATATAATATCAAGCTTGTTCGTGACAATATTCTCATTCTCACTTTCTTTCTATTCTATATATCTCTGCTCACTCAAAAGATTTTGACTATTATTAACATCCAACATGCTCCTTTTGGCTTGTGACATTGTTCAGTGTAGTGTTTGTTAAGCCCACAATTGTCTCATTATGACCTTGACCTAGGTCTCCTAGATGATCTATTCTCAACTGAATGTCGTGAGCGTTTATGATCCTCGAGCCCTGTTCTACCTGAATTTAGCATTCTTGGATTCTTCTAGGGCAATATCCTGAAGATAATTGAAGTTTTTCCTCCTCACGTACTCCATGATGGCTCTGATCTCAAAGTGAGCACTTCTGACAACATCATAAGTTCCTCCAGGAGAATTTCTGACCATTGCTCATCTTTTAATATCTGTAACAAACGTGAAAACGTCGTCAACTAGATGTGGTTTCTTTTCCCAGATATATTTCATGGTGTTATGAATCATGGCCAAGCGAGTTAGGACTTCTGTGATCACTTCTTCTGTCATTTGCTTATTTGTTGCGGCAAGAAAAATGATGACCTCCATTTCCGTAACTGAGAGTCTCTCACATCCTGCTACAGTGAAAGCACTGTCTTTTTCGCCTTTTTGATAAAGAGAGATCAAGTGCATCCAGACCTCAACTCTCTCATCAAATAAATGGTTGAGACATTTTTGATCCAATTCCTTCTGTTTTTCCAAGGTCAACCTTCGATCAGAGGGCTTGTCATTCTCTTTCTCAGGGTCACAGTTAAAGAGATGGTTCTAAGTTATGAACAAGCTTCGGATCGGATTCCATAGTGTCCAAAAATCAGTCCTGCGCGATCGAAATGTTCATTAGTGAATAGTTACAATTCTCCGCCATTTCTCAATAATTTACAAAAAAATGGGCGAATCGGCCAAGCGTGCAGCCTCGCTGTCACCTTCCGCCACTCCTGAAGCTTCGTCAGCTAGCGAAAACGCAAAGCCTTTGAGATTTCCCCGAGGACTGAAGAAACTCAGAGATGATCTTGGATTCCGGTTGAAGCAGCAAGCAGTGGACAAGGACGTTCTCGTTTCGGAAGGTAACAATGACAAAACTATTCACGAAGAAGAAACTGAAGGCGCAACCTACGTAGTAGACGGTCCCTTGCGTCGGGTGACACCATACTACTTCACATACTTAACGTATTGTAAGCTTCGATGGAGAGACAGAAAACTTATCGATGTTTTCGTGGATGAATTTAGAGACAAAGATGCAGAATTCTACCGTCGGGCCATTGCTGACGGACAGGTGATGCTCAATAAAGCCCCAACAACCATCGATTCTGTGGTGAGAAATGGAGATCTCATTAGTCATAGATGTCATCGCCATGAGCCAGCAGTATCTTCTCGGCCAATCAAAATCGTGTTTGAGGACAACGACAAAATCGCCATAGACAAGCCTTCGGGCATCCCCGTGCATCCTACCGGGAGGTACAGATATAACACCATCACCAAAATCTTTCAGCACGAGTATGGAAAAACGGTCCATCCATGCAACAGACTCGACAGACTCACCCTGGGGCTCATGTTCCTAGGAAAGAATGCTCGTGGGGCTGAGTTTTTCGTTAAGCAGATCAGAGAAAGAACCGTTAAGAAAGAGTATATTGCCAGAGTGAAAGGTAAGTTTCCTACTGGGAAGGTGGAGGTAGATCAGCCACTCTATACTGTTTCGCCCAAACATGCACTCAACGTGGTTGATCTCGAAAAGGGAAAGCCAGCCACCACCGAATTCACCAGAGTGTCGTACGACGCAAAATCAAATACCTCCATTGTGAAATGTCAGCCACTTACAGGTAGAACTCACCAGATTAGAGTTCATCTTCAGTACATTGGACATCCGATCGCCAACGACCCAATCTACCTGAGTGAGTACGTTTGGGAAAATTCGGAGCTTGGAAGAGGAAACCACGGGGCCGATCCTGAAATAATTGACCGTTTGGATCAGATTGGCAAATCTCGTGCATGCTCCACATGGATTCATCCTCAGGAAGATGGAGAGGTGTTGACAGATAAAACATGTGAAGTTTGTGATATTCCACTCTACACGGACCCAGGACCAAACGATCTAGACCTCTGGCTTCATGCGTTCCGATACGAGAGCGCCGATAAACTGTGGTCGTATCTGGTGGATTATCCCGATTGGGCCATTGATCAACACCGTGAATTCATGCAACTAGCGTTGGATGAGGCCAAAAAGTGCGGAGAAACACAAACTCAATTCAACGTTGGGGCAGTTTTGGTTCTTGATGGTGAAATCTTGGCTACAGGCCATACAAGAGAATTGCCTGGAAACACCCATGCCGAACAATGTGCGTTGCAGAAGTATTTTGATAAAACGGGTAAAACAGATGTTCCTGAAGGGACAGAGTTGTACACTACAATGGAGCCATGCTCGAATAGATCGGTGGGGAATACACCTTGTGTGGATAGGGTGTTGGCGACTCAGATCAAGACATGTTTTGTTGGGGTGGTGGAGCCCGATACGTTTGTGAAGAACAACACTGGGAAACAAAAGTTGACGGATGGAGGTGTTGAATACGTACATATTCCTGGGTTTGAGGAGGAATGTTTGCGTGTGGCAACGTTGGGGCACGAAAAGTAATGATAGAGAAAGATCAGCGAATGAAGAAGAATCAATAAGAATCAATAATAATCAACAAGAATCAACAAGTACATCATTTACATTCTACCTACCCATGCATATATTCCCTACTAACCATCCACATCTATGCGCACATCCTTTGTGGAATATACAAAAACGTCTCTTCTATTACGTCCCGTATTCTCCACATCAGCAAATGCCACTGTTCTCGACCTCGTCGGTGCCTCCTCAACAGCGCCAGTCCCGTACCTGTCAAAATGAAAATTGGGCTGATTACTCACCGCACTCACCGATCTGGGAATTGCTAAACCAGTAGCAATGATCTTGTCGGTAATATCGAGAAACCTGTCACGCAACACCCACATTCCCGTAACTAAACGAGTGTAAGGAGTTTCAGTAGAATCAGCGATCAGATCCTGCAAATCAGATCCAGGTTGCTTGGCCCGCCCTGGCCTAGAATCATTAGACGCATGAGACATCAAATGACTGCCTTCATCACTTGAGTCAGTGTCTAACTCCTCCTCCACAAATAGCTCAAAACGGTCCAACTCGCAAATTTCATCTTCGTGGAAACGTCGGCCAAGCACCCCTTCCTTTTCTTTCATTCTGCGGATGACATTATACTTGTTGCACCATTCCCATGGAATCACCACACAAACAACGTATGTGACCACGGAAAAGATTTCTGACAACTCATAAACCCATGCACTAGACACATCAGCGATGAAAAACGCCACTGGGGAATAAATGAAAATAAGGGTTAGAAGCGAGATTGGCCAAATACCTCTATGGGCAAAAAGCGTCTTTAACTTTGTTAGTAGAAACGCCGTGAACATGGCGGCATAACTGATACTCATGGCGATTCGAATCAAGTAGGTGAATGCAGGTAGAATCTTCCCCACCTCGTCGTCGGCAGAGAAGTTATAGAATTTGGTGATGGACCAGAGGGTCTGGGAAGCCAACGAAGCCACCAATCCTACAAAGAAAATGAGCCGCTTATCGCTTTGACGAGAAAATAACCGCATCACCACTTGCACCTGGTTGACCTGCAAGAAGAAAACCAACAACATGTCGATGACATTCATGTAGGTTTGTTGATTGATATGATCTAGAAGCGCAGAAGCATGTAAGAATCCCTGCCTCTGTTGGCCGTGCAACACGACAATGGAGGTTATCACCGAAATTACCATATATATCAGCAGCATTATTGTGGAAGATTTCAAGAGAAACGACGGCTTGATCGTATAGTTTGCGAGAACAAAGATGGTGAGAAACCAAGTCACCACCGCAGAAATCGAGAGCGAGTAGATGATAGGCACCACGCTATATATAAACACCCCGCGGTTCGGACGCAGCGTGTATTCCTCCCACGACTCCCTGACTATAGGTAGCGGCTGGGAAAATACATTCATGATCAAATTGACGTTGGTGTTCAACATGGGAGTGACACCCAAGTAGCATTCCTGATGGTATACGGCCGACAGGATGTAACGTACTTGCTTGTTGAAGTCATGTGATATTAGCACCCCTTCGGGTAGAGATACCGGTCGGCACATGTCATATGTGACCGGGGCAGAGGTGGATCTCCAGAACATATAGAGAAGAAGTGTTAGTGTTGGTTGGAAATGGCTGAGAATAGTCACGTGGGAATATAGGCCAGCAACGATGGAAAAAGATTAAGAAGTTGAAGATTTCCAATTGGGAAAGTTTGGAGATCAGAGGGAGACGCATGGATAGATTGTTTTTATCTTTGAAGTATCCTTTCGCTTTGATATTCGCTTCTCTTAGAGTTCATGGTGGTGCCACATGAATGTGTCTTGTGAGATCTTGGTTGCGAAAAAATTATGAGCATACGTAGTGAGAATATTTCCAGAACCAATACAACAAGTCCAAATCAGCAGAGGCGATCAAGGAGAAATTGCCCCTTTCTCCATTTCTCCATTTCCGATTCTCTTCTTTCATTTCAAATTATCTCCGCCTCCATTGACCTCCCTCCGCTTTTATTCCCATTTCCCTTCCGGCCCTTCCCCAGTCACTGCACACACCACATACCCTAGGTTGCCAGATGACGTTTCTACCAACCACTTTTCCTCCTGACCCCAAATAGTCGTGACCATGGGATCCAGATTAGATCCTGGATCCTCAACGGAAAGGAATTCCACTCTAAACTCCGTGCTGCGCCCACAGTCCAGCTACTCCCACAATTACTCTCTCTTGGACATATACGACGTGGCGGTGGACGTTGATCTGGTGGCCACCCACGAGTCTGGCGCCGAAAACATCCACTACACAAACACGGAAGTTGACGTTTCCCTGAAGTTGCCCGATTCGCCCGCTTCCCCGCAAAATGAGGCGTTTGTGGCTATTCTCAACCATTCGCTCGGTGGAGATGACTCTACCCTGGCCAACGCCGACGCCACAGAGTCCACAGGGGTGATAAGTCTGATGGCAAGCAAGATCTTGATGCCAGATACCGCTGGCGTCACGTCTGTGCGACCGAACTTGCAAGATTCGTCCGAGAAGGAAGTTGCTCGGATTTTAGACAGCAACGTCGATATGTATGGATTCAAGAAGCAGTCGTCGTACTTTGAATCATCAAAACAGTCATATAACGCGTGGTTCACCGAATATCTGCCGCATCTTATCCACCAGCGCCGCAAATGGAACTTGTTGATGAAGCAAAGTGGCTTACTACTCAATAGTAAGAAACCTCCAACAAGATTCCCACCAAAGTCAGATAAGCTGAAGAAATTGATTCGAAAGGGGATCCCGCCTGAATGGAGGGGTAACGCGTGGTTTTTCTATGGGGGCGGCTACGAGAAACTCAATGCCAATCTAGGAGTCTACGATAGAATAGTGACCGACACCATCGGAGTTAAGAATAAGGACACCGAGGTCATTGAGCGTGACTTGAACAGAACGTTCCCAGACAATATCTACTTCAACTCTCTTCTGTCGCTCTCGCTGGTCAGTCTCCAGGACGAGTCACAACCGGAGTCAGCCATGATCAAATCTCTAAGACGAGTTTTGGTTGCTTTCGCCCACTATCTGCCGCACATTGGCTACTGCCAGTCCCTCAATTTCCTAGCGGGGCTTCTTCTTCTCTTCATGGACGAGGAACATGCTTTCTGGATGCTTGTGATTTTGACAGAACGCATTCTTCCTAAGGTTCACTCGGCAAACTTGGAAGGTGTTCATACAGACCAGGGGGTGCTCATGATGTGTGTAAGAGAGTATATTCCCAAGCTCTGGAATATTATCGGCAAGAGCTTTGACGGGGAGGTGGTTACCGAGGATAAAATCTTGATCCGACTTCCACCAGTTACACTCGTAACTTCCTCGTGGTTTATGTCAGTTTTTGTTGGTGTGCTACCCATCGAAAGTGTACTTAGAGTATGGGACATTCTCTGGTTTGAAGGATCCAAAACCATTTTCCGCATTTCTCTCACCATCTGTCGATTATGCTTGGATCACCCTTCGTTCACAACAAGAGATGCTCGCAATTCAGAGGAAACTGAGCAGATTGAATTATTCCAATTCATGCAAAACTTCCCAAAAACAATCACCGATCCAAATTTGCTCATTGACAGCTGTTTCAAGAAAATTGGAGGTTACGGGTACGGGTTTCTTCTGCAAGACGAAATCAACAATTGCCGGGAGTTTGTCTCGCAGCAGCGGAACAAGATCAAGAGCAAGCAAAATGCATTTATTTACACGGGAATGAGTGAGCAGGAGCGGGAGGCTTTACTGCAAGCTGGATCTGTAGATAGCGAGATCCACGACGTGTATGGGTTCCACAAGTCGATTATGAGTGGAGTAACATGGAACAAGCACATCAGCAACCGGATGAGGAAGAAATTTGTTAAAAAAGCAAAGTGATTTTCTTTTATTCTAGATACCTTTAAAGACGTCATTACACTTAGCATTTCCGTAAATGTCGCAATCCATTGCAGCGTGATTCTGATGATGGGGGGGGGGTCTTGTATACTGTGCGCAATTCACCATCAAGTATTGGACTAGTCTCTAGAAATGCAATATAAGCACTTGATATCGCGGTTTGCTGACCCCGTTATAGCCATTTCTATTGGTATTTCGGCCTATTATCTTCATGAGAGAAGGGTTGGAAGGGCCGAGGGCCACAGCTTGAATGAGCTACTTAGCAGGAAGTATGGAAAGTGAAGAAGCGACAAGAGTGGAAGAAGATTTGGCCACAGGTTTCACATTTAGTGTGTGAAGTATTTAATGTTGGCCATTAACCGTTGAACTTGGACCACTAGAACATAGGTACAGATGAATACTATAATGAAGATCACGCAATATTAGGATCTTACAGACAATAGGAAGTACACAATTATATATCTGTTCATGTCATTGATAGTGAATGAATCCCATAGTGAAATGATTCCCATAGTGAAATGAATCCCATCTCTACACAACTCCCATCGCTGCTTCTTTTTCTACTTACAATGCCTTCTTAAACTTCTCCAAAGCAACCTTCGCTGCCTCTGCACCAAGATCCCCCTCCAAAATATCACCAATCTTCACCCAAGAGTTCACGCTGACTGTAGCCTCCTTTGGAACCTCAGCCACTTCGACGGCGTCTACCTTCTTGGGCTTTGGAGCAGAAACCATCACAGTAAAGTTGATTTCTGCACCTACAGAATTCAAAGACGAGAGAACCGTCGCATCTGAAACAACCTTGGCCTTAATCATCACCTTTAGGTCGCCGGGTGAAGCACCAGCATTCTTCAAAACGTCCATTTCCTCCACCAATTTCGTCTTGATTTTATAGATTGAGTAGCTGAGAGGAATGCCGTGGAGTATGGTGGAAAACGTGAAAGGAGGCTTGATCGATTTCACCTTGATGGTCACCACATCCTCGCTGTCGGAATTGTCCCCTTTTTGCTGCGGAAGCAGATACGGAAGTCTGGGCAACGATGGGCCCAAAGTGTCGATTTTGTTGTATTCGTCAGTTCCATAGAAAGTGTCGGCAGGAGCATCGGGAGCCAACGCTATGAGCTGAGCGTATGTGGAAAAAAATGAACTAGTGGCTGCCGACATGGTGTATTGTATGTGTGTGGATTATAGTTGGAGATACTAGATGGAGATACTCTATGGAGATTTATAGGTGTAGTACTACTAGCACTTATGTATAGAAGCCTCGCATAATGCGCACTACTAGAGTGAACTTGAGATTGATTATTCACAGCTACTTTCTGGATATCAAACATAAATATATTTGTGAACGGCAAACTTACCCACTTAGGACCACCTTTGTATCTCTAAACCCTTCTACCGTCTGCCTCCGAATAATAACCTCCGACATAACCTCCCAGTCACGTGCTCGCCTCTCCTATCACTTCAGCACCAACGATTTCTCTTCAACAAACCATGAGTTTCTTCAAACCATTCAAAAATAAGTATTCTCCCTTGTCCCAGGACGATGGTGCACCATTACCTCCTCCGGCTACTCAGCCATCGGAGCCTCAATCGGGTTTCAAGACCAGACTTCAGAAATTGAATCCGTTCAGATCTCAGAGTATCTACTTGGAGGATGATTCCAACTACGTAACTCTGGATCCCGGATACTTTGAATTGTCTCGGTGGGACAGAATGTTGATTTTCGCCTTGACATTCGGCGGAAGCGTGTGCTGCTACATGATCTGCATCTTTCTTTTCCCGGTTCTCTCACTAAAACCACGGAAGTTCGCTTTACTATGGTCGTTGGGTTCTATTTTCTTCTTGGTGAGTTTTGGTGTGCTCCAGGGGTTCCAGGCTTACCTTACCCACTTGTTCTCGTCCACCAGACTCATATTTACTATTGTTTTCGTCACGAGCATCATCATGACGTTAATCTCGAGCTTGTCGTTGAAGTCGGCACTTCTCTCCATTGTGTTTGCTGCCATTCAGCTAATCAGTGCTATTTGGTACACAGTCAGCTATTTTCCCATGGGCCAGCAAACACTCAACTTGGCCTCCTCGGTTGCACGCTCACAGGCAGAGTCTTGGCTCAACACTTAAGTGTATACTTTAAATGACTATTGTGGGAATGCGCTCTCTAAGCCCTTCTGGGCAACCTTGACAATTGCAGGGTTCGACGCAGTGTCGTTGGCCAATTCTGTACGGAATTGATTGACCTTCTCCGTGACAATCTTTAACTTTTCATTGCGAGGGTCCATTATCTTGGCCCAATTTCTCAAGCTTTGCAACGCCAACACGTACTTCTTCTCTTCCAAGTAAACATCGTAGGCAAGTTCCCAGGTGAACTTGTACTTATCGGCATTGGTGGTCAAGATCTTCGCCTGATTCTCCAATTCCTCCAAAAGATTCAGATCTTCCTTCAAATCTGACAAGAGTTTAGCTCCTAACGGGTCAGCATCATCCTTCTCGGACTCCACTCGTGAAATGAGCTCGCTCTTCTTCTTGATGTTGAGAGGCTTGGTCTTCTTGGCCTTCTTCTTCTTGGCCTTTGGATCCTCGGTAGCCTTCTCCTCCTTTTGAGCTCTGTAGATCTCCCAGTAGAGGTCGGCCAAGCCCTTAATCGCTCTAACATAGATTGGAGTACCATAAAGCTTGTCTTCCCACTTCAACATGTCCATGTAGTCACGGGGAGTTCCGCGTCTCATACAGTAGGAGTGGAAGTCAAATTGGTCGTTGGTAAACACCTTGAACACCTTAATGACCGCCAAGTATCTCTTCAGTGCCAAACCACGGTACATATCGGCAAAATCCTGGACTTCGCTGATCTGATCGGAATCAGCAGGCAAATCTGCGAGCTTTCCGAGCTGCTCTCTATAGAGACGAGTGTATGCTTCAGCACTCTCGACCAATACCCAATTAGCTTGCATGGTGTGCAATTCCTTGAGGCCGTTGACAGCACCCTCGTCCAATTTAGTGAAAAGAGAGATGCAGTCGATGGCTTCGTCGATCTGGTTGGCTCGGAAGAGATACTTGGTGGTTTTAGAGTTGATGAAACGATCCTGCAAGTCCAACGAACGGCCCTCTTGCATGATTTCGGCGGCTACCTTGTACATTCCAAGGTGCTTGGTAACACGAGCCTTAAGAATGTACAACTCGACCAACGTTGGCGAATGGTTCAACGCCGTGTCGACGTAGGCCATAGCTCTGGTGGTATCTCCAAGATATAAGTAGTGCTGGGACAAGAAATAGTTTGCCCACACAAACACGGTGGGAGCCAACCGAGGAACTTCTTTGTCAAAGAATTCCTCCACAATCGACAAGATCTCATCGCGTTTCTTCTTGTTGGTATACAAAGGCTTTACGTTGACAAAAGTGGCAGGAACGCCTCTCTTCAACTGAGACAAAATGTACTTGGAAGCTCTCTCTCGAAACTGGGGATGCGACGCTGGCAAGAACGTCAAAGGAAGAAATTGGGGTGGATCTGCTCTAGGATAGAACAGAGCGAGTTTATCGTACAACTTCAATCTGAGATCAACGGATCCGGACGGCGTTCCCAACGCAGTCTCGAGCATGGTATAATACGATGCATTGTCTGGGTTTCTCTGCAACAACTCCCGATACACCAAAGATGCTTCCTTCAGTTTTCCCAAGAGAAGCAAATATTTCGCCTTGTACTCCAAAAAAGAACCACGGTCCCGGATCTCATCCGAGTCCTTTTCTAACTCCTCCAAGGCTCTGGAAAAGTTGCCTGCCTCGGCAATGATGGAGTTCTTGTAGAGGACACACTCACTTTGTTCGTACTTATCCTGCTCCTGCAAATGGTCCTTGATAATCCCCTCGATTTTGGCCAAAGTACTGACGGCAGCATCGTAGTCCTTATTGAGATGGTGGGCCACAGCCACCGCAGTCCAGTTGGCTCTGTAACCCGGCTGACTTTCCAAGAATTGTTGTCTTGAATCCTTCAAGTTCTTGAAGTCTCTGATCTGCGCCTGGAGCAATGATAAATCTCTCAAGATAGGAGTGTTTTGCAGGCCATGGTCGATAGCTGCTTTATACCATTTGGCTGCTTCGGGGTAATTCTCCACCGATCTATAATAGATGCCTGCCAAGTGGTTTACCAAGTAGTTTGCGGGTTCTTTGGCCAACGCCTTGATGATATAGGGCTCGGCGTCAGCCTTGTGGCCCAACTGGTGGTTAGCACAACCTTTCAACGCCAACGATTCGGCGTGGGAAGAGTTTTTCTTCAAGTTCTGGTCGACGAGCTTCAATGCTTTCTTGTACTGTTTAGCTTCGTAGAGCTTCAACGCCTCGCGGGCGTTTGCATCTTCTTTGTTGGAGAAGATTGGTTTTCTAGCCACCATGGGGTAAGTTGGGGGAGTTGAAGGTAAGATTTGGAGAATGAATAATTACTGAGTCAATGGACACGACTGGTGCCATATGGAGGAATTGGTAGAGGGAGGAAGGGGAAAAGAGAAAAGAGGAGATAAAGGGTAAATAAAGCAGATTTGAGAAATGAAGCGGATTTGAGAAATTAAGGAGATTTGAGAAATGAAGGAGATATTGAAGGGAAACGAAGTCTTATGCGGTCATTGGATATATATGAGTAATGAATTCATGGTGTCTTTGACTTAGACAAGGACTGCAGGTGAAGCATACCTGTCAGAAAGTGTGTTCCCTATTCGAATCTAATTTGTAGCAAAACTACAACCAAGGAAAGGGCTCAGAAGTTAGCAAAATCCGAGCAATTCTGTGAAAATTGAAAATGTTATAACTAGGCAAAAAATTCTTAATAAGACATGCGAGATTGACAATGCGAGATTGACAATCCGAGTGCGAAACTGACAATCAGAGTGCGAAATTGTAAGACGTTGGTTGAAGGGTCCTGGTGAGTACATAGAATTGCGACAATGTGTCAGTTTAGACCTTAAAGTCATAACCTCAATTAAATGGAATAATCTACAAGAAAATGTAGGACTAGGGAAAATATTGAGTGTGCACAAGTGAGTGTAACCCAAGTGAGTGTAACCCAAGTGAGTGTGACCCAAGTTAGTATTAGCCAACCATCTGATGGTTACGAGGATAATATTTAATGGGCCTAATAGTAGAGGCCAGTGCTTCAGAGAACGGAACATCGAAGGTTCTTTCCATCGAAATCAGTATTCTATGCAATTAAGAAAGGTAATGGAACCTTAAGCGAATAGAAAATTGACAATGAAGTGTCCAAACGGTGCTTAAGAAGGGATCTGAGATTACCTAAGGAAGCCAAAAAGAAGAGGAAAGAAACGGCAGGAATATGAAAGAAATCAAAGAATAGAAACTGTGTCGACAACGCGATGACAATGTAAACTCTAAAAAACAGAAAAAATACCATAAATCATAATCCTGATCAATTCGATCGGATTGATCATTTTATCATACGATCTACATGCATCTTGAAGGACCATCGGCAGGACGCAATGCACAATTCGGAGTTTAGCATTGAAGATTCATTCTATTTTCCCCAGCTAATTCCACCCTCGTAATCGGAACTAACAACATCTGCGGATTATTCATATTTATCTCCGCCATCGCCACGTTCATGTCGCGAAAAACGTCAAAAAAAAGTAACCTTTACAGGTAAAACGTTAAAGGCAAAATCCATGCACGAACCCGTACACCCGGAGGCAACGCTATATAAGTGCCGGTCGTACCAGCTCTTCGGAACTAATCTTGAAGGCTGAGCATCTTTATTTCAAACGGCTACTAGCTACAACTGTGTTCTAATCCCATACACCAAACCAGTCCGTGTACCGAAACTGTCAAATTACCCGATGCTGACAAATCTGGGACCTTCAACTTTGGAGGAAAAGAGAAGAGATCGTGTGGCGAAGGCTTGTGCTCTGTGTCGCCGCAAAAAGATCAAATGTGACGGCATGATGCCATGTAATCACTGCCAGCAACTGAGTTGTAGTTGCTTTTACGAGCTGAACAAACAGCGCAAGCCTAGGGCCAAGGCTACCGATAATCTTCTGCATCGCATTGGTAGGCTTGAAGATTTGGTGATACGTATAGCAGAAAAAGTGGATTCTATAGCAGGAGGTCCGGACGGCACTGCGAGCGTGAGACCGGATTTGCCGGCGTTGCAACCCTCCGACTCGGATCAGGAGTCAAGTCCCGATGATCGGGCAGATGGAAATTTGGAAATGGAGGTTTCGTCGGAACTGCTGAGGACGCCGGCGTCCGAACCGCTGACTAAGGATAAGGACTCGTATTTTCAGCAGTGTAAAGCTATCATGACGGAGGCATTCGAGAAAGTCATGCCGGTGCACACTCGTAAAGTTCTTCCCCACTATAAGGGCTCCCATCTTGGAATTAGTATGGTGATTAGTCCGCAGAGTATGAGTTTCATCCAGCTGAAGCTCCGTCCACAGGACCAGTACATCACCACGCCGTTGGAGTCGATGCTTTTCTATATTACGGCATGGAAACGGGTCTTTCAGAGTGCGTGGACTGAACCGCAAGTGCACACTGCCGAACAGATCAAGAAGCTCAAGGCGGGGATATTTCCTCATAATCGTGCCTTTGTAGACGATATGGTTCGGCTCTACGAGGTTATCCACATGGAATTGATGTGTCCCGCAAGCATGGCTAGGGAACTCTTTGACGCATACTATATGAACAAGACGCTTCCTCCGGAGCAGAGGAGAAAGTTCTTGTATTCGGAATTGTTGATCATGAACTTGGTCATTGCGTTCACCACCGCCATGTTTATCGATAACAAGAACCCCGTGGGAGAAAAAAATCGCTATCCAACTGTGGACAAAATGCCAATCTCGCAACTTTCATCCATGCAAGAGGAGCTGTTCATCAACTCCATTTTTTACTACAACAGAATTGCTGCTGTTTCCGAGGGTATCACTTCTGTCCAAGCGCTTTTACTTATGGTGTGTTACTTGGAGACTACTTGGGTCATCTCTGACATCAACTTCACCCTAATCAGCACGGCAGTCCGATATGCACAAGAAATGGGTCTCCACCGCATCGAGACATCTTCTCACTTGGCTGATGCGGAAAGGTACCAGCGAATCAAGCTCTGGGCCGCATGTCAACACATGGATATTGAGATGTGTTACCGATTGGGCAAACCTCCGCTGGTGAATATTGTAGATGTATCTGTTCTCGATCTGTTCAACGACGTGTCGGTCTCTGATCTCGGCCAACTTCTCTGTCATGGCGCATCGGAAGGTAAGGAAAAAACCATGGTCCAACATGGCATCCATAAATCCATGTTCCGGTTGTCGCAAATCCGTTCTCTCAGTTACGTCAAGCTCTTCAGTGCCTCGGCTGGGTACCAGAGTGTCAAGCAGATCCAGGAAATTGTCACGTGTATCAACACCAATTTGTTTGATATGGCAAGGGAGATGCCCGATGACAGTCGGCCAAGGTTCTACTACGAGGAAAATTTCGATAAGACGTTAGAGAGCATCCGTATTGATCAGAGCTTCGACCACTTGTGCAACATGAGGTGCAATTTGCTTCTCACGTATTTCAGTCACCTCATGACCATCAACAGAGTTCCTTGGCAGGTGGTTGCCGACGATGACGACAAGCTGCAGCTGGAAAACTCAGAATACAGAAGATTGTCACTTGAAAGTGCAAGAACCATTTTGCATATTGTCAGGAATATCAGTCGGGAGGACATGCCTCACTTGGAGATCAACTGGTTGGCGACTTTCCCATTTGCTGCTGGTATTAACATCATCTCCAATTGCTTGAACCATGTTACTGACAATGAAATATTCAAGGATTTAAGCTTGATCATCGATCTTTCCATGAACTTCTTCGTTTTCTTTGGTCAAAAGGCCGACAATGAGCATACCAGGCTCTTATACATGCGGCTTCAGATCTTTGACATCCTTATCCGTATTCTTTTGAGAATCACTATTAAGATTATCGAAGAGGGAAGTAACATGAATATTTTGGGAAGCAACCCAGCTCTCAAAGAGCACTTGGAGATCATTGAACGGAAGTATCCTCAGTTTTACCGCAAGGCAGATGATCCAGTTGCCGTGTCAGACCTTATGAAGTCGATCTGTCCTACGTTCCATCCGAAGCTTTTCCGAGATTCAAGGAACGAAATGTTGAACAACTCGCCGTCTAATATCTCATCCAATTCGTTGTCAAGCTACGTTTCTACACCCAGAAGGACAGACCCTGCTTTGCCGAACATCATGCACCCTACCGATACTAATTGGGAAATGGATGAGAAGTTGAATCCAGACTGGCAATCACTTGGAGGCGACTTTCTTGCCTTCGCAAGCGAAGAGATGCTGAACATGCCTAATTTTTTCTTTGACAATGGTCTTTAGTTCTCAGTACATAGTTGGAAAGTATTATCTCATTCGTGGCATTATTTAACGGGTACGAATCACTCCTGCGGCGATCAAAGTATTGATCTTCTTGCTGACTTCAGGGTTTCTCATGTGGTCCTGCAACGCTGCTGGGTTCTCTCTGGCTTGGCCCAAGATACCTTGCATGACTGGATCCTGCAAGATCGACACAATCTCGGGATCTCTAGACACTCTCTCCATGGTTTGCTCGGGAGTCTCGCCTTCGATGGCCAGGAAACGCTGCGACACTGCCTTATTATACAATTGGTCAATCTCCAGCACATTCTTACCGGCATTTAACTCGAGATCCTTCTCACGAGCCTCGGTCAAGGTGTCGATCACGTGGGAGTACTCCTTCATCATCAATTGTGCGTTGGCCTTTCTAATGTATGCTCTGATGAAGGTTGGATCCTTCTGAATGGCCAAATCGCAGTCGTTGACGGCATCGGGGAAAGACATTAGCTTAGCCAACGCAGCGGCTCTGTTGGAGTAACCTCTGGCGTCCTCGGGTGCTCTCTTGATCATCTCGGTGTATGCCTTGACCGCGTTTGGCCAGTCACCCTTGGTGAAGTAGTCCTTACCCTCCAATCTTGCCTCTTCGGCCTTTTCTGGGTCGACATACAGAAGTGCCTCTCTGGTCTTAATTTCCTTCTGAGTAGCTCTCAACTTGGCCAACACGTCAGGGGTTCTGTGCTCGGTCAATGACTTGTCGAAGTATTTGGCAGCAGACTCCAAGTCATCCTTCTTCAAGTAGGAGTTACCCAATCTGGCAAATGACTTGGCAATCACCTTGTAGTCTGCTCTGGCTGCTCTACCTTCATCAATGGCGGTTTCGCAAGTAGCAATGGCTGCATCGTAGTCACCTTTTTCGAATTCGGCCGCAGCTCTGTTGTTCAAGTAGGTGATGTCCTTGTGGAGCTCCCATGCCTGCTCATACTTGGCAATGGCTTCGTCGAAGTTTCTCTGCTTGTACAAAGCATTACCCTCGGCCTTGGCAGCGTCCGCAAAATCCTTATCGTCGGTTTCCATCTCTACATCCTCGGCTTCTGGAGCAGCTTCTGGCTCGGCTTTTGGTTCAGACTTAGGCTCAGCCTTTGGCTCCGGCTTCGACTCTTCCACCTTGGGCTTCTTTGGCTCGGGCTTCTCCTCGTCAACCTTATCCTCAGGCTGCGATTCCGTCTTGGTTTCTGGAATAGGCATGTCAAGGTCAATTCCCATCAACACAGCCATCACCGTCATCATACGAGGATCAGTCAACATCGTCGACATTCCGGCCTGTGGGTTAGCCTGGATCTGCATCAACTTGACCACCAACCCAGGATCCTTCATCAACTCCGCAGTCTTGGGGTTATTCTTCAATTTGGTGATCATGTCGGGATCGGAAAACATCTTGCCCAAACCCATATCCGGCTGGTTGTTTCTGGATGCCTCGGCATTCTCAATTGACGTGAGTCCGTTCTGGGCCATGGCGTTAGATGGATCCAATTCCAATGCTTTACTGTAAGCTTTTCTAGCATCGTCGTAGTTGCCCATTCCGTAGTGGGCGGCTCCCACACGGTTGTAGCCCTTGGCCCAAGTGTTGTTGATCTCTACACACTTCTCGGCGTCCTCCAACGCCTTGTTAAATACCTTCAACGAGGCATAGCATGCTGATCTATTGGAATAGAGAACATGGTTGGGGGTTGGCGAAGCGTCGATGGCCTTGGTGAACAGCTCAATGGCTTTTTCGAACTCTTTAGCGGCGAAATACTTATTTCCTTCAGCTTTGTACTCTTCGGCAGACATGGCGGGCGAATTAGTTGAAGTTGGTGAGATTTTGGGCGATTTGACTTTGCTATATAGGGAGTGCATGCAACATTCTAGAAGCTTCGGTGGGAGTTTTGATGGGACTTGGAGGAGGGAGGGATTTGGAGGAAAATTGTTAGGTAGAGACGGGTTGGGTGGTTTGGGTTTGGGTTTTTTGGAAGTTTTTGGGGTGTCTTTTTCGGTGTTTTTTCCCATTGGTAGAAGGTTTGAGATTTATAGGGACTAATGGAGAGTCTTAATAGTGCGAACTGGGGGACATAGGAATTTGAAAGAATCAAGTAGAGCAAATGCATAAGCTATGAAAAGAAAAAAAAAAACAAAAAAAAGAGTAAGAATATCCTTCTAGAAATCTGATTACCCCGTCACGGCATTACATGCGTGCAAATCGGAAGAAATGGAAATTGAGGAGAATGGTCACATAGAGATATGCATTAGTGATAGAGGGACTAAGGGAATAAAATTGCAAAAACTAACAATCTGAAAAGAACAATATCTCAAACTATCAAGATAATGGTACGAACTTCAAGAAATTGGGAGTTGGAGTAACAGAAGAGAAACGTAGAAGTGATGGATTGTAAAAGCTTGAATTCTACTTCGACTCCAAAGATCGTAGTTATTCTTACAAACACATAAAAATAGTGCCTTTAAGGGCACGAAGCCGAGAATTGCTGTTTAGACCCCTTTTGAAAATGAAAACATACGATTCCCGCAATGAAATGACTAATAGGCGTCTAATATCACCACAGCGGCGTCGTACGGCACCAAACATCACCACTTCCAAGAATAAAAGGTGAAAGGATCGTTAGCAACCAGAAACACCCATCGCTGAATAATCTCCTACAAAGAGGTGGATAGAGGCCATGATTGGAGAATAAATAAAGAATTCAGAAAGAGCAATCCCTCAGAATACCAACTCCGTATCCATTCGACAACTCCCACCACATACAAAAACTCCCCGCTTCCGTATCTTGTCATACATCAAAGTCTTGGATAGAGAAAACAAATGGATATGAAATAAAAAAGAACAGGATTGAAGAAAAAATCATGCTCGATGGTTTTTCCATTAAATGGTGGAACAACAATAATCTGAAGAGGTACTTGAAAGTGCTTCAGGTTCCAATCTTGTCATTCTCTGGACGGACGAAAATCACCTTCCAGAGCAGCTAGATAATGTGGAAAAACTGGAAAATAATAGAAAGTGGAAGCATATCAAAGAAAATGGCAGTATCATGGACGTTGAAAATGAAAAAATTGGATGGAGAAAATACATGCAAAAGCCATAAAATCGAAAGAAAAAGTCCCACAACATCTCCTTGCCTGTCCTTACGAACCCTCCAGAATCATACAAACCGAACCTCTTTGGTCCTTTGCCATACATTATTGTTCATTACCGACGACATAAAGCCAGCAGAAAATTCACACTACAACCGGCTCAGACACCAAAAACATTCTTGAAAACAACAGATTGCATCACTGCCACACGACAAAAAAATACAGCAACTCTTAGAAACTCTTGGCAAGCTTCTAGCTACTCTAACTCCCACCACTGGGGCAGTGACTCCTAGCAACTGAAAAAAGCAGAAACTAGGGAAACGAGGCATCTACACTCCAATCAGTGACATTCGGCAACCTGACGAAGCACAGACTCAACCAAATCAAGCGGATACGCTGGACCATAGCCGTGGCACGACTCGTTGCCCTTTAGTAGCGTCATCACCTCCATCATATCGACATTCTCAAACTGCTCCTCCTCGGCCTTGATCTGTAAATAATCCCATACGGCGCCAATGGCAAGCACCTTGCGGCCAGGGTTCTGCGGTTCCTCGTAAACCTTGTTGATGGTGTCCTGGTTGACGTTGTGGCCGGTTCCCCCGACCATCTCGGAAATGAACTCCTGCTGCGATTGCGGAAACACAAATTTCGAGGTTTCAATGGGGGCGCCGAACCCAGGAGCAGCCGACGACGACTCTGCCGACCGCAAGAACCGGTTCTCTGTTCTCACCGAAATGAACTGCAGCTTGATCTCGTCGAGTTTCTCCAAAAGCTTCTGGCGCTCCTCCTCGCTCTGAAGCAACTTGTTCTCGAGCTCCTTCAACTTGAATTCCTTCCGTTCGCGGAATGCGCGCTGCGCCAACCGGTTCTGCGCCTTCTTCTTGATGGTCAACTCGTGGTCGTTGAGCTCGGAATCGTGTCTATCCATCAACAGTAATTCTTGGTCGGTCAAAAACTGCTTTTTGGCCTTCGATTTCTTCTTGCCGGGGTCGGCATCAGGCGAAACCTCCCCTCTCATGCGTCCCGAAACATCCGCCGCGGATGCGGCGCTGGCTGGCATCATCATTTGTCCTCCGTAAGAAGGCAGCGACACCGTACTAATGGAGCTTTTCTCCATCATCATGTTCATCTGGTGGCTGTGCATTTCGTCGCCCGTGCCACTTCCCTGGTAATCACTATTAGCGCCGTAGCCAGGGTGGGCCGCTGCCACCAAGTCATCGATGGTGTTGGGGGACCAGTGGCCACCGTACTCCACTGGGGCCATATAGCCGTTGGGAGCATAGTAGTTGTGGTGATGTTGCTGGTCGAACATGCGCATGTTTTCCTGGTTCAAATGAACGGGATCCTGGTCAATGTGGTCCGGGTTGGCCATGAATATATCTTCTTTGATGTCGAAGGACATGGAGAGACGGACAACGGTTGTTTGGGAAAATCAGAAAGTGAAAGATCACAAGAACAGAAAGAAGGGGTGGTTCTGCGGAGTATGGTGGCGGCCGAGATTCAGAAGCACAAAAGAGACGTGCGATAGGAGTGATATTAGTCGGGTAGTCCGGTTCCAAGAAGTTTAAAGCGTCGACAGAATTACGGTGGGTGCAGGCGGCTTGCATGGAGGAACAATAAGGAGATTTCCTGGAAGAAATGGCCACAAGAGTAGCGGAGAAGAGGGGAGGAACCGGAATTCTGAGAATGGCGACGATGGGAGAGTTTGCTACAAGTATTTGCCATGATAAAGCTGCAAAGAAAATGGCAAATGAGAGCCCGAGGGAAGTGTGGGATGCGGTCGGGAATTGCGGAAAAGCCGTGCGTAAACTGGACGGCTGAACCACTATCGGTGGGGCTGGGCGGAGGGGAATGAAAATTTCATCCACGATTTGTGGAAAAAATCTCGGAAGAGTGACTGGGTGGTTTTATTTGGAAGTTTTTATGGGGTGCTTGCGATGTTTTTACATGGAATGTTGGTTTGGGGAAGTTTATTAGCATATTTTTCTACTGCAGAGTGGGATTGACAGCACCGAAGGCTACGGTGACAGATTGTTCGCCATCGTGTTTGAACATCGGACCAATGTGGGCCATAACTATTAGATACGCTAGAAGTCATGATCCGTTTCAATTGGCTATAAGCCTAGCGGACAAACAGGCTGTCGGACCATTTTTCCGGATGCTCCTGTGCGGCTACGTACGGCCATGTACGGCCATGTAGGTCCATGTAGGTGCGAATTCCACTTTCTGTGGACTCTTGGTTTGAGCCGAGGTTAGTGATCTGCTACAACAGCTGAATTGCTGCTCACTTGATTGCAAGTAACCTCAGACAATCGCTGGCGAAGCTCGTAACTAACCATTTCGGTTTCGAGCCTCCTTCATCTGATAAATGTGAAGGTGGCTGAGAGTTCTGGTTCCATGGCGAGCGCAATAGCGGGATGAAGATTTGTTACGAATAAACTATCGTTTGCGGAACAGATAGAATGTTCGAATTTCCCACTTCCCTTCCCCACTCTGCCCTTCTGGAACGTTTTACCTCCAGGGCAAAGACGTTGATTAGTTGAATAAATATAATAAAGGGCAGCCAGCACGGCCGGAAAGAAAGGCATAGAGTGAAAATCGCAACATCGCAGAACCCCAAACTTGCAGAACCTCAAGCTTGCAGAACCCCGAACTTGCGGAACCCCGAACTTGCGGAAACCACGAAAATCCAAGTCTCACAATTAAGAATCCCATAGGATTCCGAATCCCACGCTCCACAAGATTCAGAGCTCCTAACTTCGTTCCCTCCTATAGTACTTCGTACACTCTGCTAGTACTCACCACCAATCCATATGCAATCAGTAGGTTGTAAGTTTTAACCACTGTAATTTCTGGAGCACAACTACCACCAACAATGCAAAGACCGCCAACGCCACTAGCGCATAAACCAGCATCTGGCGTCTAATCCGGTCATTTCGTTTCTTCTTCGATTTCTTTTTGGTTGCCTTTCGTTTAGGCTTTTCGATCTCCACACTAGCCTCCAAGAGATGCGGATGCTGTTTCCATTCGCTACGCGGAAGCTCCCCAACCAAGTATGGTCGAAGCATGTCAAATGCGTCCTGTGAGTGACCTACGTCTTCAAATGCTTCGGTGGCATCGACTCCCCCGCAGTCCACAAGAACCTCCACACCACCAGGGTGCAACGGAGCAAACTTAGTGACATCGTAGACTTTGTTATATACCACCATCCAGAGATCGTCTGGGGAGGCGTGGGAGCGCACTTCTTCTGCGGAGAAGGTGGCAAGTGGATGATTCAGGTTCATATTTTGGGAAGCTAGCGCAGTAACACTAGAATCAGAAAAAATAACAGTAAACAGGAACGGGTATCAGCCACAGTAAGTAGTAACAACGATAATGGTAATGACAAAAACGATACCAGCCCGGGGTATCCGATGCTAACCGAGAAAATGGATCAGAAGAAATTATCTTCTCAGTGTTAAGAAATGGTAGCCTGTGAAATCTAGGCGAAGAAGATGGTGGAGAATGCGATGACGACCTCAAGGAAGAGTTTTGGTGGCTTTTGGACGGAATAACAATTCCGACAGCACGAAGTTGAGCAAGCTATCCGTGGCCTTGACCGAAATTCCACAAGATATCACTTCTTGCACAAGATTGCACTTCGAGCATACAATGAAGGAGAGTAGGTGGATGTGCGCGCACCAGAAAACGACCCCACTACTGCATGTTGTCCTTAACTCGCTGCATATCTCATACCGGAATATGAGTCCGGAAGAACTAGTAGTTGAAGGCACAACAAGAAAGTTGTCACGGCAACGCAGAATATCAGGTACGTTGGTATGTTGAATGTTCGGAGTGATTGGATGTCTGCAGGATGGCTCCTCCATGTAGGATGAAATGATATGACGTAAAGTAGAGATTCTTGCGGCTGGACGAATATTCCAGATATTATGCTGCAAATGCATCGACACCGGGAAAAATCTGTCTTTTTTTTTCCGTTAATCTTGGAATGCGCTTCTTTCCATTTTGCTCGCAAGGCGATGAACTATTTGGTCGTAGGAAGTATATATAGAGAGAACGGAGTCTATCCGGGATAATCCAGTGCAATGTAGTAAAAGGTAATTGGAAAAAGTGAATCACACTGGGTACCTCCTTAAGAAGAATGAAGAATCGGATTTCAAGAAATCTGAACAACGGACTTGAATTTGCAACATTTGGGCACGGTGGCTACATTAAAATTTCCGGATAAATAGCTGAGGGGTAGTATGCAACCGGAAAAACCTATGGTCGTTGGCATCTAGATTTCTACATTGAGCTCTAAGCCACGAGGGGGTAACAATTCTGACTCCTTGGGATGTCAATGAGACGCAATGCATAATTGATGCGACGGACAATTGTCACAATAACAATTGCTTTTGCGTCGGAAAACTCTGCAACTTCTGCAGAGAATGGAAGTGAGTTTTCGCGATCTGGCGAGCTGAACTGAGACATCGGACATTCAATATAGGAGTTAAGAGTTGAAGGATGAGAGTTGATGGATTAGAGTTGGTATATAAGGAATTTGTTCGATAGAAGTCAGTAGATGAATTGGGGGAATGGAATTGGAGCAGTAGGGGTTTTTAGGCATTCGGAGATTTTGATAATAAGCAGGCAATTCTGTTGAGAAGCGCAAATTATATGAAAATACTTGAATAGAAGTTGAGAAACGATAATTTGCTGAGTTACTAAAAGTTGAACGATACAGAAAGACGTAATGATACTTTGACAACGGGAACACAACAGCCGGCCCAGAAAGGTAATAACGGACCAAAGTTAAGTCGGACCAATTCCCTTTTCGTATCCGTCGCGTGGACCTTCCTTGCAATACTCTGACCTGTACAATTCACCAGTCGTCCCAAAACGTACCATTCCACCAAGCAGTACCGTTCCCGCAAAAAAAATCCTTGATACTCATTCCATCCAATTGATACTCATTCTTTCAATTGATATTCATTTCGCCCACCTGGTTTTCATAGATAAATCTCCTATGCAACCAAGACAAATGGAATCTCTCTTCGTAATCTCCCAACAATCATAATGACAATATGTCTTGATATTCCAAAGCTCTTTCCAACATTCCTCACCCCCATTCACAGCCCATATTAGCAATATCTCTTCCCATAATCCCGTTTCTCATCCTCTTCCGTATCACTTTCTCTTCTTCCCTTCATTGATCCAGCCGTGCACCCGTACACCAGGAACCGACAAGATCACCCAAATGTCAACGCTTTCCACCTCTTATCTTCACCATGAGTGCACTTCCCTCGTCGAAGAAAACCCATAGTGAGCGTCACAAGCAAATTCTTAAGCAGCTCCTCAAGGAATCTGCTAATAAATTCTGCGTGGACTGCAAAACTGCCGCTCACCCTCGGTGGGCGTCGTGGAACCTCGGGTGCTTTATATGTATCAGATGCTCGGGAATACATCGACTGATGGGAACCCACATCTCGAGAGTTAAATCGGTAGATTTGGATGCGTGGACCGATGAACAGGTCGAGCTGATGGTAAAGTGGGGAAATGCTAAATGTAACTCGTATTGGGAAGCAAAGTTGCCAGAAGGATATGTTCCTGATGGTCTGAAGATCGAGAATTTTATTCGGACAAAGTATGATTTGAAGAAGTGGGTCGGGTCGTCACTGGTTCCTAACCCAATGACTATTACCGTCGGAGCATCTGAACAATCCGTTAGTAATGGAGGTTCCAGTGGAGCAACTACTTCTGGATCCAACAGAAACACAAAAGTTGCTTCTTCGAGAAACATGGCGCCAGCGAGAGGTTCTGGATCGGCTCAAAAAGTGTCATTGCACTCGACGGCGCCTGCATCGCTCTTGGACGACGATTTCGGCTCTTTTACGTCGTCTCCACTGCCTACACCTACTCCAACACAACAAGGGGCCAAACAGACGCCACAGGCTCAGAGATCTCAACAAAAGCATGAAATAGCCGCCAACGCACCTCCCGCACTGGCCCGGGCCGTCCACGGCGTCCACGGCAGCCTCAGCACGGGTCATGTGCCGAACAAGTTGAATGAGCGAACGGACTTGAAGAAGTCCATTTTATCGCTCTACTCGCTGCCTTCGTCGTCGCTGACTCATGTCCAGACATCTCCCCAGACTTACGGGAACCCTCTGTTGTATGGAAACCCCTATACGCAGAGAGCAGCCACCAATGGATCTGCCAACACTAATGGCAGTGGGACGTCTCAGTTGGCTTCTATGTCTGACTCACTCATGGGGTTGAATTTTGGCCTGGCGGGATCCCAGCCCATGACTCAATCGCCCATGACTCAATCTCCCATTACTCAATCTGCCATGGCGCAATCTAACACTCAATTTTCTTCGCAGACAAGAGATTTGCATGCTCCTCCACCGAAAAAGGAACCTCCCTATAAAAACGAGTGGAGTGACAGTTCCTCGTCTGTGAACAACTGGGGCTCGAGCGTCGGGAACAGCTCCAGTTCTGTCGCCAGTCCGCTCAACGGACATCAGGGTACTTACGCCGCGAATTACACTTCCAATTATTCGTCAAACTACACTACAAATGGCGGGGGAAGTGACAGGGGAAACGGCGCTCTTGATGACGATTTGTTCAAGAACGTGTGGTCATAGGCTTGTGGTCATAGATTTGGTCATAGGCTTATGGTCATAGATTTGGTCATAGGCTTGTGGTCATAGATTTGGTCATAGATTTGTGGTCATAGGGCACATTTTAGAGTCGCTGATGATCTTCAATTATTGTGGTCAACTCCCAATCAATGTCCTCCTGTCGTTGGCAAGCCAGCATACACCTTGAACGAGTCGTAGATCAACCACTGGAATCCCGTCAACGTACCAATCATCACAATACGAACTGGCAATCCGTTCCAGATTCCAGAAAACCCAATCTTGCCATAGATGCGACTCAACGCCTGGCCCAAACTTTCGTTGGCTTGCTTATCTGCATTGATTTTGGAAACCATCACATCGGCTGGATGGGAAACAATGGCACAGAAAATGCCGGCAATGTATCCTCCCAAAAACGATACTCCCGTTTGCTGTAATGGAGAGTAGGAAGAAACTGGCTTTCCGAGGTAATGGTAGATCTTCTCCACTGTCTTTTCAAAAGAAGCAAACTTGACCATTGTGTATGGGATCTGTCTAGCCCAAAGTGGTCCGAGACCCTTATACAAGCCTCCAAGAGCTTCTTTGGCGGTGATTTTCTTCCATCCGTCTACGACCGAGGTGGCATATGGAGGAATTGTAGTTTGGGTCTTGACCTTGATTGTCTCAAATGGACATAATGCCAAATCAGCCAAAAACTCTGCCGAGGCCGACGCTGCTAAAAACACTCCGGTCTTGTATTTTGCAAAGTTCTCTGGCCCAACCATATCTCCGTATGTCTTCTTGAAGAATTCATAAAATCCATACTTACCGGCTCCCTGCAACGAATATCCGATGAAGGTTGCACCAATTCCGGTGAAAATGGAGTCACCTTTCGTCTTCAAAATGGTCTTCCATCCTTGTATATTCGACTTGTAGACGTTCGCATCAACTTGACGACGACATTTCACCAAATCAAGAGGTGTCACCGCAGAATGGGTGGGTCCACAGGCGATAATTCCTCCAATTGTACATGCAGCATAGTATTCTGGGGAGAAGAGGATGATTCCTTTCTTTGGACGAGAAGGAGGAGAAGACTTTGTGGCCAAGTGGGAGATTTTGTTAGTCAATGGCTGAACGATGGCGTCAGCAAGGTTATCTTTTGTCATGATCAAAAAATAGATTTGTTTAACTTGAGAATTGGGGGTTCCAGCCTTTATATCCCATTTCGCAATAGATTATGGGTCGCTTGCTGTTTGTTACCGATAAGCCGGCATGGAGTCCCCGGTCGGTTTCCTTCTACCGAGGGGTTAAGATTCGGGCATATAGGATGGGGGTCGGACAGGACAATACGTACATTGCATTTCGGGTGGGCCGGAAATGCTGCGGATATAGGATATAAAGGAGGTTTCTGTTCGATTTGAATCGATTTGCGCAGGAAATTCCAGGAACTGAGGTCTCCACACAAGAAGGACGGAGATTTCCAGGACAGAAAAGGAAAACACTCTGTTTTGAATGAAAAATTGAACTTGGTGACGTCAGATTTTTCATTTTGAAGTAGATGACATTTTGGTAGAGGACAGTCGCGATGCGAGTTAACCAAGAACTGTTCTTTCAAATTAATTTTAAATTGTTAAAGAAAACAACGAGAAGTGAAGTTCGAAATGCCTTACTTTTGTCTCTGTATCCTAGTAGCTTGTTCAACTTGGTTATCAGGCCAGTACGAATCATTCTTGCGGAAAACACCATTGAATGTAATTGTACATCAATCAGTGCTTTCGTCCGTTCGTTTCACTTCTCCTTCTTTCGATTAATTTCCCCTTTGTTGGCGAATGATTGGCGGGCTCCTTGAAATCGCTTTACGATTTCATCGGCCGCTAGCTGATCTTATCCAATACAGGAATTATCATCTTTTCTATAGCTCTTGGTCGGGGTTACTGTTTTCTTACCACTCATACAGCACTATTACTATACGTTTTTATGAATTACTACCATGTTTGGTATTGAACCTACTAGTGTAATAGTCTGACTAGTAGGCTCGTGACCAAAGGTCGTAGTTATGTTCATAGAGAATAGGGCTCTTTTAAGTAGTTGGAAGGGACGACAACGGTACCTACTAGAAAACAGCGGTGTCTATTACGGGCAAAGATTAGGGATGTTTCCTGTGATAGATAAGGTCAGAATGCGGCCCGATGGGGTCTCGAGGCAGCCCGCAGATATCATGAAGCGGCACGACGACTCACTAACAACAGGACAGCGAATCCGAAGAAGAAATAGGTGAAAGGAACACTTGCTAACAGAAACACTTGTTGGTGACTATAATGATACTGGTAGTAGTTTGTACGGGAAATGTGTCACTCAGCACCTTAGTGTCCTCATGGAGCACTGCTCAGTAGTCTGCTTTCTACTGTAAACATAAGTGAACGTACTTAGCACATCTTGTACTCACAAACACTAATAATTCAGCAAGCATCTCCAACCTCAATGTCATCCAGAGTGGAGGTACTTAGATGCATCGCATGTGGAAAATCTGTCTTCGTATCTAAATAAATGCATCTTTCATTTATCAAGACCGTCAATGAATAAAGCTGGTGAGGTATGTGAATTACCTTCTTCAAACTCAGTATTTCAATAGAAACATTCGAGTCCCTTTTCATCAGACAAGTAAAATTCAACGTCAGTACACGAGAAGGAATCACCATCTCTCGAGAAAATACACGCCCTTCTCTGCCCTCAACTCTTACATTCAATGTTTTCGGCCCTTGAAATGATGGAGAGTTCCAAAGGGTCATTGATCTGAGGGATGGGAGAACTATATCCAATATTCCACCATATTGGCCGATCATGGCCAAAGAAAATAATGTTCCCGGAAGGGTCAGTGTCAGGAATTGTGATCTCGAATACCTCTCCAATTGCATACTAAGAATTTCTAATTTTGGAGGAAAAGTTAGTGTGCGAGGGTCTTCGGTAGTTACCAATTTCCATTCCTTCAATGCTCTAGGAAGTTTCGTCTTAGACCAGTCTTTAATGCCTTGTCCCTCAGCCAACAATGTCTTAAGTGTTGAAGGTAGATTGACTTCGGAAATAGTTGTAAGCATGTTTTCAGAGATGTTTAGAAACTTTAATCGAGGAAAAGTTGCGTTTCTGAAACTCGTAATATAGTTGTTGTTTAGGTGTAATCTTCTGAGCAGTTTTGGAAATAAGTAGTCAATAGTTGGGAGTTTGCAATGTCTGACATCAAGATCTTCAAGGAATGGAAGGAATCGCAAATCGTAAAGTGATTTGATCGGATTGTGAGAAATGTTCAAGATCTTCAAGTTTTGGGGCAATATCAACATTAGTTTACCAAGATCTGTCATGTAACATTCTTTTACATGTAAGATTTGGAGCAGATAGGGTAAATGCGAATAATCTAGAAAACAACGGGGACTGTCGAGGATGACTAGGGTCGTAAGCCCTGGTGGGAATGGGAACAATAGTTTATGCACTTTGTAACAGGTCAAACTTTTGAGTCCCTCTGGAAGTTCAAAATGATTAATGTCAATATAACCCTCTATCTCCATATGGGTTAATGCGGAGGGCCAGCTTCTAATAGAATGTGTTAATTCTGTTGAAGAAATGCTCGTGAGTGTAATGTGTTTTGCCTTGGGAGGAGCGTAATCCAAAGTTTGGGAAACATCCAAACGACAACTTTCTATCTTCTCAAGAATCTCAAGTATCGAGTAGTCCTGTAGCACATTAGCACTGCCGTCAAATTCAATCCTTGGAATTGAAGATATAAATTCAGGATTTTCCTCTGACCTTTCCTTCCGCCTCTTCGACGACTAAATATGGATCCTTCGCTGCTATATTATAGGAATAACTATGTGCTTTGGCATCAATTCTTCGCATCTCAACTATTTTAGAACCAAGGATACTTAAAGATGGTCCTTCAAATCTTGCAGACTTTCGTTCTTCATTGGTAGAGACTTTTCGTTCAGAATATTTTATGGTACTCCCTCTGGTAGTCTTCCGTCTGGTAATCCTTCGTTTTCCGGAGGATTGGGGAACTGGTTAACAATACAGTGTAGTCTCTCAAGTGCAGACGGTATTAAACGCTGCGCAACGCTCAATGAATTTAGTCTCGACATCTGCTCCTCGGTCCAACGACGTATTCTCATGACCCGCACCACGTCGAAACCATCTGCTAAGAGATCCTCGTTGCCCACAACACTTTGTATGTATCCATTTGCGATTGTTAAATAATGCAACTCTTCCCTCAAAGTTCCCTATAGAGCTTCATTTGCAATCATACCTGAGGACAATAGCCCGTCCAGAATTGAACATATCCAAATACCAGTGATACCCGATCGAGTACCGAATTCAAATTAGCTCGTTCTTCTGCATTCATACTTGATTCTGAAAGCAGGACGGGCAACACAATAGTGTACACATGTTCATATGTCGATGATAATAGATAGAGCACGTCATTCAAAATTGTATTATTATATCTGGCATTAGAACATCTCTATTTGGAATTGGTGGGACAGGCAGCCCTTTCTGGAGGTGTTTTCTCGAGTTGAATCCGATATCAGGGTCATTCCTTCAGTAGATTTACTCACTAATAGGATTTGGGTTAACGTGAGAATGAGATGAACTCCAGAGAGCTTGGCGGGTGTAACTGGCTAGTAGAAAAGTGAGATGAGGAAAAAGAAAAGTGGAATGGGTAAGTAGAAAAGTGACAAAGAGAGGATATTTATAATAGTTTCGCAGCCACAAACCCAAGTGCTGACCGAGAAAACCTCACTCTTCAGAGGTGACGACGTAACAGCAGACTGAGGTTTGGACGTCCAAATAATGGGTACGCTAGCAGAGATGAACAAAATACCTGATGAAGATTCTCTAGAGGTCATAGTCTCCCCAATCTGCATCACAATCACCTTAATTTAGAAAGGTGTGCTACCAACATAGTGGATATCCCAAGTCCGTGTATGTACAGCGAATCTGAGCACGGCTCTTGCATTCTCCAATTATCTGTGATTAAGTTTTTGTAGACACCTAGTAACCTGGGATGATGGGATGCTGGGAATGTCGAGCTTAAGCGGCAAGCTGCATTCCGCCAATATTTGCCAAAAGTGGGTGGCGTCACTGTCTTTACAATTTTCTGGAATGGCCGGATAGGAGCTGCCCTGATAATAGTCTTTGTAATACATTTTACTGCCCTAAAGGTTCGTAAGTCGCATCTACGAAAGGATCTTAATACGTCTTGCTCATTATCTTTAGTGGTAGTCAATCTTTAGTTTAGGGACCACTGCTAAGAGCTGTGGGAACGCATTTATCCAGGACTTCGACCGAGTCTGGAGCATGGCAACTACTAACACAGAATTTTTAATACCAGTAAGTAGGCGATCTTATGGACCATGCCCAGCTATGATTTCTTTTGATTCTACAAATATTTCGATTCTCAAGCGAAGGAGACCAAAGGCTTCTGGAGATAGAGATTTGACGTGACTTTTCGAGGCCAAGAACTCGTAGATAAGGACATAAGCGACAAATATAGACCCTTACGTATTTTAGCAAACCATGCTTCTCAGGTAATCACCTCGATTACGTAACTTGTTGTACCGTATCTTAGCCGATCGCGGGAGGGAACGGAACTTTTGACTTCCCACCCGTGCCTCCCCAGTATATGGTTTCCAGATGTCTCTATCCAATAGATCAACATCAAATTCTCCTCAGCTTCGGTAATTATAGAGCCGCCCTGCTACTGGGCCGTGTACGAAGCTTTCCACTGTGGCCGTTATTTATTTCTCCCATTTGCTGTTTCTTTTTGTGCCTTTTTCCTACTTTTCCAATTCTCTGCTGAAATAATACCACAACTGTCACCTCGAACACAATGACGGGGGGCCACTCGGGAGATGCCGATGAGGCAACGAGTCGTAACAACGATTTTTCCGATATTATTCATGGTGAAGACATCGAGTATCGAGCGTCACAGCAAACTTCCTTCTCAAAAGTGCATCGGATCAAAATCTTGGGCAAATTGCCGCCCCCGAGGTTTATATCAAACATGTCCGAGTCGCAATTAATGTCGATTGCTGGTGCATCCTCTGGATTTGTTGCTGGTATTGTTGTATGTCCGTTAGACGTGGTTAAAACTCGAGTTCAGGCACTGGGAATGCATAGTCGATATCAGGGATTTCTCGGGGCATTCAAGACGATAGTAAAGGAGGAAGGCGTCCGGGGGCTTTACCGCGGTGTAGTTCCCGTGATGGTGGGATACTTGCCCACTTGGGCCATCTACTTTACCGTTTACGAGCGGGCCAAGCTTTTCTATCCTGGATTTTTCAGAAGGCACTTAGATCTCAATGTGGACTGGCTCAACCATTTTGCCGCATCGGTGACCGCTGGGGCGTCGTCGTCATTTCTCGTAAATCCGGTTTGGGTGGTGAAAACAAGACTTATTCTCCAGACGGGAAAGGAAAAGGTTTGCTATGAAGGAACCATCGATGCATTCCGCAAGATGTACGCCAATGAGGGTCTTCGGGTGTTCTACAGCGGACTAGTTCCGTCGCTTTTCGGGCTTGTGCATGTGGGAATCCATTTTCCCGTATACGAAGCAATGAAGAAAGCACTCCACGTTAACAAGGTGGACAAGGTATCGCATTCGGACGACATTAAGCTCTGGAGACTCATTGTGGCGTCGTCATTTTCGAAAATGATCGCCAGTACCATCACATATCCACATGAGATTCTACGAACTCGAATGCAGATGCAGAGCCCAGATCGTAAGCGGAGATTGGTGACTGAAGTTCGAGACATCTACAAGAAGGAGGGACTCTGGGGTTTTTATGCTGGATACATGACCAATTTGGCCCGGACGGTGCCGGCGTCGGCGGTGACGCTTGTCAGTTTCGAGTACTTCAAGACATATTTATTAGAGATCAGCGGGAAATTATAGCTGCTGGATTATTTACTGCATTATACGCCACGAATGTATCATAGCGTCCATTAGACAAAGAGATTAGCACAACCTTGGAGAGTATCTGCACTCTGAAGAATAACTGCATCTTGAAGAATAACTGAATCTAGAAGAACATCTGGAACTTGAACATGATCAATCCTAAGCAATTTCTTAGTACGAGTATCTGAACATAATGTTCTCTTGATCAGTCAAGTCCAAGAACTGGTAGTTGGAGCCTTTCTCTGCAAGCCATTCCTTGACAGAAGCCTCATCCAAATTTTCCTTCTTCTCGTTCTTCTTCTTGGAAACCCATGAGATCAACAACATGTAAGGAACGCACACACACTCGATCACCAAGAGCGTGATCTTTGCGTGCAAATAACGAGGAGCATCGGATTGTCTGAAGAGCTGAGGACCAATCAAAGCTCCGACTGCAAACGCAACCATAGTCAAACAACTTCTGAGCACTCTTTTGGTGTATCCCGCAGTATTGGTAGAATTCCATGAGTAGATCATGGTGATGACACAGGTGCCAACGTTGATCAAGTACACTGCCAACAACTGCCCGATCTTGTTGTGAGAAGTGATCAACACAATGTAGCCGATGATGGCGGGAATAAGCATCGAAATGAAGATGAGGTTGCGGTGGTTTCCATTGAAATGGGCACAGAGGTACGTTCCAATGGTAATAGCAAGAATAGTGGAAACTCCAAGAGGCATCTGCATCAACGCCGCATGCTGATTCGAGAAACCGATATTAGCGATCATGGTGACGGAAAAAGTCAAAACGGCACCGGTAGGAATCATCAGCAAGAGCGTTAATCCGAGCATAAGCCAAGTGAGTGAGTCGTGGAAGAAGAACTCTTTCACCTGGTCCCACTTCCACTCGTTGGTCTCTGTTCCGGTCTGATTCTGGCGGATATTCTCAAGAATAGCAATTTTCTCGCTGTCAGAAATAAATTTGGCCGACATGGGACTGTCGGGCATCACCAACACCACCAATGCACCAAAGAAGATGGTGATGATTCCCATGACAAGATAAAAGATCTGCCATGACGCCAATCCAGCACCATGAACATGCTGGAAAGCAAAAGAAAGTAACCCTCCAAAGATGGTAGAAACTCCGGCCTGGCAAGTCCACCAGCATGTTCTCTTAAGTTGCTGGGTCTTGTTATACCACATTCCCGTGATTAGAATACATCCAGGAGCAACACATGCTTCGAAGAATCCCAAAAGGGCCCGAACAACCATGAGAGAGGCGTAATTCTTGGCGAACGCGTGTCCGAGAATCACCACGCCCCAGCAGAAAATGTTTCCTCCCAACAATTTGGCAGCAGGGAGTTTCTGGAAGAGAAATGCATTGACTGGTTCACCAACGATGTATGCGACATACAAGATTGTTCCAAGATCAGAGAACTGATTGGATTTCGGCTTTAAGTAGCTCTTAATGCCCATGACAGCAGCATAGTTGAGAAGCGACTTGTCGATGAACTGAAGAAAGTAAACTCCACAGAGTAACGCAGAGACCCTCCAGTCAACTTTGCGATAGGTTGCCGCCAACTCGTCGCTTGCATCTGAGGGTTCGTGAGTGGATTCGAGGTCAAGTTTCTCCTTCTGGGCCGTCTCAGCCAACTGGTAAGCTTTGTCGTACATGATGGTAAAGATAAAGAAATTTTCAAGAGGGAAAGCAAGGCTACATATTAATGGTTGCAAAATCTCTCAGACTGGCACATTCTATCCGCATATGCGCTTACAAGAATGCGACATGGTGAGACGACATACACATTTGTGATCAGGGAGACAATCGACAACCTGAGAGATCATAGAGATACAAGTAGATCCGCATGAAAGATATGCAGTTATATAGAACATCTTGCTTCACCAGGCTTCTTGACCAAAAACTGGCAATAAAGAATATAGCACAGTCATCGATTTCAAAATTTGGACAAAGCAGAATGAATGAGGATAGAGCAAACCCAAGCCCTAGAATCAGGGAGTGCGACACAAAGCTGGTACGACGAGCGATTATCGAGTCCCCAGTTTCCAATGAAAAAAAAGATAGGCGCAGAGCAGACTTCGAGGCGAGGTTCTAACAAAATATGTCTATGTATGTTGGCTAAGTAGAAATAGATAGATAAAGAATCAAAAAAAGAAATACAGGGCTACGTTCGGCTGACTCGCAACGAAACCCACCAATTGGGCAAATAGGTGCAATTCATGCACGTGACCGATCGACTCCTAATTCCGGCTAGGGCTCTAACCATTCATAATCCCATGTTCCCCCCGGCCACCCTCTGCAGGCGCAGGATCTGCGTCCCTACACATTGAAAGCACAGGGCAAGGGTAGTGTATATTCATTGATAGTTGTCGGCTATGGCGACACAGGGGCCACAACGTCCCCCCACCGAAGTGGTCATGCACCACTAAATAATGCGGGTCACAATGGAACGGAGCCGGCATGGTCATTCCCGGCCAATCATGTTACAATACTCTCCACCAGAAGCACCCATTCAATTGTGGTGTAAAGCCCTTCAACCATATGGGAGTTCCTATAGAGTTGAAGTCGAGGTGACATCTGAAGGTAGGAATTCACATTGATAAGGGAATCACCACCGGAATTCTGTCATTTGCGAGAAGCATGAAACATCAATTTTGTGTCATGTAAGGATCCAGCTAAATGTGGCATTCGGTTCGCCGATTGATGCATGCAACCTCGGAAATACTGATAGTTTCGATTCCTTCCCTGCTGGGAATTAGAGGCTAGTGTGCATGAATTGACCGGCATAAGTTGGCGCTCGACCGCTATCTTTGTCGTAAAATGAATTCGTAAATGGGGATTGCATTTCGAGATGAATCACGAATTACCTACATACAGAATGGGGCCATATTCGGTAGCGTCACGCAGGCCGTGCATATTTACCCACTTGAGACTACCATGCATGGGGTGCATGAAACACATGCATTCCTAAACCTGCCTCATACATCATGGAGATAGCGACGATACTTAAACCGTACCACCCCCATTGTCCACGGACGTGATCTAGGTTTTCTTTTTTCCCCTTCATTGCAAAAAGTTTGCTCTATATCCCTCCTTGGTGGGCGATTTTATCCCATATTGTTTTTTCCACTTGCATATCCATTCTTTCTACTTCCTTTCGTTTCATATTCACTTTCCAGCTACCACCATGATGACGTTCAACGAGCAACGGGTCGTCAATAAGGAGTTGGATCCCTCCCGCTCATACAATGCTCCCATCGCCCAGCAGCTGTATATGCTGAATTCCAACCAAATGTACCCCCAAAACCTGTGCATGAATAGCCACTTCAACCCAGGATACCTGCATCACAACAGCGTACACTTCGTGTATCCCCTGAACCACAGCGGCAGCCAGCTGCTGAATCAGACCCAGACGTCAACGCAGCAGCTGTCTCCGCAGTACCTGACGTTTGGATACCAGCAGATGCACGAGGGCAACAATTACATATCGGTGCCGAACATGCAGCGATCAACCCAGCAGTTGCCCTATGGAGCGTCACTCATGCATTCGCTCTCGCTGGCGCAAGTGTCTGGAGTTAACGGCATTAATGGCATGGGCAGCCAGATGGGCAGTCATATGGCCAATCAGATGGGTGGCCAGCAGGCCAATGTCATTAACGGACAAATTAGCAGCCACATGAGCAGCCCCATCGGCAGCCAGATTAGTAGCCATATGGGGTCGCTGAGCATGGGCCAGATTCCCTCGCAGATGACATCGCCTGCGACGTCCCACATGTCATCGCAAATGGGCAGCCACCTTGCATCGCAGATTGGCACTCCCATGTCGTCCATGGGGATATCCGGTCCCTTTCCGGGCTACCGGGGATCACACACTCAGAAACAACTTATCGGACGATTGCAAGAATTGTTGCCTGTCCCACCGCTCGTGAGAGCATGGACGCGGCCCGACGTGACGCTCTCCACCACTCACAAACGCACCAAACGAAAGTCAAAGTTCTCGAAGCGCCAGGATGAGATGATTGTGCGGTTGAAGAAAGAGGGCCGGTCGTGGGTAGAGATTGCCGAGGTTGTTGGGGTCGGGTCCTATTTGGCTGCCCGCAATCGTTACCAAGTTATCGTGGGCCAGCAGGGTAACAACAATAGCCTGAGCTGGACTGCCGAAGACCGCGACGAACTCCATAAGCTTTTGGATTCGGCCGAGTTGGAAAAATGGCGTTACATTGCCCTGGAGCTCTCCAAGGCCACTGGAAAGAACTATTCGCCTGAAGAGTGTCGTGAACATGCTCGTCAGATGTTCTGGCAAAACCCCACGGCGATGGGGGTGCTGGAAGAAACGGTAGTTGAATTGCAGAAGGAGAAGAGGATTACCGAAAGACTATTACAGGCGGCAGCGCGAGAGGACTACGATTATTTGAAGAAGTACAACGCGAGTCCCGAATTGTCCATTTAGAAGGTTGGATCTTTGCAAGATAACCGATTTATGTGCATAGGCAGAGCATGATGGAATGATAACGAACGACATGGAAGAAGATGGCATTATAGGAATTGTGCATGACATAGAAATGAATAAATTGAACTGTGAACGGTCGGAGTGAACGGAATGACGAACTGAAGCAACCGATTGAAACAGACCAATGAAGCAACCGAATGAACCGACGAACCAAAATGATCAATGGAACGACCTAATTTTGCCAAGAAAAGTTCACCAAATGAACCCCCGAATCACCGGAATCCATCGAAGAAGCAATGAACAGAATTGATCACCAACATATTCACCATCAGTCGGATTCAGCAAACAAACGCTTCCTTTCTCTATGCCCAGAAAACAACCCTCCAAGCAGATCAATCGTCTTCTTATTTCGCCTATCTCTACATCCAATCTGACAACGTGGTTGTTTATTTCTACGTGAGTATTCCCCTAGTGAATGTCCCTCGTGATTGTCTTGTCCTCCGGCCTAATTCATGGCCAACCTTCACCAGCACCCACAAAGAAGCATCAACTTTGCTTTTCATCAATCTCTAATTCATTTCCTTCAATTTAGCCTCAACCACATCGATCTTATCCTGGGGCTTCTGCGACTTGTCTGTTCTCGTGCCCACACGGATATCACTTTGGATACGAACCACTCCATTTTCGTGAAGAACCTCGTGAAATTGCCCAATCAATTCCATCACTTCCGTCCACGGTCCGGCAATGGTAGTTCCGGCAGAATGGAGAGTGGTTTCCAACGGAGATTCTCGGGCCAATTTGGTGATCACAGCAACTTCATCCAGAACAGATGCACTTCCGGTACCAATCGGTATCAAGCAGACGTCGGCAAGACAGTGGAGAGAAACCATCGGAGTTGTATGGCCACCAATGAGAGTGTTGAAATGGTGCAGGTGGGACGACCCCCTACTGGTTATGAGCCCGGCCGCGGTGGAGACGATCCGAAGTCCATGCGAGCCGGGTTACTATCAACGTTCTGTCTTGACGGTATTTTTGGACTTCCGAGGGCATCCAATCTCATGCATGGTTTAGGCTTTAGTTCTGTCCATGTTTGGCCGTTGACTACTTTGGCCCTTGACGTGCCCTCCAGCATTTGGAATACTAAAATTCATATATGGACATATACATAGACACAAACATGGGCCGCTCTGGGGCCCGATAGTGAAAAGCAAAAAACTCCAATCTCTATCCTGCGATATTCCTCCTCTACTTCTTCTTGCTCAACATCTTGAGTGGGAGCTGCGCAACTTCATCCAAAGACTTTTCAGGATCAAACTTAGTGTCGTTTGTAAACTGGTCATACTTCTTGTTCAATGGCTTAGTCTTGGAGAGAGGTGTGGGCGTCAGCTCATCAAGCGTCACCTTCTTGGGCTTCACACTGCCCGTTTCCGAAGCAAAATCAACCTTTTCGAAGACACGAGTAGGAGGCACTTCCTCTCTGTGCTCCCATGGGAACAACTTGTGTGCGTCACCTACCGATAACTGGTCCAAATGAGGCAAGTAGGTCTCCTCGTTCGACTTGTCCCATTCGTTGACCAACTTGGTGATTTTGAGGTTGTATCCCTCGCTTGGAAGCGTCGACAAAAGCTTGATGCGGTCAAATTCCTCCGTATAGAAGCTGTTGAACTTATCCCACCACAACTGGTGGAAAGGATCCTTTTCGGCGTGCTTGACTTGCCACGGTTTTTGGCTTCCAATGAAGTGCACAAGGTTAATTTCGTTAAAAAATCTTGCCAACGCCGGTCTATACTGGTAATGGGCCGAGGGCGTCACGTTGTAGACAAATGGAAGTCTTTTCCAAGTGTGGCCAGTGTCTTGAAGATGGAAGAACTCGTTCAACAAACCCTGGTCGGCGCCGTCAAACGAGGCGTCCTGGGTCTCGGAATGGGCAATCAACTTCTCAAAAACCGGTTTGCTGGGCTTCATCACAAACATCCCCGAGTTGAAGATGTCGGGCCATCCAATATCTGGAGAAGCTACGATTTCTGTTGGGGCCAGCGACTCGAATTTGTCAAACAAGTGGTCCAAGTTCTTCAACGGCAATGTGTCGGCGTCCAAGTAAATGATTTGGTCATATTTATCCAAGTTCCAGAGGAGTACTTTGGAGTAGGTGACTGCAAGCTCTTCTCTGCCCAATTTGGACGCAACTTTCTCAAGAGGTGCGGTGATTTTGTGGTCGTTGATCTGAATAACGTCATCGAACACCTTGTTGATCAACGCCATCGAATGGCCGGAGATCGCCAACAGGTCTAACAATACAACAAGCTTGTTTTCTGTGTTTAAGTGCTTTAAGGTTTTAGCCAACGTGAGTGCTCCAGGCACATAGCTTTCGCTAGTCAAAAGGGTGACGTAGGCTTTCATGGGCAAAAATAAATGGGGTAGTATGTAAAAAAAAAGAGAGGAATTGGTGGTTCGGGCAGAAAAGAAGGTGGTTTTGAAAGGAGAAAGGGCGAGGTAAACATAACCTCGATAAGTCAATGTGATCATTATGCTGGGTGCAGTCCGGGCGGTGGGGCCCCACCATTCTAGAAGAGTGGTGCAGAATGCGGGGCATTGAAAGTCAAAAACCATATCGTGGATGGGGTAAATGGGGAATGCCAACAAAATCGACCGATTTGCACGGGTTCGATCTTTTTTAGCCAAATTGTTTTTCGATCTCATGCTCGAGTTGTGATCCCTTGCCATATCCCTTTCCCTTCATAATGCATATAGGTCAGCATTCCTATCATCGCGCAGACATGTTCGCTGCGTCTGCTTTATTCCGTATTTAGAAAGATTCCTAGATGGAATCCGACACCAGTGATGTGAACCTGTCCAGATCTTGATTCGAACACCTGTACATCCACAACAGCTATCAACTATCAATTCTAACTTTGAGCCTCGCTTGAATAACCTCAAGGTGCTAACAGGTCTAACCATAACTTGTTACTAACAGATCTTCTGGTCAACTTTCTACTGCTCAAACAACTTCTAGAATCGCCCAATGCTCAATATTCGCCTTTCCGCCGTCCCCACATTCACCTAGTAAATGCCATTGCCATCTGCTTGACGTTGGGTATCGATGGTGGAAGAATCAAGTGCAGAAGCTTGTGACACAGCAGAAACCATCGACTGCGGAGCGTGGTAAGCACCACCTGCAGCGCCATTGGCAGCGGGGCCAGTCACGGATTTCGTAGTAGCGACAGATTGCCTGTTTGTGGTTGCGTTCTCCTTCAAGGCAATCAACTGTTTAGATCTGAACGACTCGTAGTGCACCAACGAGGTTGTCTCGATCAAATCTTGCAAGTGAGTTCTGGTCAAGAAGTCTCTCAAAAACACAAACTCACACTGCGACACATCCTCGATGTTGATGGCGCCCCACTTGGACTTTCTGCCTCTCACCAACTCGCCATTGATCTCAAACTCCCTCTCGGAACCAGCCACAGCAAAAGGAATCAACAGCTTGATGTCCTCGTTCAACTGTTTCTCGTCGTCAAACAAGTCGTCGCTGTCGTAGGGGTAGATGTTCAAGTTGAGTTTGATGAACTCGTTCTGCAACACCCGCTTCAAAGAAGCGCGTTCGTTAAGCGTCAACGAGTCGCTCTTGGCGATCACCGGCACCACGTTGCCAATCTCCGACAACTTCTTCAACGCCTGAGCGTCCAATGCCTTCAACTTGCTTCCATGGGGAGGAATAAAGTACAAGATGCAGTGTACTCTTGTATCTGGAATATGTCTTTCCCTCTGGGCGGTTAACTCCTTCCGCAAGTACTGCGAGTGCTGCTCCTTCACATACTTTACCAACGGGTCCCAGCACTTCTCGTTATTGATTTGGTCGCCAAATCCTGGAGTATCGATCACGTTGACGGTCAACCGAACATTGTTTTCGACCAACACATGCGAGTGGACTTTAATCTCCGTAGTCTTTTCGGTGGGTTCCTCGGGTGACCGGCGGCCCAGCGTAGCTGCCAAACGCGACGAAAACAACGAGTTGACTAGAGTTGTTTTGCCCAATCCTGATCTTCCCACCACCATGATGTTGAATTGGAATCCGCGCTTTAACAATCTGTTTTCGATCTGGGAGGTAATGGTGTCGAAGCCGACATATTTCAGCGGCTGGACGATGGTCTCGTCGATGTGAAGGGACATGTTTTGGTGATTTTGTGGAGGATCTAGAGTTTGCAAGTTTCATGATTTGGTTTGGCCAACTACGCGTTTGGTGCAGACACGCACACTGGTGTGGGACAGCACGTGACTAGAATGGAAATGGTGGGAGGACCAGATGGAGGGGAAAGAGGTGTGGATCAAGGGAATTTGAGTGGAAGTTAGAAGACCTTTCTTTGCTGCTTCTGCTTGGATGCTGTGGTTGTGATTGGCTAATAAAAATGGCCATGGTTCTTGAATGTCAGTCTGCCATTGATTGTCCATCAACACAAAAATATACACTCTGGAGATGTCCAAATTCACTTGATACAATTGCGGCATATCTGACTAGTTCCGTAGCTAACTCCGCTATCTGCCGCTGTTGTAGACTGTTGCTTCTGATTGACTTGCCGACCACGTGACCGCTCACGTGCTCGCTCCAACTTAAGAAAAAAAAAACTCCAATCATCCAACCCACAACCATGTCCTTGGCTCTCAGATTCGGCGGCTTCTCCGTGCTGTCTGCCTTCTCCGGCGGAATTGTCTCGGTCGCTTTACCCCGCTTGCCAAAGATCACCGACTTTTTGCCCCAAGTGGCCGCCAAACACATAAAAAACCTACAAGACTTGAAGAAACACTTGGATGGTGGAATTCCTCCTTTTATGATCGACAATGGAATAATTTTAAGGGCCTCTCCCAAGAAGAGACCCTCCCACCGCAGAACGAGAGAAAAGTTGTATGCTCCAGGCGGCAAGCAAATCAAGAAATTGGAGAATTTGGGAAGATGTCCCGCATGTGGCCATGTCAAGAGATCTCATTTCATGTGCATGCACTGTTTCGCCGAAATCCGGTCGTTTTTGAAGGAGAAAAAGAGAGCCCTTTTGGGCGAGTCGGTGGCTCCCCAGTCCAATTTGGACCCCGTGGATGAGAAGATTATTTATCCTGGAAAGTACAAGCGTGACTATGAGCACCGTTTGGGGAAGAAGGACTGGATTCCACAAAGAGAGGAGCCATTGATGTATCAGCGTGATCAGGTGAAGAAGAGCAAATAGACTTGTAAATAGAGCTTACTTCGGGGAATGGGTGTAGGTGGATCTGGACGGTGATAGATTGGTTACAGTGGAATATTTCCCCATTGCTAATCCTTATTTCTCTGATTCTCGTTTGTTCCTATCTGATTCGTTTGTTTTCGGATTCTCTAGTTCTTCTCCTTATCTAACTTCTTGTTCTCAAGGTTCTCATACTTCCATGGTTCACCTGTAGATTCCATCTGATGGTTGCGAAATCAGAAAAAAAAAGTGCTTACTACAACTCGAACTTCTGATCTTCACCTACTTTCTATCTATTGCTGGCTAACATACACATTTGCAATCAGACATCTATTCATTTTTATTTCCAAATTTCTGGCGATCCGAATCCTACCTCCTATCTCCTAATTTCTCATCTCATCGCACCTTCAATGCCATCAAACGTTCAACCTCCACACAAAAAAAGAAGAACCAAAACCTTCAGAATCATTGATGTGTCCACTACAACCGGAAGTCATCCGTTGAATGTTCGTCCCCTGGGAAATGCCTACTTCGCTGAGAAATCAGATGGACTTTCCAGAAATAGCCAGATGGGGTACTTCTCCATACTCAGCGAAGAGCTTTTCATGGAAATCCTTGGTTTTGTCGACGACAGCAAGTCGCTCTTGTCTCTAGCGCACACTTCGCGTGTTCTCTACGCTTATCTCTTCGACGAGGACTTGTGGAAGCTGCATTACACTGCGAAAGTGCAAAAGTTGGAAAAATTGGGCAACGATGCACCTCCGTTGAAGTGGAGGGGTTCATGGCGGCTCAGTGTGCTCGGAATAGCTCCAGAGGATCTGGCCAATTTGCAACTTCCTGGAAATTTGCTATGTTCAGACGTTCTTTACCGTCCATTCCAATGCTCGCAGATAGACTACGATAAATTGTTCCATGACTTGATTCAAGATGAGAAGGAGTACAGGAATACATGCATGAAGAACCTAGAACATAAAAAGGCCATGCCCACTACTCCTAGCGGCCATATTCCTCGTCTTTCTGAGTCAACCTTGACACAAGCAGATTTCGACTCCAGATGGAACAAAGAACCGTTCATTGTAGTGAACTCAAACAAGCTCAGATGGCCCCAGTGGGATTTGAAGTCGCTTCTTGAGCGATTCTCCTCCGTCAAATTCCGCCAGGAGGCTGTGCAGTGGCCACTTTCTCTCTACTCGGAGTACTTGGCCAATAACCGCGATGAAAGTCCGCTTTATCTTTTTGACTGCAGCAGCAACGCCATGAAAACACTCCAGAAAGAGTACGATGTGCCTCAGATATTTCAGCAAGACCTCTTCACACTCTTTGAGCATTGCAGACCGGACCACGCATGGCTCATTATTGGATCTAAACGTTCTGGGTCCACTTTCCACAAGGATCCAAACTACACTTCGGCATGGAACACAGCTCTTAGTGGTAGAAAGGTGTGGGTGATGTTTCCTCCAGGAATAACACCTCCGGGAGTTTCCACTGATGAGGAAGAAAGCGAGGTGACTTCTCCCGTTGGAATCGCAGAGTGGGTTCTTTCTGGATTCTACAACGAGGCGGCCACATTGCCAGAAGCGCAGATTGGAATCACTTTTCCTGGCGAGTGCATGTATGTTCCCAGTGGATGGTGGCATATGGTGATCAATCTTGACGACAGTGTGGCACTTACACAGAATTTTGTTCCCGAGGTGAAGTTGGCGAATGGTCTTCACTTTCTCAAGAACAAACGGAACCAACTTTCAGGATTTCGTCCGTTAGAGGTGAGGCAGAGATTGCAAGAGATCATGGCCAATTTCAAGAGCAGCGGTGATGAGGATATGGAGAAGATGTCGCTTTACACTAGCAAGTTTGACCAGTTGAACTTGCAAGAGTACTTGCAGACGGAAGATTGTGGAGAGATCATGTCGTCGCAGCTTCCCCCCATGCCGGTGTTTGAGCTTTTCAAGAAGTTGTTGATTTTGAGCGGAAAGGAAGAGCAGTTGGAGAAGAGTCTAGAGGAGTTGGCGAAGATAGAGAGGCTGGAGCATGCTAAGACGACTGGGAAGAGCGAGGTCTGGACGCAGTTAACCAACGAGAGCAGTTTTGCTTTTGGATTTAATGGAGACTTTGAGTAGGTTTGAGAGAGAAATGATACATTTCGTTGCTAGTTTGGTGGTTGAGTATGTCCTTGGCTTCGGTGGAAGACACATCTTCAGAGTTGACCACAATTTTTCCTCAAATAGACGAAGGAATGAAATAATGGGAATGAACTTGATGAGTTCAGATAGATAAGTAGGATAAGAATTACATGGATCAGCAATCGAACTAATTCTATCTCCCACCTCTGCACGCACCTATTCCATCCAATCAATTCATACAACTAATGCAATCCAAAACAAACCGATGCAATCAATCGACATAGTCTATCGATACTACTTATCCAAAATACTAATCCAAAACACTAATCCATAACTGATGCCATGGGTTATGTTCTCTCCGTGATCGCCAATGCTTCCCTATTCTATCGCCCAATTTTAGAATGAATATCAACAAGTTCGATCCACCCATCATACTTTCAATATCTACATCTGTACGTTGTATTCTCTTCATTCTGCTCCCTTTCTTATTGCTGACGACTGTTGTCCCCTGTGAGTACGTTCTGAAGAAAGTTGTACTTTCAGGAAATTTCTCAAATAGGAAAATGCCGCCAGATACCCGATTCGAACTTCTCACCTGTTAATAAATTTGCAGCTTATTTTCGAACCGCCTCATGGTAACCCTCTCAAGCTCCCACAATACCTCTCCCAATCAACCAACTGACTCCTACCAAATAGCCGACACCGTTTAGAACTGCCTACCTTTTTTCGAAACTACTCACCATACATAACTGACTCGCAATTTTAAAACAATCTTCAACAACCAATGTCATTTTATTTCTTCTACCCACATGTAATCTAGAGCTTTACCAACTCACTCAAACAAAACACTGACCCCACTCCCAAAGGCTCAAACACCATGATGGACTTCACATCATACCAGCACCTGTGACTAATCTCTCCTGCACTGACATGAATCATCTCACCCACTTGTCCCACTTTCAACATCTTCTTCCCATCAGTTCGTGACAAAATGGCCATTGAAAAACCTATCATCTTTGCTCCTCCCACCTACCAGTATGAAAAAGGTCACTTGAACGAAACTGACGTCAGTTCCAGCCCTATCGAGCAGTTCCATAAGTGGTTTGACGATGCAAGATCCACTCTCCCCGACAACCTGGTAGCCATTCCCGAAAGTGTCACCTTCTCTACAGCCCGGTTACCCTCGGGTCGTGTTTCGTCGCGTGTGGTGTTGTTGAAGGAGTTGGACTCCCATGGTTTTATCATTTACTCCAACTGGGACCAGCTGAAGAAGGCGAAGGACATGGAGTCCAACAAGTTCGCTTGTCTCAACTTTTTCTGGCCACACATCCAGCGACAGGTGCGTGTAGAGGGTGTGATGGAGAAAGTTTCCAAAGAAACATCAATTCGGTATTTCAACACCAGACCTCGCGGGTCTAAGATCGGAGCATGGGCATCGCCGCAGTCGCAGGTGATCCAGTCGAGAGATGATTTGGATACGCTCTACAAGAAATACGAGAAGCAATTCAAGGATTTGGCCGACGACGAGATTCCATGTCCGGACTACTGGGGTGGTGTTCGCATTGTTCCTTTGGAGGTAGAGTTTTGGCAGGGCGGAATGAGCCGGTTGCACGACAGACTCACCTACACCAGAGAGGATGTGGCGGACGAGTGGCGGGTGGATCGGATCTCTCCATAGACGTTAGAGTAAAATAGTAAAATAGATGTCGATAATGGTATCGATTGCATGGCCATGGCGCAGATGCAGGTGGGCAAGATGTATAGAATTTACGACGCCGTGATTTGCAGCTAGGCGATACTTGATGTGCAGCCACAGTACGATTGTTACTTGCATTATGGGACGCTGCAGCAGCCGGAACGTGAGCACATTCTCAGCAATCTCTTGGTTGCAATTCACTTACTTGCCTGTGTCTATCATTATTGGATGACTTTATTCTCTTGCACATTGGAATCCACATTTCACACCTCCACTCCTTACACCTTGCAATCTTAATAATTTGTAGCAAAGTTTCCGCACCTTCTCAATACCTCCATATCACTCCTGAATTGACATTTCCCTTACCTACGATCCTACACTCTTCAAATATCCCTTCCTAGAATTCCTACTTCAATCTCTGGACGGTCTTGGCAAAGTACTCACCCTGGGTGAAAGCAATCTTCTTCTCCAAGTCAGTGGGCTGTCTCGAACCATCTGCTCCAGCAAAAGTTCCTGCTCCCCATGGAGAGGATCCATGCACTTCCTCCAAGTTGGTCAAAAGTGGGAATGCCACTCCGTAACCCAATGGAACGAAAATGATACCGTGGTGAGTCAACGTCGACAAGGTGTTGATAACAGTAGCCTCCTGACCACCACCGGGAGTTCCGGTCGACACGAAAACCGAGGCAAGCTTGCCCTGCAAGGCGCCCTTGACCCACAAACCTCCGGTTGCGTCCCAGAATGCCTTCCATTGCGCAGGAAAGTTACCGTATCTGGTGGGAACACCAAAAATGAAGGTGTCGTACTCCTCCAAGGTAGCGTTGGTTGCAATTGGGTAGTCTGGCTTTGGTGGAGCGTGCATTTTGGTCAAAACCTCGGGCGACAAGGTCTCTGGAACTTGGAAGATGTCTGCGGAGCCTCCAGCAGCCTCCACACCTGCCTTTACGGACTCGGCCATTGTGGCGATGTGGTGGTATAAAGAGTAAATGATAATTGCAGTTTTTGCCATAGTGGATCGATTCCAAATTGGTGGGGATCTAAAAATCGGACCTTCCGCCTCAATTTATACTGTCGTGAATGCTTGTGTGCCCTAGGGGCTTGCATGCGTGAGGGACAGGGCGCAAAACGGGGAATCAGAGTCGTCCACATGGACTATTGACACTTGACACTCAACAAATACAATTTTGCAAATTGTGGGACGACTTGAATCTGCGGACTGTGGGCTAATACGGGAGCTCTGGGACGAGGTGATCAATTTTTTTTTTGCACCATGGGAGATATTCTGGCTCAATGGGAGTATTTTTCCATGAGCAACATTAGGTTCTGTGCGGGTAGTGGGGTTCTACTGTGTTGCTCCCGTGTCTTCCCTCTCACATCTATCTCGAAGGATCACACACAAATTATCTGGAACTACCTCATCTCATGCTAAAGCCACCTCAGCAAAAACTACAATCTCTCAAGATTATGTTCCATTTCTATTTCTCTATATGCTCATCGGTCCCCTAAAACTTCTGGACGGTCTCGTAGAAAGCCTTACCCTGGATCTCAGCAATCTCCAATTCCAAAGCAGATGGTTGTCTAGAACCGTCAGCACCAGCAAAAGAACCGGCACCGTATGGCGAAGATCCGTGAACCTCATCCAACTTGGTGATCTGACCGAAAGCCTTGGCGTAACCCAATGGAATGTAGATAATACCGTGGTGAACCAAGACCGACAAAGCGTTCACGATAGTGGTCTCCTGTCCTCCACCTGGAGTACCAGTAGAAACAAAGAAACCGGCAGCCTTACCGTGCAAAGCACCGGAAGCCCACAAACCTCCAGTAGAGTCCCAGAATGCCTTCCACTGGGCAGGGTAGTTACCGAATCTGGTTGGGACACCGAACAAGAAAGCGTCGTAAGAAGTCAAAGTCTCCAAGGTGGCGACTGGGTAGTCTGGCTTTGCTGGAGCATGCATCTTGGCCAAAACTTCCTGGGACAAAGTCTCTGGAACCTGGTAGATGTCAGCAGAACCTCCAGCAGCCTCGACACCCTTCTTGGCAGCCTCGGCCATAGTAGCCACATGGTGGTACATAGAGTAAATGATGATTGCAACTTTTGGAGCCATTGTGATTGTTGTGATTGTTTGTGATGATGGAGAAAGGAATATCCGGTGAGGTGGAACAGTCTTTATACTATCAGGGTTGACAAATTCTCCAAGTAGCCGCCATGTAGAGAGTGCATAGTCTTTAGTAATTGACTAGTAAACGGTGCGAAAGAACAATACCGAAACGCGAAATTGGTCAGAAGGGGGCTGCACACTGGCCAATATCTTGCACACAGCTCGGCACCCGTAGTTGCTCCTGCAGAGTCCCCCCCACCTTTAGTAATTTCCTATGAAGGCATCCACCTAACGCTGAACGCAATTTATCAGCATTTATAAATGTTGCGGTTCTGACAAATCTTGGGCGAAATCACCTCATTTGTTCCTGCGCCTCCGTCTTTGACACACATCTCATTTCTTTCATATAAGCTGTCGCTGTTCCCTGTTCGCTCAGCTATTCCCTCTCTCACCGTCGCACCAAGAATGAAAGTGGCTATCATCTATTATTCCACCTACGGCCACATCACCACGATGGCCGAGGCCATCAAGGCCGGTGTCGAGAAGTCTGGAAAGGCTTCGCATGTGGACATTTTCCAAGTTCCTGAGACATTGTCGCCAGAGGTTTTGGCAAAGATGCATGCTCCAGCAAAGCCAGCCTACCCAGTGGCCACTTTGGATACCTTGACCTCCTACGACGCCTTTGTTTTTGGATATCCAACGAGATTCGGTACTTTGCCTGCCCAGTTTGTCGACTTTTTGGGCACCACTGGAGGTTTGTGGGCCTCTGGGGCCTTACATGGAAAGCCAGTTTCCCTCTTCACTTCGGTGAGCTCTCCAGGTGGAGCCCAGGAGACTCCATTTAGAAACTTTTTCTCATACGTTGCTCATCACGGCTTGATCTACATCCCATTGGGGTACGCCAAGGCATTTGGCCAGCTCACAGACATGTCTGAGGTCCACGGAGGTACTCCTTATGGTGCGGTGACTTTTGCTGCTACTGACGGCTCTAGACTTCCTTCCGAGATGGAAAAGACGATCGCCACTATTCAGGGCCAGAGTTTTGCCGAAAGCGCCATCAGATTTGTTGATTTCGATGACTCTAGCGTCGCCGAGAAGATGGAAATGGCATCCGAATCAGTTTCAGATTCCGAGGAAGAATCTACCCCTCCAGCTGCTGCTGAGAAGAAAGTGCAAAGGACTGTTTCAGCACCTGCTGTTGACAAGGAGGAGAACCTGTGTGGAATCAAGTGTGTGATTGTCTAAGACTGAATGCTTCACATTGTGTATTAATATCATAATAGTATAGAGACCGAAGTAGAGTAAGGGGGAGAGGAGATCAGGGTATATACAATGTACAGGAAGCCATGAAAGGGGACAGACCACGTAGAATTAACGGCAGTGTCGATAACGAAATATTTTCGAGCCTGGCCATAGCCGAATATTGATTAGAGTACCGAGGTAGTGAAGTGCAGTAGCCTAGAAAAACCCTGAGGTTGAGGGCGGGTATATTCCGAGGAAGGCGACCCCCCCCCCCCGGAACTCCTCGTCGATGGTGAGGTGTGGTGAGTAATAAAATTCCGACCATGCACAGCTGGGCTGTTTTCTGTACGCTCAGTGCAATCTCCAAGTTACGAATATTGTCCGGTATCACTCTGCTGCTTTTTTGGGCTCTCACATGAGCCTCACCGCGGCACAGGAGGGTGATGCTTTGATACATGGAACAATATGTATACGCATGCGCACTGTAGGGTGGTGCCCTCTGCCTTGCATTTGCATGATGCGTTTTGCACGTGATGAATAATCCATGGGCAGGGAATCCTCCACAATGCCTTAATGCTTAGAACACTAAGAGATCACATCCTGACAGAATTGTATAGTGGCAAATATGAGATATGAAATGGTTCCATTCGGCTGGATGTGGTGGTCATACTACCGGCTGGACCTAGGCTAAATATGAATTACCTCGCAATAGGGGCTTGACCTTTAGTTACCCATCAGGGGAACCAAAAGTATGTTTCTGACTGGAAATGAAGAGGTATTGTGAAGTTTGGGTAAATCCGCTTGTGATAGGATCTATAATATACATTAGCGGGGAAACGAACCGCATTTTCTGTTCCCACGGTTAATATTCTGCAAGTACTACCTTTTTGCTAAAGCATGGAATTCTGCCCCTCCCTCAGTGGCTTCTAAGATGAAAGTGTCATGTTATTGCACATGTGGCTTTATATTTTTTCATCGACTCTTCACTTGCTTCCAGGATTGCTCAATAAGGTTGTCTTGTACATCTCGAATCTCTACTTGTACATACACATAGTGCATTTACAATGGTGCTTCTGCCGGAGTTCGGCATCCAAACACGCTCATACCCCCGGAATTGCAATGAACCTCGCAGTTCGTGTTCCAGAAGAAGTACTCTGAAGTGGAAAAATCAAAATAAAAGTTCGTGCAGATTGTTCCAGAAGTTCAACGTCAGTTTTCTAGTTCTTCTCGAATGCTAGCGTCTTTTGATATCGGGCACGCTAATCGAATATTCGATACATGAGCCATGATAACTAGACACTAGGCAAGATTCCAAAGAGCTGGCCGGGGTAATTCAAATTGTTATCAACTTCAACTGGTTACCGTCCCCCACCTAGGTCGGCAAAATCTCCTTAAACTTTGACACCTCGGAACGGCTAACTCTAATGAAGGGCGACACCTGCATCTTTATACCTCTCACTTTATTGCAACCTTGCGTTCATGTCACTTGAAGCTTGATGGCGGGGACCCACGCCGAGAAGCGTCTTGCTTGATTATCGGCTTCAATTCAGGTTCTGGTTCAGCCAGTAAGAATGATCTACAATATTCTACTATTTTTCTGTCCAAGTCACGTAATTGATTTTGAACTCAGATGAACAGCCAAGTCCCACTCAGCGGGCCTTCAAGAACACCCCTTTTCTAACCGATTCAATCAGCGTAGTGGTAGCTTGATCCATAAACCACGCTGCTCTCTGGGTGACCATGCATATTCAAATGTTATCTCGCATGATGTTGAGTACCTAATATAGTTATTGTGTAGCAGGTTAACGAAAACCAGATACTTAGTTCTATACGAAAGAGCGCGTGAAGCGGCTAAATAGTTGAGAGGAAAAGTACAGAGTCATTTACATTGCAAGAAAACAGTTGACTCTGATTGTCTGCACAATCTATTTCAGAGTAGTTAATCTACATTGTCGAAGGTAGGAACAATCAATGCAGAACAGGAAACTTACCCTCGGAATGTAGGTTCTTGTCAACGTAAACGCAGAAGGACGGAGACATTCCCCTTGCGTCGGCCTTAAGAACAACGTGACGTAATCCGGTGAATGCATATACTCACAATTATGCATAATCTTTAGATGTGTAGTGGCAACCCCAAATCCAGATCGAGTACCGGGCTCGTATCAGTTGATCAACTCCGGCTCTCTGTGGAAAATCAAAGTGGCTCCATCGAACATTCGGGGGAAGAAAATGAAAAACTATACTCTGACAAGAAATGGCATGGATGCGAACACTACGAGTCGTCCACTATGACCACCAGAATATGTATAGAATATGCAATATGAAATCTCTTTACTATTACTCAAAAATAGTAATAAATAATGGAGAGATCAAAAAATATTATAAAAACGGAAAGAACTATAAGGAGAGATTGAAAAAAATACATCGAAAAAAAAAAAAACGAATAAAAGTACACACCAAAGTAAACTACATCATTTCACTAATCCTGGTGATGCTATCGCCAAACCAATGGACATAAGCATCGTGTTAATATCAAGTAATCGGAGGACAAATTGCATACGTACCAAACGAAAGGACTCATCAAAGTTGCTCTATCTCTTCAATCTCATGCCAATCTCATGCGCAAATCGTCTGGCCAAATTCTCAGTAAGTCTCCAGTAATCTGGCATAGTCCATCGCAACTGGATCCAGTGGGTGCGCCAAAATACCGAAAAATGGTGGGTATTAGATACATCCAGTCTATAGGGATGATCCCGGCATATTCCAGTTCAACTCGTTTTGACCTCGCCTACCATGCCCTTGCAACACTTAAGTATGGCAGTTGAATAGCAAGAATAATCGGCCCGCACATCAGCTTTCGACAGGGCGAGCCCATATTTTAGAAAAACGAAAGCGTCGGAAAGCAAAAGTGAAAACCTGGAAATTGCTCATTTGGGGAAGAGCGGTATTCGTTGACGGATATAGCATTGAGGGCAATTCCAGGACCACCTCTTGCAAACTGATTGCCTCGTAGTTTTGTTTCGTCATTAGAGTCGAGAGCTGTTCTTTAGGCCAACAGACGTGGACATTTCTATCTGGATGTGCCGGAGCGTTAGCTCTGGATTATTAGAAAGGTTTCTTTGGTGGCCCGAGCCCACACTCTGATCCAGAGGTTGAGAATTGCACATTTCGAGGAATTGTTCTCATCAAGGAATTGCGCTTCCAAAGGAATTACGATTTCTCGTCAAATCACAGCTCCAGCGCCATGCAATTCTCGGTCGATAACATCCCTGAATACTGACCCAAATCACACCTAATCTACTCTTCCGCAGCCTCTACGCCATACCACATCAACTTTCTTGAATACCGCCGAAGGTCCATTCCTTAGGGAGGTACTGGTTTTTCTTAGAAACCTAATGCTGTTAAAAAACCGAACAGGGTCTTGCTATTCGCGGCCCTTGACGAAGTCAGAGCTGGTTGGACATGGAAAATAGAGATCGAGTCACGCGACGTCCAACACCAATTGTGATTCCGGAGACATGACTGGAAGTCTTGAAAGACGCGCATGTTCGCGACCGGAACATAGGATAAGAGCCATACATACGTAACGAGCAAGTGATTGAAGGAGTCAATTGGAGTTTAGAAGTATGGCGAAAGTTGGAAAATGAGAGTTGGACACCCGTACCTCCGACGACAGGGTAGTTGGCTAAGTCCATGTTTTGGGGATATGATGGGTTAGAATCAGAAAGATAGCTAATCTGATCAAATTGGAAAGTCAGAAAAAATGGTACTTATCTGGATCTCTGAGGTTGAATTTATGATCTATTCCTTATTTCAATGTTGGGTGTGCTATACTTTACAGGTTAGTGTTTCTCAAACCAGAAACAACAGCATCTAGATTCACTTTATTTGGTGGTATATGGTTAAGGATCTAACATACACGAACATTATATCAGATACCATAACAGCAGTCAATTTGTATCTCGCCTTTTGAACAGCTTTCATCACATCTTCATTTTGGCTGCGAAATCAGAACCGCACCTCAACCACCAATTACAGAATCTCGGGCCGGGGAAACTCCTTGATATAGTTGATTCCACCAATACATTGTGGAACCGTTAATTGATCTCCCCCAATCTGATCCTGGATCCTTATGGCCATGTTCACGGTCTTCTCCACACTATCATGCTCAAGAATTAAGCCTGTCATACCCCGGTTGTTGATGAACTGGTCTAATCGGGAATGCACTTCCTCCTCCACAAGCGACGGATCCGAAGCAAATCGCCAATCAGTAGTATCATAGTCCCACAATGCAGCTTGCATACCAAACTGACGGAGAATATGACGAATACGGTTATCGATTCCTCCATAAGGTGGACGGAACCACTTGGGGAGATGGCCGTAAGTGGCATTCATGGCCCATATAGACCATTCGATTTGCGCCACCACCTCTTCGTTTGTGAGCGAAGGAAGAAACTTGTGAGACCATGTATGGCAGCCCATGATATGGCCCTGGGAAGCAGTGTCGATGTAGATTTGTGGATACCGAACGACATTTACACCAATAGTGAAGAAAGTAGATTTGGATCTCAAAGCGCTGGTTAACATTGGAGTGAAGGGCGAAGGTCCGTCATCAAACGATTGGCTGAGAACGGGACAAGTGTAGACATCATCCGCAGCGACACAATTGTAACAATCAAACGAGCAGGTATCAGGATTGTTAAGACCGGGGGAACATTCTCCAGGCAGATGGATCCAGGAGTCCAGATTGGGATTACCAGAGTCGAAGTCGATAAAGTCGAGCTTGATATAGGGTGGATCCATGCCGGGCCACTCGTGGAGACCAGTGAAGTCGGTGAGCCATTGGGGAAATGGAAGAGTGGGGAGAGTTTGGAGGGCGGCCACAGATGGTGAGAAAAAGGTTGAATTGGTCACTATGGCGTAAGCCGTGGCTGACGAAACAAGGCAGGTTACGAGGGAAAAGTGGGGCTTCATGGGGAGAAATTGGGATTGGTTGGGAAGAAGATGGTGGGTGCAAAATGAAAGTCGCGAGAAAACTGAGAGAGAGGGAAAATGAGGGAAGAGGAAAATGAGGGACGAGGAAAACGAGAACAGAGGGAGATTATAAATATGAAAGGGATAAGAGAAATCGATTGAGGAACCAGTATAAACGTACTACGATGAGAGCACAAGCGAAGTCCCCAGGTAGAAGTTTGTTACTTCTGTTCTCGTCACTTGATGTGAAGTTACTTCGAGACAAGGTAGTTAGTTGTTCCTATAACGAAGTTGGTTAACTATTGTTTACTAGTTGTTAGAAGCTGGGCAGGTATACCGAAGGAGAAGAACTGATGTCAAGCAAGTGGAATGTCGGAACAAGGGATGTAAGCAACGGGAAACCAAAGAGACCGATGTGATATTGAGTCAACCGCGACCAGTCTTAGAAATGAAAGCTGGCTAACAGAATCATTGCCAATCAACTGTAATTGGAAATCTATCCACTATAGATCAAAATATGCTCCATTGGTCAATCTAACCACCTTTGTACAATCTGCTTCACCAAGTTCGAGACCGATCGACTTCTAGAAGTAGCAGCTATTGAATTACCTTGTTCTTCTCATATCATTGGTTCATTCGTCACGTTAAGGGCCTACTCAGTACGATTCTTGATCCACCGACCGTTCGAATTGACAACTTCCGTAGATTCGATTTGGATGCAGCTTTTTGGGCAAACTCCGGAGATAGCCCACTACATTTCTCCGTTGTCTTCACTCTTGCCATTGCAAAAGACAATAGTTTCGTATCATCCATTTCTCTACTTTAAGCTGCCGTACAGGCTAAAGCCTTGGAGCAAGAACCTCTTATCACGCAACAACTATAAAACATAGGACGATCTTTGAAACATCCATTTCTTTTCTTCATTTCCGATGTATTTCTCATTGTTACAGAAGCTTCTGGGCCTGCTAGAGTGCTCTATCTTGTTCTGTATGAAAGTTGTTGCTTATCTCCCGCCGTTGATATCCCACCAGTCCACCATCGCTACAAATCAGTTTCAGTACACAATCTACCTCGGCCCCTATCTGTGGAGCCGAGAAGGGTGATTATCGAAAAAAAAAATGTAAAATTATTCCCTATCCATATATCCCAATGCATTTTTCCAATGTAGTCAACCACTCCTGTAGTCTAGAACACTTCTGCCATGTCCTCTCAATGCAGCCATCTGCCGCTGGAGTCGCCATTCAATTTTCTTCTGCTCGTCAGCCATAATGCTAGCAATCTCCATGTTGTTTAAAAGGGAAAAGTCCTTGTGGTTCTCGTCATGCCAATCATGCTGCAACCACAATTCAACCAACTGGCCATTTTCGTGGAGAGAGGACATTTGGCGGATGTACCGTAGAACCGTTGCCTCCTGTTTCCGCTCCAAGATGTCGATAGTTTCCTCTCTTGAAAGCTTGCCTAAATAATTTATATCCAGCATTGTTTGGTGATCTTCGGGGCAAATCGCTCACATTATATATTGCACCCACTTGGAGCCCTCCTGCACATGAAGATAAGCCCGTGAAAAGGTGATGGTACACCATGGGCAACCAGATGGAGTTCTTTTTTTAAATTCGGAGTCTAGACGCAGAGGACGGATAACTAATCAATGGTTTTCTCTTTGATCTCTTCGCTGGTTGTTTCCTAGATGTTCTATACTGGCAATTGTGTGCTGCGGATGAGGTGCGGGAATTATTATCTCGGACTCGTACCGAAAAGTTTGGGTAAACTCCGATAGTGGCGACGGAATCTTGCCATACCGGAGATTGTGTGGAATTACGCAGAATTGAGTTTAGCGAGCTCTATGAATGAAATACAAGGTGAAGGTTACTATGGAATTGACTACCATGAAAGGACTATCAAGAAGGTCAACTATCATGACGATGGAGATTGTCTAGAGTTACTAGGTGTGGAGATAGTGGATATTTGTTCTCTGATCTGAGTTTTGTAAGCATAGTTGTGTGCGGTTTGTAAGCATAATCTTTTTGGATCGATCACCGTAGATGTTCCAAAAGTTGAGACAACATCTTAGTTGGGTCGGATGCGTCACCCAACCACTATTGTGGACGAGAGATGTTGTGTGAGAAAATATTCCGCCAACGGAATGTAGGGTTGTCTGTTGGACATTACCGGCTAAAGAAGCACGTTGTTGTCAACTACTATCAGGTCATTTCCGACACCAACAATACTGTAAGTTGATATAGTGAATTCTTGTCAATATTCTTTTGCCCCATGGACGCATTCTCACTGTCTACTAATTTGATCACTATCAGTGCAATTCTAGACCCCTCCGTTTTATTACATTTTCAATAATAGATACTTAAGGAGGTGGTGTTTGTCAATGATTCACTTTCGATCCCATGATCGCGTTGCTGTTAGTGTCCGATATTCGACGAAGATCTTGACCACCACACCAACATCGATCTTACGTGTCAAGCTATTTTCTTTTCTGACAACTAATTTGATCTATTTCCACAATATCCTTTCGATTCTATTTCGATTCTCAATTCTGTCGATTCTTTTTCAATCGTCAATTCTATCGATTCTCACTCAGTCCTCATTTCTATCGATTCTCTCTCAGTCCTCTATAATCTCTACTTTCCTGTTCTCCATTTTCTACTACAACCTCCTCTCGTGGATTCTAATTACTACTTCCCATTCATGCAATCTTCTTCTCCGCCTCCCCAGACAACCGCGCACTCAACTCAATCTGCTCCTTCACTGCTCTCGTCAAAAACTCAATCATAATGATATCCTGGTTGTGGTCCTGGAAATGCTTTCTCAATGCGTCCAAGTCGGACAAAATGGTGGGCTTGTTCAACAAGGTATTGCTCAACGTTCTCAACAAGTCGTTGTCGGCATCCAGAGTGGAGATGCGGCTGATGTGCTCCAACAAGTAGTCGATGTTCTTGGTGACGGCGCCAATCTCACGCGAGAGTGTCAGCAACTGCTCGCTCTCAAGATCAACAACATTGTTCTTGCTCGAAGGCGTCTCGCTCACCTTGTTCAACATGAACTTTTCCGTGACCGTGCTCGACACAACTTGGTGTGGAATGGGGGAGAAAATGTAGGAGTTGGTGGTGGCAGTGGTCTTCCATCCGATCTTCTGGAGACTAGCGGCCTTGCCGATGGCGGCGCCAATATATGTGACCAACTTGGGGAACTCGATGTTGTCGCCATTCAAGAAACGAACATTCAAGTAAATGGCTGGGTAGGGGTACGCTCTGTCGACACCCTTCGAGTAGAAGTCGTGGATCAACCCCGTGGATCCGTCGATCTTGGTGGCAGAATCAAACCATCCCAAAACATACTCTTTGGCGTGAGCTTTCTTATATAACTGGTACAAGGTTTTGTGGGTGTGTTCCTCGATGGAGATGGAGTCTCCGGTCTCCAGACAGGGCACAGGGTAAGCGGCTCTGATTTCGACGTTGGCGCCATCGTCGGATCTGACTCCGAGCAATGTTCCAATGATTCTCTTGTTTCCATCAATTGCTTGTTTGGACACGATTTCCAAGATGGAGAAAAGCGCGGAGTGGTGTATTTTCACGCCGACTGGGTTGGCGTTGGAAGGTGCCGCAGGAGCGGTCACGCTGGGACGCAACAAGTGCATGTAATTGTCAGACATGATTGTGTGGGAAAGGTTTGATGGTGAAGTTTTTTTCATGGATATTGGCACACAGGTTGCGAGGTCACGTGATGCGATGATGGAGGAGGAGGTGGAAGGAGATTTGGAGGGCAAGGGAGAGGAGAAAATGGTGGAGAAGGAATTAAATTGGCTATTTTGGTGGAATGATTATTTGATAAAATGGTTTTTTTGTAGTTTTGGTGGATTGGTGGATTTTGGGTGGGATAGAGATGTGAATAGAATTGGGTGCGAAAGTTGGAGAAAAAAATGAGATTCAAGTGAGACGGCTCCATGAGAAATAACCTGGAGATGAGGAATATTAACATGTTAATCAAGAACTGAGAAGAAGAAGTGGAAAATAGCATGTTCGATAAAGGTACCTGGGAAATAAAATGCTTGTTTATTCTTCCATTTGGCGTTTCGTAGTTTGAATGGCACATGTAGCATACTGTTGATATTTGCAACCAACCTTCAATTACTAGAAAACACAACTGAGACTTTACTTTCACTCTGCAGAGATAAATTCAAGTTAACAATCATTTCTCTCACCAAAATTGATTATAATATTTTTGAAGAGTTACTTCAAAATGAACAGTTGCAAACGCGTCGATGCCTTTATAAGGGCCAAGAGGAGGAGGAGGAGTGTAATAGAAGGATTAAATAGTCGGTACCGAGGCATGGCACAGAATAAGGTAATCAAATGGCGGTAACGGAAGAGAAATGAGAAAATGTCTAGTTGGTCACAGGGAAAGTTGCTTCGGAGTGTAGTTGAAACAACAATGGAACGTTAAGAAAAGCCAAGCTTGGATTTCAAGGTTACCATATTACTAATTGAATCAGATGCCTCCACTACGCAGAATTCTTCATGAAACGAGCTGTTTCATATTGCTCACCTCCTCTGAACTTTCCTTTGGCTTGACTATTCTTCCCACCATCGAAGTTGATCAGCAGCTTCTATTAAAGGAAAACTATTAAGTCAGACCTGACTCTTCGAGCCCCAGTCTATGGGCCCACATGGCATTAGGATCGATCCCTTGAATGACAAGACTGCTTCCGCAACAGAAAAATAAAGAAATGATTTGCAAGACCGGTGAATAAATTATCAAAGCCCGTTGTGCTAAATCCAATTCTTGTCTACCAACATTGTTGGAACCTTCGTGACACTAAACGAGAAAATAAAACAAAGTTCCAACGGTGAAACCTATGGTAGAAGCGATATAATAGCGGAAAGGATATTTATGAGCTCCCGTTGGGGGGTTAACAGTAGCAATAGTTGAACCAATAAACATTGAGATCCAAGTCCCTGAATAGCTGAGTTGCAAAAGTTATGTAACAAGGAAACATGGCATGAGAACTAGATTTACCCACAATCTGTTGCATCGCACTCGGCATGAGAGCGAATCTAGAACTCGGTGGAATTCAAATAGCTTCCGAGCAACTTTGGACAAGTAATCCTGAGCTTGGTGGTACTTTTCCATTCGTAATTATCAGGGATATCGGGACCCTTATACTTAACGTGAAAAAGGTAGCCCTTTCCTTTTTTCCTGTGGGCGACTATTTTCTCAGGGTGGTCATCATGAGAGCCGTCCTCATCTCTGTCGTAGACTGTTTCAGATTCCGGTTTTGGCTGAAACGGAGGTTCTCTGAGCTGTGGTACGTGGACCATTTGAGAATTTGAAGGTGGCTGCAAGTAATTTGGAGGTAAAGCAGGTTCCATTCTGGGCTGTGGTACTTGGAATAAGTCACTGGACCCCATAATTTGTTTCTGGTTTGCCATTGCCATTTCCGAAGCACGTAAATGGAATATGTTAGTGGCCTCCAAAATTTGTGGATTTTGATTTGCCATTGATCCCGAGGGATTTACTTGGTACAGATTCACAAATGGTTGTAGATCTCCGTTTGCCGAAGATAGCAATTGCAACGCCACATTCAAAGCCTCTTTGCCTAAGACGTGTTTCTCGTTCAGAATAATTAGTAAGTTGACAATCGCGCTTGATATCTCGTTCAGGGCAAGATTCAAAGTATGTTTTGCGTTTGCAATTATATCTGGGCGCCGTGCTCCGTTCAAGAAGATCTGCAAATTTCCAATCGCCAATGATATCCAACCCAGCGCCTCATTCAAAGAATTTTCTAAATTTGCATTTGTAGCCGATTCAGACTTCAAGTTCTCGTTAATGACATTGTTTAGATGTACATTTGCCATTGATAACTTAAGCAGTGCCTCATTCAAAACAGATTTTAAAATCGTATTTGGGATGGGCGGCAAAATCATTTCCACTGGGGGCTTGTTTATTTGGCTTTCAATCGACATCATCGTAAACAATTTCTTCTGTGGGTTATTTCAGATGTTGTAATTACGGGGTTCTTCAAAGTAGTAATGAGTAGACAAAGTCTAGTGGGAAGTTGGGCTTTGAACTAGAATGAGTAAGAGTAGATAGTTGTAAATTTCGCAATTCTGGCGGCATTCCAAATACTCGCAGGCTACCCATATTTCTCACCTTCCACTTGTACCACACATAGCACACCGTCAGTTGCCTAAATTCTCCCTATCTAACAAAATTATATAGAAAATCATTTTGTAAGCCAATATCTCTGCCATCTGAATTCCACATAAATGTCCTGCACCGCGCATCTATTCTACAACATCACCATCTACCTTTCTTCAAATGTCACAAGAGAAAAGGCAAAGAAACGGAAATGAAGAAGAATTCCACAATACATGGCTCTTCTCAGAAGAGTCTTTCCTCTCAAAATGCCCTTCCAGAAAGCAAATGACCCTCCAACAGGATCTCAAGGTAAGAGAACTGATTCACGATTTTCTACTCAAACTAGGTTCCAGACTCAAACTCGATGGAAGAACGATGCTAGCTGCCACGATCTATATTAATCGCTTCTACATGCAAACGCCCATCACCACATCGAAATATTTTGTGGCGTGTGCTGCCATTTCCATCAGTTGCAAGCTTCATGATACATATAGGCCATCAGACAAGATCGCCATGACCGCCTGTTTGCTCAAAAATCCTGGTAAGCAAGTTGATCAGCATAGCAGTCTTTTCTGGCAGTGGCGAGACCAGCTTCTTTATCGAGAAGAGCTCATGTTGAAGCTTCTCAACTTCGAGTTGAATGTGGAGCTTCCCTATGATTTCTGTGAAGATTTGTTGGTGGAAAAGGATGAAAAGTCGCCAAATGGCTTCTTCTCCAAGCTTCCAGATATCTTGAAAAACGCTGTCTCCAAAGTGGAGTTGGCGAGCTCACTTCCAATTCTAGTTGCATTTGATTCACCTACCCTCTTTGGGACGATGCTAGTGCTCACCGTTTTCGAGGCACAATCCAAGTTTGTCGATCTTGACTCGCTATTCTTGCCCAAGGATTATTTGGGGAGACAATTGCACGTTTCTGTCGACGATTGTTACTTGTGCTACAAGTATATGAATAAGCTTCGAAGTGCATGCGAGGATCCAAAGTTGCCCAGTCATAAGAACTTTGTGACCAAGATAGGAAAGATCTCTAAAGAAGAATTTTATAGAATTGCTAACGGCGCAGATAAATCTATTCGTGCCGATGCGAGTGAAGAAGAAGCTCAAGAGGAGGTACATGACTTACTTGATGACATATAGGAAATACATGAATGTCTGGGTATAAACGAATGGCGAGCCGATGAATTTATTGTTGACCCTCCGTTGAGGATTTGTCGTTTTCTCTCTGGAAAGCTCCCTGACTTCGACTTCATCTTCGCTATCTTCCAGTGGTGTCATTACAATCCTTCAGACGATCCCTCAGGTTTGCTACATCCGAGTCTTCATATTTCCAAATCATTGGTCTCGGTGTCTATTCGTATTTCCTGTAACGACCGTCACCACTACCTGTTCATTCTTTTTCTGCATCACCTTGTCCATCATCTTCCACTGTATCATCTTCCGCTTTATCATCTTTATCCTCAATAATTTCTTCTATCTCCATGGCTTTTTCAGTCTCTTCCTTCTCCTCAGTCTCTTCCATTTCTTCATTCTTCTCCTCAGTCTCTTCCTTTTCTTCATTCTTCTCCTCAGTCACTTCCTCTTCCTCCTTCTTCTCCTCAATCACTGCGTCATCCTTCTCCTCCGATGTACCCTTCACTTCACTCTCGACTGTTTCTTCCGTTTTCTCTGTCTCATTATTCATCTCCATTTCGGTATCTTTCTCGCTCTTGTCGGTCTCTTTCTCAGCCGTTTCCTCTACCTTTTCTGTATCCTCCATCGCCTCAACGTCCCCAATACTAGGGGTAATATCTATATCCGCGATCTCCTTCAACACTGACACAACAGGCTTTTCTTCTCCACTTAGCCCCACAAGACTAGGCAGCTTGCCATTTCGGGAAGCAATCTCCTTTGCTTTGTCGACACTTTCCCGAATCTTGTCAACCTCTTCTGGGTGCTCCTCGGCATATTTGAAATACTGTTCTATATTATCATTGAGTAGGGCATCTGAGTACTTCACATTGTAAGGTAGAGTTTCCTTGAGCTGATTCGAAGGTTGTATCGACGTTCCAGGCTCGTCATCCTCTGCTTCCTGGATATGAAGAACCACATAGTCGTTTCTGTTGTAATTGAGAATGTGATTATGAAGAAACTCGAAGCTGTCTTCACCGTTCTTAGACGGTGGATGAAACTTTTTGTTCATGTAAACAGACAGAACAGTATCCAGAATGCATGTGTTGGCAAACTTGAGATTGTGACCCAACTTCAAGTCCTTTTCTGAGAGATATGCTAGCCACGAAAGACGATCATTGGTGGTGATTTCATCATCATCAAGATCGTCAACGATTCGATCCTCCTGAGCGTGTTCCTCGCCATGTTTGAACTGATTATAGTACTCTTGTCTCTCTCTCAATCTTCGCCGTTTCCTCTCCTGGTCAGTTTCGGCAGAAATATCGATTTTCCTCTTTTCCACCAAGTTGTGGATTAGCGCAGTAGGCACCTCGCATAATTGCTTACTGAGTCGGAAACTATCACTATACTTGAGCCATCTCATGAATGATTCGAGCGACTTAGTGTTGTATTCTGGAGTTGGCTCTTCGGTACTGTCCCGGGGATCCAAAACACTTTCAAAAGACAGGGGTTTTATGAGCTGCACATCTAATAGCGCCTGAACCAAGTCTTGTGGAAGCATCTCATTGGTACATTTGGCTCGAGAGAGGGAAAACTTTTTGGCACTTGCAAGAACAAGTTCAAGATACTTAATGTAGAGCTCGGTGACAGTATTCAATACCAGTGGCTTGCACTTGTCGAATCCAGACGCCTTAAGTATCTGCGTCATGGATATTCGGAGCAATGCGAAGTAGAACGATTCCTCCATATTGTGTAGTGGATGAATTTGTAGAAGAGTAGTTGATATTGTTGATAGCTACTGTGTGCCGGAAGGTAGAAGGTGGAGTAGTTGAATGTTGGTGGGGATAGGTAATAATTTTTCTTGAATCAAGAAAATATTCTTGTAGTGGAGAATAGACTTAACAAAGAATTGGCACTTGGTCAATAGGAAGTGCTTCGGATCGCAGAAGACAATCATTTTATGTGATGGGTTCGATTGTAATTGGAAAGAGAACAATAGTGAGGTATTCCTCATTAGTAGCATCTAGAAGGATACTCGTGGTTGTTAGTTCACTTTTTTAAAATTGTGTTTTCCACCCAAATGCTCACTTTGTTGAAGTGGATATAACTAGGAGACATGGTGGTCTCACATCTTTGGGTACGAATAAAACATCAGTAGTATACCGATAGAAGCTGAAAGAGTACTATTTTGCCATGTTGCTGGTTCGTAATTTGATGCTTCGTATCAATTGTCTAGGTTGTCGATTATCATGACAACGTGAAGATGATTTACTGATTAGACCTCAGCTAATCCTGTTCGTATTCCCCTGTCTTTTATTGAAATTATTATGCCTTCTTGTAGTGTTTCCCTTCTTTTCTCTCTGTATTCGTCCTTTCATAACCGAATCTTCTCCTTTTGGTTACACCACTTGTCATGATCCCCTCTCTTCCCGTTCTACACCGTGTCTACACCGTGTCGTACTATGCCTGTTATATACACCAAGCTACTTTCGATATTTTCTCTCCCCATACACTTACAACCCCTGCTGTAATCTCTCGCTGATTTTCTTCGACGCAAAAGACAACGCATTGAACAATCCCTTCTCGGAAATGTCGATATGCAAGTCGTTAGGAATAGCCGAACTCGAGGGAGGATTGGTCACTCTGCTCACAATGATGGCAGTGTCAATCTCCAAAACAATGCCGTCGTCAATGGCCTCATCAAAACACAAACACACCATATCGTATTTGTCCAACACCGTGCCCTTGTCCAACGAGTTGTCCAACAAAATGGTGAGAGCCTCGTTGATGTTGCTCGTCAAGGAATAGAGCATGGACTCGTTCTCGTTGATAGCGCCCACAATGACCAAAATCACGTCGTTCGTCTGCTTGTAGGTAATCAAGTGGTTGTCGTATAAAATCACATCCTGGTTCATCTTATTTATCTTGGAGTAAATGGCTTTTTCGAATGCCTCCTGCTGCTGGGGGGTTTTGTATGCCTGACTGGCATCCTGGCAACGGTAGTACTTAGCATATAATCGTTTGCCTTCGTTTCCCAATACCAAGGCTGCCGAAATGGTGTATAACGAAATGTTCAACGACATATTGGTTGGAGGTTCAATGTTCAATTCTCAAAATGTTGATACCGTGTTATGCTGGTGTGCAGGATGATTTGGATCCAACTAAATGATACTAAAAAATCACAATGACTCAGGTTCGCATCTCAGATATTGCTCAAGTTGAGTGCAGAGCCGGTGTATTCGACTAAAAGACATTAATGTCGGCAAGAGCAACGACTTGTCCACTTTGAACAACATTTGGTGACTTGTGCAACAACTACATACACACTTCGGTCATTTTCCTCATGTTCTCCGAAAACAAATACAAGGTGCCGCTGGAGATGTAGGATTCAATGGGGATGCCTCGTGACTGGCCCTTGTATGTCTCATGTAGTTTCTCTTTCTGCTGATTTGGAATGACCAGCGTATTTTGTTCAGAATAGTCTCAGTAAGGAAGAGTTCAATTCTTCAACCCGAAATAGAGGTGCTATTCTAGTCAATTTGAGCAAGCTCTCGCTTTTAGTGTGGAAATTGTTGGACGAATCGATTCCTAGCAAAGGAAGAACATAGAGCTTGAAGACCACTGAGAACAACTTATGATCGTTAGTTGACCAGCTTGCACAATGAAATTTCTAGATTGTCTGCACAATCTATTACAGTAGGCTTGCTTCCAAGTGATTAATTAAAGAGAGAGTACGGACCTTTAAACTAGTGCTTGGAGGAGAAATTACTCAGAGGAACGACAGAATTCTCTGTGTTGGGATGACAGTAGGCGGTCCATGGCTCCAGAAACAGAGCGACACCAAATTTAAACAAGTGAACGGAACATCAACACTTGCTTGGTATGAGATGAAGTATACGACTAGGACTTCATGCCAATGAAAGCAACCCACTTACATGCACTACACCACTACTAGATTTGACACAGTATAATTTCACTTAATTGTATTATTGACAAGCTCAAAGCTTGTTCATTTTCTGTCATCTGTATTATATCAAACATAACGTTCACGCACCCACGAGCTTGAATACAAACTCCAAAATGCTCTTATGCACGGGGTTTCTGGCCAAAAAGTCATCGTCCAAGCCAAATGCAGAAACACCCCCCTGCTGCTTCTCGGCCATCACTCTAAACCCATAGACAAAGTTCACCACAAGACCAACAATCAAACCCAAAGCCACAATCAATGGTCCAACGATGTTGTCCAAGTGCTTGTCAGATCTCTCCATAATAATTTGTCTTCTGTACATGAAGATGTAGTAGCCCCACACTCCAGAGAACAAAGTCAAGCCAAAATACAGGTAGGCCAACAAAGTAGCCAACTCGAACGAGTTGGCCTTGAAGGTGGAGGAGTAGATGATGAAAGTCAACGTCGAGAGTAACGTGGTGACATGCAACCATCTGTTGAACGTACGCTCATTGGCCAACCACACCTTTGGCTCGATCTTCAATGGACCGGCGTTCTTGATGTAGGATTCGGGTTTGGCCACTCCAATAGGTAAGTCGATTTCTTCATCCTCCGAGTCGACATCGAGCAACTTCGAGAAGGTGCTTGGAAGCTTCAACAATCTGGCCAACGGGTTTGTGGTTTCTTCTTCATCTTCGTAGTTGTCATCAGAAGACTGGTCCAAGTCTCCACCAGAGGCAGCAACATCGTCGACAGCCTCGGCAACGGGATTCAAGCCGTTTTTGCCATCCAAGTCCGAGTCCACCAGCTTGGAGGGCTCGAAACTGTTCAAGATGGAACCCGAAAACGACTTTGATCTGGCCGAGTAGTCGGTGGTGGCGTGGGTGGAGTTGGTCAACATGGTCTTGAACTTCTTCAAGTTCTCTTCGTCGTTCTGCAACTTGGCCAACTTTTCCTTGGTGTCGATGTATGCCTGCTGTGGGTCGATCTTCAAGTCCGACTCCAACTCATTAAACCAGAAGGGAATGCTGTCCAACTTATCATCCTCCAAGAAGAGCGAAGCAACACCATGGACAAATTTGGAGAAGTTGGGCACCTCCTTGATCAAGTGGGAATGAACCAATTCGTCGATCCACACCGACTTCTTCTTCTTGGTTTTCACCTTGATCTCCAACTCCGCATAGGGAAATTTGACAAACTCGCCCTTTCTTAACAACGACAATGGCTGGTTGACCTTCGAGTCAATGTCGGTACGATGCCACTTGGCGGGATCTCTGATGGGTCTCTGTTCATCGAAAGAGTCTTCTCTGATGAAGTAGATGTCGGAGTCGATCACCACACGCACCTTGTCGTCGCCCGGAATCTGGAATGCAGTTCTCTTGTAAATGGTTCTGAGACACGGCTGCACGTGGTTGTCCTTGATGTAGTTGGAGAGAGACTCGATGTGGGTCTTGGCCTCGTCGATGGCTGCGGCAGACTCGCCCTTCTTGGCCATTTTACGCAAGTACTTCTCCTCGTTGAAGTTGCCTGTGACGAACGAGTCCAAGTACTTCTCCTTCACGGCAAACTTCTCGTCCACATCATAGGTTTCGGAACTCTTCTCAAACGATTTCTTCTCCAAATAAATCTTGGGCTTGTCATACAACTTGCCCACCCATTTGAGTCTCAACGTGGATGCGTTGGGGCTCTTGGCCAACTTGTTGTTGTACAAGTCGAAGTGGTCGTTATCGAAATACAAGCAGTTGATGGTTGGGTCGTTCTTGGAGAAGTTGCCAAACTCATCGTCGTCGTCATCATCATCGTCATCGTCATCATCGAACCCACCCTCTCCTGCAGCATTATACACCAACACTGGAAGGTGACGCAAAATGGTGGCCTTAACCTCCATCAAGTTATCGGGATGAACCCAAAACTTAAACGACTGAAAGTCAGCAGCAGCAGCGTCGTCGTTGAAAGAGCTCAATTTCGACAACGATTGGTCCACGTCGTAGTTGTCACGCAAAAACTGGAACAACGCCGAGATTTTAAACAAAAGAGGCGAGTAATCTTCCGAGTGGAAGGGCAACGACTTCAACCGAACATTCAACAATGGCTTCACCGAGTAATCGGGATGCAACCGGTCATGTTTCTTGACGATTTTGATGAATCCCGTGTAGTTCAACCGCTGGAAGTGATTGAGCTCCTGAGTCAAATTCAACACCGTCTCCAATTTGGAAGAAAACGATTGGACATCGAAACTGGCGGTGGGAGACTCAGTTGCTGCTTGCAATTCGTTCAAGTATTCATTGAGCTCGTCGTACTTGTTGGACTGGAACGAATAAACCTTCTCCAAGTCGGAATCCAACGCACTCACAAAGTTTTGTTCATCTTTCTCCGTCCAGGCATTTTGCAAGATGACACCTTCTTTCAAGAGTTTCTTGAGCTTGATGTAGTTGATGTAATGGTCTTTCCAAGCCGGGTAGATCTCCAGTTCGAGCTTGTTGGAGAAGAGCATTTTCTGATTGCCCAATAAAGACGCAGATTCTTCAGCAGACATTTTGAGTGGTTTTGATTTTCGAGATATCCGCTCTAATTAAGGACAGACCAATGCAGGCGAGAAGGAAATAAAGTAGTTTCCTGCAGCCAGGGAGGTGAGAAGGTGAACGAATGGTGGTGTAGCCACGTGGTGAATGTGGGGGAAGGTGTAGAGGTTTCTGGCGGGGCACGGGCGCATAAGAGGCAGTGGAGGGATGTTTGGGTTTATGAACATTCGTTGCGGTCAATATAGAAGGCGTTGGATATTTCTATATGGAACGGGGGGATTTTTCGCTGGTGGTTTCTGGGCAACCCAGTGCGAGTGTTGTATATTGTGTGCAGGTGTCCAGCAGCAATGAATATTGGTGCAGCACTGGATGTTCGTGCACGTCAATGTATAGACTGTGGAGGGAGAATTGCATTGGTGATTGATTGATGGAGAGGTGAAGGAGGTTTTGGCTGGGTGATGTGATTGGTTCTGGGTTGTGATTGACCGGGTGTTGTGGTGGTTCATGCAGGAGGCATCACCTTCCTGACTCCATGACACTGCTACATTGCAGTACCAAGTAGATCCCTTATAAATAGACAACTTATGCGAACCTGAATCCTTACGCGAATTCGATAACTTATTTTCTTGATCTCTTGTAGCAAATCTCGTTGGGGTTTTTCCGTTATTGAGCTGTGGCTCGGGCACTGAATAGGTTGGCGAGGGAAACAAAAATCTGCGAAACTAGGTGAGAAAATGAATAGGCCAGGATTGAGAATCATGGAGAATTCAGAAAACTCAAGAAATGGGGGATTTTGGACCATTTGCAAACCATAGATGTCTTAATTAATTAATCCTCTGATTACTTGCTGAAAGTGAGAGAAGATCATAATCTAGGATTCACCTTGCTGCTCCTTCACGTTGCAGACACAGGAACATGGTAATATGTACAGAATATTCCAAGTCCGTCTACCCATTCACTTTATGAAAGCTCGCCATGAGAAATTTTCTAATTTCACAATCGATATCTTCGTATTTTCGCTTCTTCAAGTGCTTTCTTCTAGTGTTATTGCTATGCTACTCCTGTTCCAGCCTCTCTTGCCAGTGATTCACTGCACACATGTAAGAAGCATGTACCTAAAAATGAGAAAGAAAGACTTTAATTGCTATCCAGAAAGATGAATAATATTCATCTTCACCAAATTAAGTAGAGCCACTGATTTCAAAATACAAAATATTAATATTCATCCTAATTGGACTCTCTCCCGGTTTGAGTGCATGTCCAATCTTTGGCTGCGCGATATTCAGAGAATTGGTGCATGTTCGCACCAGAACTACAGAACTACATTCTCGCAACTTTGACCATACCCTGAAAACACACCGCAACTCGCTAAACTACCTCCAACAAAAACCAACAATTTCACCTACTCCAACGTTCTCATCTTCCACGTTTTTCTCCAGCCTTCTACCACTTTCCATTTTTTTCCATCTCATGACCATCACCCCTACACCCGTGCACCTCACATACTTGACCAACCATTTCTAATCTTCACTAGAAACTATCTATCACCATGATCCGTCTGAACCCAGTGATCCAAGCAGATACCAAAAACAAAAGGTTTAAGTTCGAAGGGTTCTTGCGCAAAGAATTCAGCTTTGGCTTGGACCCTGACAGACCCACCTGTCAATTCTACCGGCCAAACCAACCCGACTCATGTCCAAATGGTCCATTCTGCCCCAACAAGCATGTTCCGGCCATGTACAACAACAAAATCGTATGTAAGCATTGGTTGAGAGGTCTCTGCAAGAAAAACGACCACTGCGAGTTCTTGCACGAGTACAATCTCCGAAAAATGCCCGAATGTCTCTTCTACTCCAAGAATGGATATTGCACTCAGACCCCAGAGTGTTTATACTTGCACATCGATCCCCAGCAGAAGATTCCGGAGTGCCGCCAATACGAAATGGGCTTTTGTCCCGAGGGACCCACCTGCCCTCATAGACACATCAGGAAAATCATGTGTCCGCTATATTTGTCTGGGTTCTGTCCCAAAGGATATGAATGCGACTACACTCATCCAAAGTTCGACAATCTTCCGGCTAAACTACGTGTGGAACACAAGAGACTAGTCAAGGGAGAGACGAGGGTTTTGGAGAAGATTTCCTACGACCAGCCCATCACCGAGATCCGGAATCCATAGCATTGTATAGTAATAGCATAGTAATTGATGATAATGAAATACTGTTGTAGGTAGTAGACAAATGTATATGTAGATGGCAGATATTGATAAATGAGAACGACTGCTGAGAAAGATACCTTTTAGTGTGAGAAGAATGATAGGTTTCCAACAGTGCACATGTACATCCTGGACGTCATCAGAATACGAGTGCCTGCTAGTCTAGATTCTGAACCTCCGAATCTGCTTCCGTTCAAGCGGCGTCAACACCCAATTAATTCCACCTTCGTCTTCATCTTCACCTCCCCCATTTCCCTTATATGAACTAAGCTCATATTCCTCATTGTCCATGCCAACCAATAACACCAATTGTGTCACTCTAACAAACTTCTCTCTCAACTCGTAGTCGTCCTCGCAAACCTCGTTGATCGCATACGAGAGATCCTTGTCAAGCTTAAGTGCTCCCAACTCATTGATCTTGAACTTCTTCAACACAATCATGAGCTTCTTCTCCACCATGCTGGCAATGTTCACCACCAAGAGCCGAAGCAACTTTTCGTATACCAATGTCTTGTGTAAAGTTTGCTTGTATGGCTGACTGATTGCATCCCATGACTGCTTGAATCTCAAAATGGTGGATGGGTCATTGAGAACCGTTGATGAATACACAACATAGTTGGTCTCAGTTGCTTCTGGGAATAACTCGAATACCATAGACGACACTTTGCTCTTCAACGACTGGTTGAAGAAGTTCAAAAGAGACAGCTTGATGATATTGGAAGTGGCATTTACGAAAGGTTCAAGAAGCTCAGCGTTAATGATATGCGAGATCTTCCCCTCATCAATTCCAAACGGGAAGTTGTTTCCAAGATAATTGGGGTTGCGTTTGGTCAAGTTGTTGATGATCTGCTCAAAGAACTCCTGTCCGCTGGCAACCGTGTTCAAGTATATGACAAAATTAACCAACTTGGGGTTGTTGGGTATCCCACTAGGATTGGCACCCGAAACAATTGCTGAGCCAGTGCCAACGACATTTCCAAGGGCATTGGATGCACCCTTGAAGAAACTTCCCACCGATTCGGGTGCTGGAGTGCCAGTTCTGGAAAGAGACGGACTGGCCGCTCCGCTGAGTACTCCGTTCGCAGAAGGAGTTTTCAAAGTAAGCATGATGTTGTAACGAGGTTGATTTTCCTGCAACGCTTTCTGGATGAATCCGTTCAAAAGATCGTTCTGGATCACCTTGAAACATTCAGATACAAACTTCCTGACGGTGGACGGCTGAGAAGAGTCCAACACGTTTCTCAAGGTGTTGTTGAACACCAAGGTAACATCCTCTATAACTGACGACACGGGAGCCTGTTCTGGAGACTTTGATTCTTTCGATTGGATCAAGTACGGTTCCAAACAAGGAATCTCTTCGATAGTAATGGCCTTCTCCAACGAGCGACGGAAGTAGAACGTATATAACACCTCGAACGCAGGAAGGTACTTGGAGTGAATCTTTTTATTGTAGTTGGAGTTGGCAAGAAGGGAAGGAAGCTTCAATCCTTCGTCCTTTGTCCCTTCCGGTTTGGGTGGGTTGAAATACTTGGTGACAACAAACTTGCAATAAAGCGACCAGTGGTGCAAGATGGAGGAAAATTCATGGATTAAATCACCGACCTCGACAATGGAAACCAAATCGTTGTCGACCACCACTGGATCCGATTCTTCCTGATCATATTCGAGTTTCTGGTTCAACTCACGGAAAGTGTGGAGTTTGATCTCTTGCATGACCTTGTCGACTCTGTTTGTGTCGTAGAACGTATCGGAAATCAACCCTATTTGCGAATCAATCTCTCGCTGGATCTTTTGCACCACATAAACAATGGCATTGGGATATGACTCTCCATAGTGTTTTTTGATCAAAGGTGTATGTTGCGACAACATCATGGACACGCTTTCAAAGAGACTGGTGGTGACGGACGCGTATACTCCAGGTTTAGCGGCCCCGTCACCTTGGGAAGCAGAGCTGATGAGGGTTCTGGAAGTATCAGTAATGATGGAACAGATGAACTTTGAGTAGCAATTCAACCCGACTTCCTCCTGGTCAATGAGCGGAAATAGCTGGAAGTATTTGGAGATTTCAGGCACAGACCTCCGCTTGGCGGCGTCGTTGAAAAGAGTCTGGAATTCTTCTTTAAGTTCCCCGATCCATTTCTCAATAGTTGGCGTAGGCAATTCGGGGTTGTCGGACGAAGGGATCACCACTGATGCAAACTTCCCATTGACCACATTGGGAGCAAGCTTATGGTTGATGGTGTGGATGCAGTGAGCCGCCAATTCCCAATCTTTCTTCTCGATGGCATATTGGATCTGGTTGATGTTATTCTTCAATGTCTGGACATCGGTGACGAACGACAACGTCTTGTCGACATTACCGATTTCCTGATCAAGCGTCTTGATTTTCGAAGTTAGTGAGTGGCCCAAATCGTTGGCAGATGTGAACACTTGCGTCAAGTCGCTCAGATTGGCAATGGCTCCTGATAACTTTGCTCGGGTCAATTCCACAGCCGAAATCTGCTGAGTATGTTTCTTGGAAGCAACCGCCACGAAGTGGGCGAGTTCTGAGTCGAGCTCATTGGTGTTTTGGTCGATTTGGTCCATCAATTTGGACAAATCTGCTGCAGACGATGCAGTGGAGAACCTTTCTAGAATGTGTTCATATTGTGCATCCAAAGCCGTCAGCGAGAGGTTTTGGAAGAAAGACGCCGTCGACAGCCGAAGGTGACTGTTTTTCTCCACCATTATGTGTGAAAGAAGAAGTGACGATGGTGTCGATTTGGAGTGCAGGACGTGTTGATTGTGGAGGTGGAGAGAGATGATACAAAGAGATTGATAGAGGAGTGACTGGATTATTCATATTCTTACGAATCAAGATTATATATTGGTGGTAAATTTTGTGATTTGGAGTGTAGTTGGGGACGTTTATGTCTGTGAGAGCAAAGGTTATGAGAAGCAGAAGAATGAGAAGTAGAAGCAGAAGACTGAGAGACAGAAAAATGAAAACCAGAAGACAGAGAAGCACAATGCATTCAACTACGCAAAGTCTATGGCGAAGCAAGTATAGAAAGCTCATCAAAAAATAACTGGAGTCAGTCTATTCATCTCATGATGTGGCTACCTCCATTAGTACTTGTCAGTCACTATTCTCACTTAGTTGATAGATTTCACCTTTCTACTACATGATACTCCAAAAAGTTTCTTCAATTTTTCAAAAATCTCAAATTCTCAAATCTCTCTAAGCCAACGCTCCCATAGGATCATAGAATGGAAGCACAACAAACTCCTTTTTCTTCCACAACTCATAGGTGGCCTTCTCCACATACTTCTTACTAGTTACAATCTGGAACACATACTCGTCAAACCACGCATCCGTCATCATAAAGTATCCCTTGTCGCCCACAGCATCACCCCAAGAGTTTTCAATCTTCCATCTGACCGGAACCCCAGTCGAAGGATCCAAATGAACTCCAGTGATAACCATGGCGTGAGTCATGGCCGACGATCCCGTCTGCAATCTTTCTGTCTTAGTGATGTTCATCTGGGTGTTGAACGCAAGGTTGTAGTCGTAGGCGTTGGTATCCAAAATACCCGTGGCACTGTTATTGAACTTGCCCACATCCGAACCAAAAAAGATGGGCTCGTTGCTCTTCAACATGGCAATGGCTACCTTCTTGATGTCTGGCAAGTCCAAGTTGACATACTCAATTGGCTTTCCTCCATAGACGTTGTTCAATATATCCACCGTGTACAACTTGTTGTATTCGTTTCTTGGGTCGTTGAGCAACGAGAATCTCTTGCTGACGTCATACTTGACGTGGGTGTTGTAGAACTCTTTAGGAGACGTCTCGAAGTATTGATACTTGCCGTTGATGTCCTTGAATTCCCAGGTAAACGAGTCCTCGGGCTTAGGTGGGGTGCCCAAACTCAACGCAATGATGTTGTAGATCTCCTTGTTCATGGCGTTCTTCACCTTGTAGATGTCGGACTTAGGAGTGTTCGTCTTGACCAACTTGCGCAACACCAACGCATACTCGCGCAACTTGTTGGTCAAGAAGTAGTTCAATCTCGACGAAGACACGGCCTGCGCGTTGTCGGAAAACACTTCGTTGGGAACCAATCCGTATTTCTCAATGATGTTGACAATCATATCCCATTGGCCTCCGTCACTGACAGACCCGGAGAAGAGAAACTGCAACAACCGCGAATCCAACGACTCCTCGCTCGTATCGATGATGTTTTCCAAGAAAAAGTTGGCCTTCTCCAACTTATCGTAGAAGAACAAGTAGCTTTGCGACAATTGGAACTTGGCGGGGTCCAAGTTGTAGTTCTTGATGACGTGACTTCTCAACACGTTGCAAGTAGCGAAAATCCAGCATCTCCCCGAAGATTTCTGGTTGTTCAAAAACGATGGCGATCCCACAGTGTCTACCTCCACATTGAAGAAGTAGCGATCAGTCATAGATAAGGTGGTTCCACTGGATGCGACAATGTTGGTAATATCGTTGTTGGCCAAAGCGTTCTGCACCAATCTGTTTTTGGGGTCGGCCAACAACTTTTCCTCCCACGTCAAGAGGTTTTCTACCGTAATTGGGTTGGCAGGGGATTCGTTTTGGTTAATGTCTAAATTTGACACCAATTGAGACAAGTCGGAGACTTTCTCGTTGAGATCGGAGTCAGCCGTTGACTGCGCGTCACTCAATTGCTCGGAGATATGTTGTTTAGAGGTGTTGGAGCCCATAATAAAGAAGAAAAGTGTTGAGAAAGAAAAGATAGGAGAGGAATCAGAAAGATATAAGTAGGGAGGTGGAATGGCTGCGAGTGGCTCTTATCGTTCCTGCATGAGCCGTAGGAGATAAGATAGGTGGGTATAACTGATCGGAGGAGAAGTAAGGGAAAGTTGAGAAAAAAAGGGGAAAATAATGTGGAGAGAAATAAAAAGGGGTGGTGGGTTGAATTTTCTTCATCGGCATTCTCATATTGATTAAAGAATTTGGGTATTTGTGGAGTTTGCTGGACTTCTCCACAGTTGGTCTGATGGAGATAATACCTGTATGTTGACCATGTGGATGCAGCATTAACCACAACGGTTCCGTGGAAAGTGGCTGAGATAGTATAAATCAGTTGCATAAAGATCAACATTCTATTACGATCCAATAAAATGCATCCATTATGACATTAGCGTCCACTGATACGAAGATCCTGTGATTGGATTTTCCCCCTTTACTCATCGCATTCTTCCCCTACTCATCTCCGCTCATTTATCTTGTTAATGCAATTCCTACTTCCCCAACTTGGAAAACTCCGCTCTCTCCTTTTTGAATCTCGACGATCGGTCGGTGATTCTTGGCTTCTTCACTCTTCCCTTAGCCGACTTCAATCCCTTGATTCCAGCAATCTTCTGGCCCTTAGTAGCTCTGGATCCCTCAGCAACTAGCTTTCCCGCAGTATTTCTGTCTGCTCTACCCAACAACGCCTTGGCACGGCCCAATTTCGTCTTCTGGTCATCAGATAATCTTGCCCTGGCCTGGCTGGGCTTCTTTGCATTCACATGGTTGGGGGAAAGAACCGAAGGCTTAACGTTGGCCTTAGCACGCAGGATCCGGAGTTTTCTGCCCTTTTTCTTCTCATCCGACGATGGCATCGCCTTGTCGTTCAACATCAACGCCTTGTTCACCGAAAGGGTATCTTTAAACTGAACAAGTGCAAATCCTTTCCCAAGGTTGGTCTTGGAATCTCTTACAATTCTCACCGACTCCACGTCGTCGTCAACCTTGGAGTTGAAATATCTCCATAACGCCTCCTCTTGCTCCTCGAAGTCCAAGTTTCCAACGAAAATCGTTCTTTTGTTGTCTTTGGGTGCTGGGTGTGCAACATGGTCTACTCTGATGTGGTGGTGGTCAAAGACGGTAGCATTTAGTCTTGCTGGCGCCTTCTTCGATGGCTCCTTGTCCTTGAAAACGACATATGCGTTGACGGTGTCTCTGTTGTTGTGTAAAGATCTCTTGACAAATGCCACTTTTCTTGGAACGGCCTCGTCAAAGGCAATGGACCGGAACCGGATGGACTGCAATTTTCCAAGGTTGGAGAATAGTTTCTTGAAGAGCTTGTATGTCAGTTTCGATGAGATAACGTTATTGGATAAGTTTCCGACGAAGACCGTGCGCTCGGCTTTTTCGAGTTCTTCTTCTTTCAAGTCAACTGATTTGGCCATTGACTCTTTCTTTGATTTGGTGGTCGTTTCCTTTTCTTCGAGGTTGCGCTCTTCGCTGTCCGAATCTTTTACTTTCTCTGCTTTTTGTTCTTTTGTGCTGTCTTCACTCAAGATCTTCGAGAAGTATTGAGACTCCAAGTCCTCGTTCTCGTCCTCCTTTTTCTTTCTGGCTGATTTCTCCTTCTGACTTACTTCTACCTCTTCTTCCAAATCTTCACTCTCCTCATCCTCATCCTCTTTGTCTTCTTCCTCCTTATTATCTTCTGGCACAGACTTCGATCTGGAAGGGATTTCAACCAAAGCTCTTCCCTTCAAATCCTGTCTACCAACAGGACCGGCAGAGGACTTCAAAACAGATGCCACATCCTCGTCGATCTTGGCGCTTCCAAACAACGAACTGAAAGCAGACATTTGTGGTTTGTAGATGTGGTTTAGGGCATCTCATCACTGAATTTTTTATCGTGGTGTACGGGTGTCGGAGTCCAGAAATACATTGGAGGTAAGTAGTATGGGTATTATTGAGATTACTGGGAAGGAATTGCCGCATGGACGTCCTGATAAGAAATATTAGCAGCCAGTTGTTTGGAATCTCGAGTTTCAAAAGTTTAGAGTGCTTGGTAGTAAGTATATCGTGACCATGGAACCACCAGTACAGAAGAAGAGAAATAGAGAACAAAATGATAAGAACGGAGAACAATGAAACAGAAAAGAGAAGAAAATATAAAAAGAGCAGCCAAGAAAATCAGACGAACCCCTCAATAACACATTTTCACAAACTATCCCAAATAATTCGTCACTACTTATTTCCTTCCTACACCTTCCCCCATATACCCTTGGCGCATTTGTCCTGCACCACAGCCAGGACCGGTCCCCGGTCCATCGGGTGCACGGGTGTGGCTATTGTCTCCGCCAAACTCCATTATCGCTCAATCATCTCCAGTTTTCTTCCCACCATTCGAAGTTTTTCTCCATTTCACGCCATTTGCCCCTCCTACACCCTCATATCTGCGCTAAACTCCGCCAACTATTCGCAACCTCCCTTGCGACTTCCAAATTGCGGTCTGTTCTCGTCACACTAGAATGAGCGATACGGATGAAGTAACTGCTATCAAAAACTCCAACGGCGACGAAATCACAGAATCCCTGGCCCAAGAACACGTGGACAACCCCCAAACGAAAGACTCGCCACTCACTGACATCGGCACCCTGCCCCCACCTTTTGATCTCCCTTCATTGGAGGAGAAAAGATCAGGATCCAAAGATTCGTACGAGAGCTCAGAACTCAGCGACTTGGGCGACGACGAGCTGGAGGCCGAAACCGATAAGATGGACTTTTTGGACGACGATGCAAACTCCGGCGCCGGCGACAAGGTGTCGGATTTACACGCGCTTTCTGACCTCACGGAATTGGCTCGTTTACAGGAAGTGGACTTGGACGATTCCGACGACGACTATGTTTCTAAGTTCCAGACGTCGTTGTCGCCCCCTGGACTTGAAAGTAGCGATGTGACGATTGACTCCAGCTTGAAGCGTGAGCATGAAGACGATTTCGTAGATTCTAAAAAACCAAAGATAGAACTTCCTGACATAGCGGTTGAAGTGAACGTCAAGGAGGAGAATGATCAGGAGATCGAAGATGCTCAAAAGGAAGACGATGCAAATGGTCACATTGAGGCGAATGGCCACGACGGTTCAAATGGTCATAAAGATACAAATGAGTCAGAACAAGAGATGAATGGAAGTATCATGGATAATATTGAAAAAACGCTGACGTCGGAGGATTTTGACAAAAAAGTGGAGATTAACGCAGAGCCAGTCGAGAATGCTGAATTTCAAGAATTGGAGGTGTCACAGGAAGTCGCTCTTGCCGGCCTGGAGGTGGACACTACGAATGTCGCTGAAGAGATCGAAAGCGACCACGACCCTGAAAATAAAAATATTGAACGCGAGTCCAACCACTCAAATATGACGTCGATAAACACAGATGCAGAGGACAACGCCGAAGCGGATGCTGAGGCAGATGTTGAAGATGTGGTGAAACGGGAAGAACTCGAAGAGCAAAACGAACGAGAAGAGGCCGAAGCCGCTGAAGCTGCCGACGCTGCTGAAGCCGCCGACGCTGAATCAGAGGATCTGGCCAATAAATTGAACGACAACGAGGAGTTCGATGTTGACTTGGACGAGCACCGCAAATTTGCGGTGGAGGAACTTATCTCCATCGAGAAAGACTTTGCGTTCCTCCGGGACAAGCTATTTCACGACAAGCTTGGACTTCTAGAACATGAATTGCAACTCTGTCTAGACGGATCACATCCAGAACTTCTCCAAATATACTACAAGGTCAATGAGTTCTACCAGGATAACATCAGGTTGGCCAACTCAACACTCAACTACAGCTTGAAGTGTATCAACAACGAGACAATCGCTACGCGAACAGCCGTTCACCAAGACTTTTTGCGCAATATGATGGACATGAAGAATGAATTGGTCACCAACACCACGTCACTGTGGTATAAGGTCAACCGAGAACGAAATTACGTCGATCTGGTTGTTCCCGAATGCAACTTTGCCGCGATTCCAACTATATCAGAAGACAAGGCAACGTTTGGAGTCGGTGGTGTTGACATGTACCTGGAAGGTTCAGGCATGAACAAGAAGATTCTTAAACAAAACATGCTCATAGAACTAGTTCAGCAGCGCAACAGCTTCAACGAGCAACTAGGAATCCTCAATGGACTTGCAGAGTTCCATGGAATTCCCAGCACTGTTACTACGGAGTTGATGGAGTCGGGCGATTTTCCAGCGGGAGAGCTTTTGCTTCGCAAGGCTACTTCTGAGGAAATCAACGATGATCTCCTGGCCATGGGGATTTTCTGATTTCGGCTCTGAACTTATCCTATCCGTTGGACTACAAGGCATTTCTTTCAGCACTGTATTTTAATTCACTTCAGATTTCAAGCATAATACAACATCGATATTATACCAAGGTGGGTGCCGACACCCGTACACCATCACACACGGTGTCGCAGCGTATAGACAAGGTAGCCAATATCTTAACGTAAACTGAAAGCAATTATGGTTGAGGTTTCTCTTACTGTCGGCAAGCTAGATGCGTCATTAGCGCTCTTGTTGACCAAAGACCACCATCTCATCGAATTCCCCACGATTTTGTTACCCAATGGAGTGAAATCAGGCTCCATTGTCAAGATCAGATGTGACCGTGACTTGGACACAGAAAATCAGGAAGCAGAGCAGTTCCAGAATATCCAAGATCAGATTCTCTCCACTTTCGGGAAGAATTTACCCCAGAATCCTCTTTTGAAGATCAAGAATGTCACACAAACATCGTGTGTTTTGGAATGGGATAAGTTGGATTTAGGTACAGCGTCATTGAAGAACTTGGTGCTATTCAAGGACGGAAAGAAGCTTGGATCTATACCCCAACCATTGACCAATACTACATCGAAATTGTCTGGATTGCCAATCGACAAAACGTTCAAGTTCCAATTGCGTTTGGACACCACCGCTGGAGTATATTCCTCCGACACCATTGAAGTCAGAACCCATAAAATGACTAATTTGTCGGGTATCACTGTGTGTTTGGGAGATATTGCACCCAATGAGCATTTTACTGTAGACGATATCCAGGCCACGTTGAAGAATATGGGTGCACATTATCCAGCAGATACAAAGTTGAAGGTGGACACGACACATTTCATCACCACCAGAGAAAACAAGCAGAATCCTGAGTATTTGAAGGCCAACGAGATGAATATACCTATTATTCGTCCCGAATGGTTGAAGGCGTGCGAGAGAGAGAGACGTATGGTGGGAGTAAGAGAGTTCTATGTTAAGGACTGTGCTTTGCCCGAGATTTTTGCTAGAAATTATTGGCAGAAGACACCTGCGCCGCCGGCAAAGGACGAGAAGGAGGAGAAAGAGTGGAACAAGAGGGAAGATACTAGAGTCGAGGAGGAGTCTGGACCTGAAGAGGTGAAGATTGAGTCTGTGCCAGTTGAACTGGAGAAGGAAGCAAAGGAACCAGAGGAAACGGAAGAGCAGCCGTTAGAGAAGGTTCCTGAGATACGAGAGCCTGAAGAATTGCCAGGAGAAGTTGAAGTTCCTGCTGTGTCTGAGAAGCCACAGGTTCCTGAGATCAAGGAGCCAGAAGTGGAGGATGAGGCCGTGGATGCCACAGAGCAAGAACCAGAGGAGGCCGAGGTTCCCGAATCAACAGAGGATGTTGCAGAACAGCACGTGGAGGATGAAGTCACAGAAGAGAAGGTTCAAGAAGAGGACGTTCCAGAAGAGATTGTTGAAGTGAAGGAAGTTCCAGAGGAGGAAGCTCCAGAGGAGGAAGTTCCAGAGGAGGAAGTTCCAGAAGAAAATACAGAGTCTGATTTAGGCTCTGCTCCTCCAGTGGAAACGGTCACGGCAGATGCCGTCGTGATTGATGCAACTGATTCCATTCCAGATTCAGACATAAATACTGCAATTGTGGATGCTACAGCTGCGACGGAGTTTGATGAAGTTGACTTCAACGCAGTTTCAGGAGAGGTTCCACCTACAGACGAAAAGCTCGAGGAAGAGGCAGACATTGTGCCAAGCGAAAGTTTGGACACTGGCGCTGTCCAGCAGGAAGATGTTGAGGCTTCTTTGGATGTCGAGGCTTCCGAAAAGAAGTAGTTCGTGGAAGTGTACTGGGAGCTAGACTCAAAACAGTAGACTAGAAGTAGAGGAAAGCAATCAGCTAAATGGAAGAATGCATCGAGGAGGGAGCAGGAGCGACGGGAGAGCATTTGACTCAGAATGTGAATTCTTCTTTTCATAGTGGAGCATTGCCCTTTAATGGAGAAACTACCATGCAGTTGAGTAGTTGCCTAATATCTTAAAACAGAGTGGTTGCCAAGAATTATAGTGATTGACTATGCTTCGCAACCAGCTAGCGTCAACACTCTCTACGGCCTATCAGTGAGATAGAAATTAATTGCAAACAGTCACACCTCGGTTACACCCCTACATAAGCACAATGTCTAGTTCTGTATTTGCTATTACTCGCCAAAAAGACGTCTCACCTTCTTCAAAATAGAATCCTTCTCTGGATCGTATGGGTGGTCCTTAGATGGAATCTCCAAAATGGCAGGGAACGCATTGGTGTAAGAGTCCACCTTGTATCTGATCAAGTCGGCAATATGCTGGTTTATCAACAAAATGGCAATGTCGTCTCTCTCCGACGTGAAGATGTCGAACGCTTCTTCAATCTGCTCGACAGTGGTCTTACCTGGAACCACAGTAAGAAAGTTGGATTCTTTACCTGGCTCGTTGGACACCTGGCCCACACCAGCCAATAACAATCCAGTTACAGAATCTTCGTCTGCAATTACTGCAAGCAAAGTGCGCTTGGCCATTGCTTCGTTGCCGCTCATGGTTGGTATTTGAGTATTGGAGAGTTCATGGAGGTCGCTATCAATTAGTGGGTCGTGTGAGAACCACGCAGATCGCCGGAACCTTGGTTTGATTAGATGGAGATGGGAGAGGTATCTATATTGGTTTCGGTAAGGTTTGGTATGACTTTGTGAAGTTTGACAATTTTGGGACTTCCAATGATTTCTACTCGTTTTTTATTGTTTTCAGAGGGGATTTCATGGAAGTATAATATTTACTACAATCTCAGCTGGACCTACACCTCAGTCTCTAACCGGCACTTACTCTAAGGAAACACAATCCGCAAGATAAAAAGCTTGAAAAGAAAGAAAAAATTAATGTCAAATCAACAGTACTCTTACTTCACACTCAATAGGACTACTCCATCTCCTCCATCACACGAAATTCCTTGATTCTAAACTTCAACTTCACTTCTTCCTACACCTAACTTTTCACAGCCAATTTTCGCTCCATTGTTAACTCTCCAGCCACTTCCAAATGTCTCTCCTCCTAAAAGCAGAAAGACATCTTCCCAGATCTCTCAGATCGATTCATACTACTCCCGTGGTCTTTGCTGGCCACTCAAAGTGGCAGAATATCCGTCACGATAAAGCCAAAAACGATGCCAAAAAGTCCAAAGAAGCGTACGCTATGGCAACCAGAATCACCACCAGTGTCAAAACAGGAGGCGTTGAAGGAAATGCACAGCTTCTAACCTTGATGGAGAAGGCCAAAAAGTTGAATGTGACCAAAAAAATCATCGAAAATGCCGTCAAACGAGGAACTGGAGAGCTCACCAATGACGGTGCTCAGACTTCAGAGGTCACCTACGAATTCATGGGCCCCGGGGGCGTGGCATTCATCGTAGAAGCCAACACAGACAATAAAAACCGCACAGTGGGGTTGGTGAAGCACGCCATGTCGAAATTCTCTGCGTCCATGAGTCCGTGTCAGTATATGTTCCAACGCAAGGGAGAAATCATTTTTGATCCCGTCTCAGAAAGTGAGGAACTCGACGATGTCTTGGAGGTGGCCATTGATATCGGCGCTGAAGATGTGGAGGAATTCAATGACGTGGAGGGTGAGTATAATGGAGAGAAGCTCTTTCGCATCATCACCGACCCATCAGAGTTGAATGCCGTATCCAACAACTTGTCTGCCGAGGGCTACAAGTTGAGGGACTCCAAGACGGTATTTATTGCCGACACAGACACTCAGGTGGATTACCCTGAAGACCAAGAGAAGGCATTGAGCAAGTGTATGGAGCTTCTTGATGAAGTCAGCGAGGTTACAAATTACTACTCGAACATCCGAGAGTAGAATGTCAGAGTCCACTCTCCTACATGTACATAATACATAGCAATCAGAAAGGCCTTTCGGGGCCACATGCATTCAACTATCCAAATCAATTATGTTTAGAGACTACCCTAATATCGAGATACCATCGGGATTCAACTAAAAAACTTTTCAGTTTACTTGGACTCTTCCTCCTCCTTGGCGGCCTGGTTCAACACCTTGTCCAAGTTCGACAAATCTGGGTTCTTCCACAATCTCAATTGCTGGTCGTAAGCAAAATGTCTGTAAGTGAAGTAACCCAACGAGCCGAGGGCAACACCGACGGCAGCAAACAATGGGTACATCTCCACAGGAATAGGGGTCTTGCCAGCATTCTTCTTGGCAGCGCTCATCAAGACACGGGAGGGAATCATATTTGTTGAAGGATTTTCTGATGGTTGTGGTGATCGTATCATAAGTAGTGCGAAGTTAAGTGGAAGCTGGTTGGCTGGTGGGAGATCACGTGACTCCGATGACTGGGAGTGAAGGTTGTTAGAAATGGAGATGGAAAGTTGGGGTCACTGGGTAAGGTATTTCTGAGAGAGATTAGGCTGTGTCATATATATCGAAGGTACATTCCTTCGTGGAGAAAACTCCCAATTTCTCTACTCTAGTCAAGCTGAAAGCTGAGACGTAGATACAGTACTACATGGTGGAGGGAACCTTCAACATAAGATTCGACGATTAGGTCCTGTTGATAAAATATTCATGATTCAATCAATAACCTGAAATTCAATTCATTCTTCATTCTTCATTCTAATCATCGCTATTTCACACCACTGGTCTCCCATCCCCCTCCCTTGTTCCTCTATTCTCCTAGTCTAGTCTATATCTACCAAGCAGCAATGGAGGCTCTCAACATATCGTAGCAGAGCCAACTCACCGCCATCGACGGCACAATTTTATACAAGTTCGCCGTCAAGCCTTTGTATGCCCCGAAAAATCCTTCGTTTTTGAATATGGTTGTCAATGCCTGCGTCACAGATCCATACTGAAACCCAAGCTCTCCTCCAGCCATACTGGCCACCTGATAACGTTTTCGAAGCAAGTCTAGCGGATAAATCAACACTCCGCCTACAAAACTGCTGAACGCACCAGCACTCAACTTCCAGAGCGGATTGCTGAAATCATATTGCGTGGACGCATTCATCGAGTCTCGCAAGTACTCATATAATGCGAAATTGATGGCCACATAGGGTGCAACGCCCATGGTGGTAGGAACTATGCCCTTGTAGAGCGCAAGAAATCCTCCTTCGTTCTTGTACACATCTCGAAGGGTATCCCAAACGCCAGGAGCTTTCACGAGCTTAGCCTTGTGCAATTTCGACAAAGATGCTGTTTGAATCGTGATTCTGGCTCGCACCAAATCAAGAGGATATGTAGCTACCACCGAAGAGATTCCTGCTATAGAACCAGCCACAAGCCGATCCACCTCGGTCAATGTTCTCTCACCTTCGGGCTTCATCTTGAGCAACAATAACTTAACCTCCTCAAAAACACCAAATTGCACCGCGCTGTAGGGGACGATTCTTACACAATTAAGCAAATTTCCCCGGTACCACCCTCTCCAACCCTCGTCTTTGTACATCTTCCAAATGGTGGGAAACATCCCTCGATATGCTTTCTGGGCCTCTGCGCCCTGGAGCTGTAGCAAGATTTTCGCTCTCTCAAACGGTGATACAATTGTTCGGGAAACGGCCCCGGCCACTCCTCCGGCTATAAGCGAAGCAGTGGAGTCGATTTTAATGAATTGTTTGACAGCAACAAACGCTTTGTTGTGCTCAATCAGGTACAACTCCACGTTCATGGTGTATTAGAATATATAGGCTGCAGTATATTAGGCATGCGATTGTGTGTCCACACAAGATTTTTCTCGTACAGGTTACTGCAGGTACGAGAGATGGAGGAGTATACGGTTAGAGGGAAGTAGGTTGGGGGTTTGGAGAGAGCTCTTTCGTTAGTTTGGGATCGCTGGGAATCAGGAGTGTTTTATAGTTTTTGGCTGTGGGGCGGTCTCGATGCGTGTGGAAGTTGATTGGATAGGTTCTACTATGTGCTGGAATGTGGGAGGAGATGAGAGAGAGAATATGGGTGATTGGGGAAAGGTGAAGAAACTACAGAGTCAGAATTGGAAAAATTCGATTTTGGCATTGAAGGAATGAATAAAAAAGGAAAACTTGTAAAATGTTGAAACACCAGTTTGCTCAGTGAATGGACACCATACTTGAGAAAGAGTTGAATAGTAACCAATGAACACCCACCATTGAATTCCATAGTGCTTAGTTATCAAACTAGAAGAATCCACGCCTTTGCTACATTCCATACAAACTTTGTTTTTTTCGCTTTTCCTTCCTAATTACATTTCTCGTTCGTTAACCTTATCTTCATTCTGGCTGCGAAATACCTCACCCTGTATTCTATTAACTCAGTAGCCAGAGAGAACCTTCTCGATTCCAGCAACCAAAATATCAGCGTGCTTCTCCTCAAACACAAGGGTGGGTCTCAATCTGATCGAGTCCTCGGCACAGCCTCCAATGTTAATGCCCACCGACTTCATGTCCTTCAAGAACTTGTCTCTCAACTCTGGCTTCTTGAACGACCAAGCAATGAAAGTTGCGCGATTCTTGCCTCTCAAGTCCGTGATCAACTCTGAGTATTTGGAAAACACCGTCTCCAACTTTCCGTACAAGTAGTCACCCACCTGTGCAGCACGTTCAACCAAGTTGTTCTTGACAATCTCCTGGCCAATGGCCCCAGCCAAAATCATTCTAGCTGGGTCTCCACACCAGGTGTTGAACTGACGGTAAGCCACATTAGGAATAAGCTCGGGGTCGTGGAAGTAGTAGCCGGCAGACTGGAACTTCTTGGAGAACGTCACCAAGTCTGGAGGTGGGGTCATGTTGAAGTGCTCGTGAGCCCAGAATTTACCACATGCTCCAACTCCGGTCTGAACTTCGTCAATGATCAAGAGAGATCCGTACTTCAAGGTGAGGTCTCTCAAGCCTTGGAAGAAGGCGTTCGATCCGTGGTTGTCTCCACCCTCAGACTGGATAGGCTCGATTAAAACTGCAGCAATAGGAATATGCCAGCTTTTCAAGAGATCCTCGACAATAGCCAAACATCTCTCGTCCTCCTTCTTATTGGTCTCCTCGTTCGCCTCCAATGGGTACATATAGGAGGGAAACTGAGCCTTGGGCCACTTGAAAGCTGGCAAATCCAATTTATGAACTGGCTTGGAGCATGTGGTGGATGCAGAAGCAAACAATCTGCCGTGGAAGGCACGCTCAAACGACAAAATGGCCAATTCGGGAGAGCCGGGGGCTGCGTTCTTCATGACAGACTCATTTTCTGCAGCAGAGAACACAGTGGCATAGCCTCTCTTCTTGGCCTGATACCACATGAAAGCAGCCTTGAATGCCAACTCATTGGCATCAGCTCCAGACAATCCCGACCAAATCTTGTCCTGTCCTTTTGGAGCAACCTTCAACAAATCAGCAATAATCTCCTCGGTGTCCTTACCTGGGAAATTACCCAATGCTGGACGGTCAATGATGGCTCTGGTCATCTTATCGGACTTAGCAACTTCTCTCAATGCTGGGTTGTTGTAGCCCAAGGGGATGGAGGCGATCTGGGCGTACACGTCCAAGTAAGAGTTTCCATCGACATCCACAATGTAATTACCTGTAGATTTTTCGTAGTCAGCCACGAAGTAGACTGGTCTTGAGTCAAACACCTCACCCAATGACTTTACTGCGTCTTGGGATTTGGGGCCAGGGAAGGCAGTGACCAATTCTGGCAGGGTTGGCTCGTTCGGGAAGTAATTCTCGCAAACAGACATGGGGAGCACTTGTTAAACAGATAAAGGGTGAGGCAATTGTGGAGGAAGATGGGTGCAATTTATACTTGGGCGCTTTGCCAAATCTGGAGAGTGATAGCGGATTCCGCCATTGGGCATTTAGCGGCTGGTCCTGCAGGCAGCTGGCGGAGTGTTCCTGATTTGGAATAAGTTGAAGAATTCGGAGGAGAAAACCCTCAATTTCGGTAGAGAAAGTTTATGTGTGATTGAGTAATGGGACGAGAATGGAACAACGCGAAGTGATTGGGGCTAGAATAGTGGAAGTGTGATTGGGTAGGTGGATGCGCTACGTGCGGGAGGAACGAAATCCGGGGAAGCGAAAGGGCTTGAGGAAAGAGGAAGATGAAGAAAATGTAGGACGGGGAAAAATGAAATTATTATGCGAGCAATGCAGTGACTAAAATTGGCATTGAGTTAGCATTTAAAAAGTAATAATCTTAAATACTGACAGAAAGAAAGTGAATAGTGCACCATTTCGTTTACTCGCGGCATGGTCTCAATTCGGTACTGAATTTCTTGACTACACCAACTGTTCGAGAACCGACAATGTCAGAATTCTGATTGTAAGGAATTGCATTAATCGTCTGTCAGGACTGAATGCGCGTATCTCTATTTTCAATTCTTTCCCTCCTTAACCCCGAAGAACCCTTCTCAAGTGGCTCATTTCCCATCTAGCTCTCCGATGAGTATCATAGGAAAAATGCGATTATTCCATTCATCCTAGAGCTTCATAATCTATGAGATAATCTACCTCCCTACATTTCCGTGAGCAGAAGCTGTTGAAATATTTGTGTGCTACTTCGGAGTATGGAATGTTTGTATGCTGTTTCGCAGCCATACAGTAGAGTAAGGGATCCCAAGAAGTAACAAGCGAAAGGAACATTAACCAAGAATTCACTGTTTGGTGTACAATCTATTTCAAACTAACATGTTGAACATAGGTTCTTCTATGAATTTCATGGAGACTGTAATATTGTAGGAACGAGACATTACCATAAATTTGAACATGCACTTGACCAAGAAGTTAATGAATTTTTACGCTGTTCTCCTCATCATCTTTTTACATCTCATAAATAATTCGTCAATTCATAACCTTATAACAGATTCCAAACTGCAACTGTCTTCTCGGTCGTCTCCGCAGCTGAGGCGGGATTCACACCAGTGATAATTCTGCCGTCCACAACACTGAATGATCCGAACATGTCTGGAGGTTCCACATAAGTAGCTCCATTGGCCGCAGCAACTTCCCTCACTGTCTTCATGTGGCGCTTTGCCATTGCATGGTCCACACTCAAAACCATTTCACCTTCGTCAGTAAATCCAGTAATCTTCCTTCCCTTGATCAAAATGTCACCATCAAGCGTCTTCAAATTGTCGAAAATTGTTGGTCCGTGACACACAGCCCCAATAACCTTACCATTTGCGTACATTTCAGCAATCAATTTCTGCAAACCCTTCGATCTGGGGTAGTCGTAGGCGGCACCGTGGCCGGCCGAAGCAAAGAAAATATCGTAGTCGGCAGCATTGACTTCACTAGGCTTCTTGGCCGCATTCATTCCAGTAATGAATCCAGAATTCTTGTCATCGAAAGTCTCCTTGTCATCACCACTGAGGAATTCCGAAGTCAAGGAATGTTCGTCCCATCCGAACTTTCCTGTGTCCGATACAAAGTCCACGTCAAATCCATGCATGGTGAGCACTTTGTATGGATGCATGGCCTCCACAACAAATACCCCTGTTTTCTTGCCGTCGTTGTAGAACCCTTCATTGAAACAAGTAATTGAAATAAGTGCTTTTTTTAGCATTCTGAAAATTGATCCTATTCAGAAGATGTGGTAAAGCCTTTTGCGATAGGGCCTCATTTAAACTGCCAACCCCTCACTCCTACAGCAACCAAAGACCCATTTTCCTATTGAATCTGACTCCTATAGCAATCAATCACAGGTTCTCTGCACACCATGACTAGAAATTGACCATCCCCATATTTGTGGTTGGAGCGGTGTTCTTCTGCTCCGCACTTTTACATGCGCATACTGCTGCATTCACTAGTTAGAGTTGATGTGAGAAATAGGTCCAAGGAACTCAATGGAACTGGTATGCGTAACTCAGAATCACCTAACTTTAGTATAGGCTGCTGCCATTTTTCTTATTTATATTTTTGGTAGTCAGAATTCAATATAATGGGCATATTGCAACCGAGAAACTATTATGTGAATAGGGTTTGGTCCTGCGCAAAATAAACAGAACCTATTGGATCTAAATCGGCTCGATCGCTTGAGAGATGATGCTTTTTATTTCCTTATGTATCATTAAGCGGAGCAATGGGTGCAGAGCATCAACTCCAATTGGAAGGAATTGACAGGAAAGTCTTCAATTGGTCATGTGGGTTCGTGGAGTGACCATAGTGTAGGCAATAATAGATTGAAGTTCCTGGGTGCCTACGTTCTTCGACTTGATGAGATCCTAGAATGAACTTGTAGAGATTTAGCCATTTGTATCGATGGTCCGACAAGGTCATTTCGCCCAATTCATTCCATGGGGTTCAATCAATCATATGATAATATGCACCCCAACTGGAAACCTGGCAGTAGCCTACCAATGACAGCGTTGTTCCAGACTGGGTTATGAGAGAATGAACTGATTATATTGTGTGATGCCAGACGGCCAGGACGATTAACTAAAAAATGACCAATTCGGCATGCAAGTACGGTTGGTGACCAGCAGGCAGAGCTACATGATCAGTAGTGCTAGATTGAGAATAGCTTGACGGCAATGGACCTCTAAGATCCATCAAACCTCACATAATGGACAAAGGCAACTTTATTCTAAATAATGGATGTCATTGAAGGAAGCCCTTTTGAAAATAAAGTCAGGCGAGTACACTCTGATGCTCTAACTCTAGGAGATATTTGTAGGATTTTATACTTACTTGCGCGCTTTTCGACTATACTAGAGAAATACTATGTTATCCCATTGTACTCTCACACTGCTCATTTCGTCTTTATGACTATCTTCAGCCCCTCAATTTTTTTAGAGTTTTTACATCAAAATCAAATTATTTGATCGTCTTATCTGACACATTCTCAAAATAACGGCGCAAATCAGATATTGGCCTGTGCTCTAAATGCTGGTCCGTACTAATATTCCACTCCGAATACTAGTCGCTACTCTATTCTTCCCCTAAAAATCTTCATTATCAATAACTCCATTCTCCTCTAACGTTTCGAATCTTTTTGTCATTGCTAGTTTGGAAACTGGCCCATTCCCTCCTTCGTTGTAGCTACTATCTTCCTGGGCTCATCGCATCAGTGCAGGCTCTATACATTTCTAAAAACAATCCACATCTCTTTAGTGTACTTATGTCAGAACAGCCATACGAAAATGGGGCTACTGCGCCCGAGCTGCTCAACCAAAATGATAAATACCCCCACGAGGACGGACTCGAGGAAGAGATCCAGCGAGCCATCGCTCAGCATGACTTGGCCCAGCAGCTCCATCGAGGTGGAACCAATTCGCCAGAAAGAAAAGATAACGAAAAGGTGGACGTCAAGGAGGAATATGAAAGCACTGAAGATACTGTAACCAATGAGATGGAGGTGGAGAAGGAGGTGCATGAGGATGATAGAATCGATGACAATATCGACGAGAATATTGGCGAGAGTATTGACGAGAATATCGATAGAGACTTGGAGAATATCGATAGAAACTTGGAAAATATCGATAGGGACATCAGTGATAACATCGACAATAATAATGTCCACAGTGGCCACAATGACAATAACATTGTCCATAACAATGACCCCAACTTGTCCAACAATATCTCAGAAAACATCTCAAATAACATCTCCAACATCATCCACGGTGGAATGGACATGGACGAGGAAAAATCTCACCTTCTGATGATCGCAAATGAATTGGAAAGAGCATCGGAGCCACAGATCAATCATGGTAATTCTGAAAAGTCATCCAGCCAGGGTGACAACCAAACCAACCAAAACGATTCAGATTCTTCCCACCCGGGGTATATTCCCGCAGATTCCGAGCTTCTAGCGACCAACACCGCATTGGCAGCATATAATGCTCTTTCTTCTCAGGCTCCTCCAGTTGCTCTGTTGACCAACGCTCATTTGGCTGCGGTGCCGCTCCCCATTGTTGCTCCAGACTACTTTCCAGCACGAATTCAGCTTCTCATCAACACATTGCCAGTGCTAGATAACCTCCTGACCCAGTTGCTTCGAGTATTTGCCAGTGGTCCGTACCAGAAGATCATCGATGTCGCATCTACACCAGAAACTCCATCGGGTGCTGCATTCCGAGACTTGACATCTCTTTTCGAATTTACCAAGCGGTTGTATTCAGAGGAAGATCCTTTTTTAACGGTGGAGCATTTGGCTCCTGGAATGTGGAAGGAGGGGGAGAAAACACCTAGCATGTTCCGCAGCCGAGAGCAGACCATTGAGTCGACCCTTCGAAAAGTCAACTTGGCTACCTTTCTTGCGGCCGCCCTCGGCACCATCGAAGTGGGGTTCTTCTACTTGAACGAATCGTTTCTCGATGTGTTTTGTCCCGCTAACAACCTCGACCCAGCAAATACCATGTCCACCATGAGTTCAACCAATATGAATCTACAAAGTGGAGCAAACACGGTTGTTGGCGATAAGGTGGGTAAGCTTCTCAAGTCTCAAGCGCTGATTTTCATTGACTTAAAGACTCAAGCATATATTTCCGCAGTGGAGGCCGGTGAGCGATCCAGAGAAGATATCTTGGAAGACATCTTGCCTACAAACTTGGAGCAGCTTCTTCTAGACCGTCGCGGAGTGAAGGTTCTCTCGCCCACCGAGGCGGACTTTGTATCTCGGTGCCAATCGAGAAAGGAAACGTTACTCAATTATCCAGACGGGTCCAACCTCAGTGAAGAATACGAGTGGTTTTCGTTTTTGCAAGAACTATTTGATTACGTGGCCAAGAACATGGGATTCCTCATCTGGGGTAAAAAGGCCAGGACAGGGCAAAAGTCCGACCGGCTGCCTGCTCCCACGTATACTCCCACAACTTATACTCCCCACAGCGAGGAGACCCTCACTTCGGTGACGGAAAACACCGAGGTCACCACCAGACAGGAGATTAATGATATCACGTCAGCGCTTCTCCCCAGCGAGATCCAGGAGCAGCAGATCCATATCCGCATCAATCCTGGAATGCAAGGCAAAGTGACCAATAGAAGACCATGGACACGAGAAGAAGAGAAGGCATTACGTCATGCGCTCGAGCTCAAGGGCACGCAATGGTCTACGATTTTGGAACTTTTCGGCCAGGGCGGACGCATCAACGAGCTGTTGAAGAATCGGACCCAGGTGCAGCTCAAAGACAAAGCTCGAAACTGGAAGATGTTCTTCCTCAAGCTGGGACTTCCTGTTCCTGCATACTTGCAGAAGGTTACTGGTGATTTAGAGAGAGACGACAAGGTGAGAGCCAAAAATGCTCGGATTAAAAAGACGGCAGCGGCTCCGGTTCCGGCGGTGAGCAAGAAAGACGACGATGCCGATCGCAAGAGGCAGAGGGTTGGTTAGTGCACGCAAGGGTGAGAGGGAAGGCTGAGAGGTCGCCCCAGGGAGAAAGAGGTTGGGATCACATGGGAAGGTTGCATGGCAAGGGAGAATGGCGATAAACGGCGAAATGAACGCTACCTCGTTGCAGAATACTTTGATGGAAATTCCTCGGATGAAAATTCTCAGATGGAAACTAGATGGAAGCATTCGGGATCAATTCCAGAAAACTCGACCCAGCAATATCCATCGATTTTCCACCATATTTGTTCCCTTCACCTTTCCCCCATAATCGGCTAACCTTATCTCATCGGGGTAATCTCAGAATCGGTGCCAACTGCAGGAAAGCGCCCCCCTCCCCAACTATGAATCCTGTCTGAAACGTCGACCTCCCACGCCCCTGACTTGTGTCCTCTTAACACAACCCCAGAGTGCCCGGCAAGTGCAGGATGCGGTATCACTGGTTCTAGTTTCTACTCCCTACTCCCTCCATCTCCTCTGGATGTTGCATGCTGTCAAAGTTGATCCCCTGCTTGTAGACAGGTTGGCTGCTGCGCGCCAAACGGCCCTGATCCTCGTCTCAGAGGTGCGGAAAACGAACAATTCGATTCAAGATACCACCCTTAAGCAGGCAAGCACCCAGGTGGCTGCGATTCCTCCTCGAGGATACATGCGTCAGTTCAACACCCTCCGCGGCCACCGCGACAAGATCGCTGCCGTCAAGTGGGGCCCGGACTCCGTCAAGCTTCTCTCATGTTGCCAGGATGGATTTATGATCATCTGGGATTCCGTAACGGCCATGAAGCTTCAGGCGATCGCATTGGAAGACACCTGGGTGCTTCTGTGTGCTTACTCGCCTTCGGGCCGGTTTGTGGCGCTGGCGGGGTTGGACAACCGATGCACAGTTTATCGTGCCAACGAAGACAGAACAGACACTTCGCCTGGTGGGTCAATTGAGCTCACCGATAGGCCTCGATTGGGCCGGAAAATCCCGCGGGCCCATGCGGCCTACGTCTCGGCCTGTGAGTTTGTCACCGATTCGCAAGTGCTCACGGCTCTGGGCGACATGACGATAGCACTCTGGGATATGGCCAAAGACGCCAAGGTCAGTGACTTTTTGGACCACACTTCCGATGTATTGCTGTTGCTGGTGGACTACAAGCACATGATTCTGACCCAGACGTTTTTGTCGTCGGGAGCAGATGGCTACGTCAAGGTGTGGGACATGCGAGCCAAGGGAGCCCAGAGCTCATGCCTCATATCGAAATCTGACGTCAACACCGTAACCCTGCTTCCTGACGGATACTCGTTTGTGACGGGCGCCGACGACGGCTTGTGTAAATTGTACGACTTGCGGTCCGACTGTGAGTTGGAGACATATTGCTTACAGAACCAGTTTGAGCCTCGGTCGGCGGTGGCAGAATCGCCCACATCTCGCGGAAGTATGTGGTCTCGGTTCCATACTCCTGGAGTCGTTTCGGTAGAAGTCAGCCACTCTGGCCGTATTGTGTATGCTTGCTACGCGGACTACGGATGTGTGGCTTGGGATGCGTTGAAGAACGAGATTGTGGAGGTCCTCGGCGTTGGCAACGGCAGCCATTCGGGCCGTATCTCGCAAGTGGCGGTTTCGCCTGACGGACAGGGACTTGCCACGGCGTCGTGGGACTCCACCATCAAGGTGTGGTCGACTTAGAACTGCTATGGTTTGCTATGGTTTGCCATGGTTTTGCCATGGTTTTGCCATGGCCTTGCCAAGATTGTGCTACAATGCACTTACTATAATGCTCTTGCTACAATGCACTTACTATAATGCTCTTGCTACAATGCACTTACTATGATGCTCTTGCTACAATGCTCTTAGGTAGATGGAATCAAATTATCAAACTTTAAGTTTCATAGCTAAGCTTCACCAGTGTGCTTCTTCACATACTCCCACAAACTCTTCAACAACAGCTCTGGAAGAGTATACAAGTCCATGGTGAACTCTCCGTTGTCGACGTCGTTCTTGATGTTCATGTCGTTGGTTCTGTTGTCGGTGACCATCTGCACAATGACAATCAAGTCGTCTTCGCTAAGCTTGGTCAACCCGTTAGCGAGTTTTTCCAAGTCGATGGTGCCCTTGACTGCATTTCCGTTGGCGGCCTTCAATTTCTTCAGTTTGGCAGCCCTGTCCTGCTCGCTCTTACGCTTGGTGTCTCCGTCACTAGGAACTGAACCCGTCTCCAATAAAAGCTTGTTCAATTGGGGATTTTTCAACGGAATCAGAATGATATGGTCCACGGTATACTTTTCCTGTAAGAAATTCAAGTCATGGTTGAATTTCCGCTCGCCCAGCTTGCCTGGCAACCCGGTCAAATGCACGGTGATGGGAATATCAAATTCTCCCCACCCCTGCTCCTCCACTCTGAAAGGCAGCTGCTTCACGGTTCTTATTGGGTTAGCAAAGGTAGGATGCAACGTGTAGGTGACTTTATCTAGGATATTTGCTGGTACCTCTTCGTCGTGGTCATTTAGCATGGAGATCTCAATGGCCCACAGACGCATGGGGTATTCTTCCACGGCAGGTTCATCTTTCAAGATGTGCTGGTGGGTTGTGATTCTTATGGTTCTTTTAACCTGGCGGTTAGTATGGAGAAGATTGGGCGAGAATAATGGTAACAAAACATGGGAAATATGGACAAGAATGAAATCGTCGGACAGGCCCTAGAAAAAAGATGATATATTGACGGAACATTTGCCAGAAACATAGAATTGCCAAACAAAAAATTACAGAATCGAAGAATATCTGAATTTAAATTCCACCCTCGTATACCTTCGAGTAACTTCAGCAATAATATTGATGTTTCCACTGAAAACCATAGATGAAATCTGATTCTAACCATAATCGCTGGACGCGGGCCAATAACGGCAGCCCAGTGGGCAAAAACCATGACCGCATATCAAAAACGAAGCGTGGCTACACTTCTAGAATTACATACCTCCGACATACCCAATGATTCAAATGTGCCGATGTCAGTGTGTTCTGAACAGAAGGTACGAGTAATCCGCCCAGTTTTGTTTCATTTTTTTGGTGAGCAACCAGTCTGCACGCTCACCAGATTTCCATTCACAAGTAGGAGTAATCAGGGAGGAGAGACGTTTTTATAGGAAAATGGGGGCACGGAAAGGAAGTGGAAGGGTCCGGATGCGGGTACTTGAATGTTGCTTTATTCCAGATATCTGATGTCAAGTTGTAGGGGTGGTGTAGCTCAAAGGTGTTAGACGAGAGGTGGAGGAATGTTTTGGAAAAGAATTTCGGGAAATAGAGATGAAGAAGACAGAAATGTGGTACGTTGGAGGGTGAAATTGAACAATGCTATATTGAATAGGTGAGATCGAAGGGTGACATGTAGATGGAATTGTGAAACATCGGATATGAAAATGAAGTATTGTGAGCATTACAAGTGGAAAGACAATGGGTTCGGATGGAGGTGGATATGGTAGCGAAGGGTGTTCGAAATGAGTGAATTGTAGGAAGTAATGTCTTAATGATTATTCCTATTCTTTATTACGATCGATTCGGGATAATAGGATGATTTCGACGTTTCTTGAAGAGAGGATGATGGACATTGTACCCATATCATTGCTCTATGACGAGAAAGAGAGGAATAAGTAGAACGCAGAAATTGAAGGGGATCAGAGTGGATTCTGATATGGTGCTGTAACTAGTCATATTTCCGTTCTGATCCAGTCCGATTCTTGGTAACTGTCCCCTTTGTTTCTGTATGGAACAAGAACTCATGAGAACTTATTACAGTCGACCAAACGCTGAATGGTGAAGTGGCTGAATGGTGAAGTGTCCACTCTCTGGTTCTATGCCATTTTCTGACTCTCCCTACTCTTTGACTTTTCACTACTCTCCAGATCTCCAAGAAGCCTCATCGAAAATATCTCTCGAACTACTCTCCACTTCCTACCCAGCAGCTGGAAAGTCATATATTCTTGCCTTCCTCTCCCCTAGACATTACTCTACTGCGATTATGATTTACTTTCCATGAAATCGATCGTAGTGAGAATCATCGCACATCTCACAATTTAGAGTGAGAAACCTTCGAAGAAATGAAATGGTCCATCCAAATCCACAACCTGAGTTTGGAATTCTCCAACAACTGAATCGTTTGTTGATATTCAACGGAGAACGTCGTCGGAAATAATTCAAATCCCTCACAGCTACTCCTAACTTTCTGTTGACTGTATTAATGTCTACAGTCAAACTGCACCCATTGGCTACACTTTAGCATGCCAAATCCCAGCATCCCAAATACTAATCTAACTCGATTATAGAATTATTCATCGCTATATTTATTGCTGGCTGCTGACTCTCTTTCGTCATATTTCTAATGAACTCGGGGCCAAGGCTGCAGTCCCAAATTCTGGGCCAGAGCCAAGGTTTGTGAATTAAGCTTCGAATTCGGCACAGATAACACACTGCCCCGTTCTATTTCCTTGTTAGTCATGTACGCATTCTTATCGGGGACATTCATCTAAAGGTTGCTAACGCATTGTGATAGTAGACCAATCACGTCACCTTTAGTCACTTTTACATTTGAATACCAATTGTTAAAGATGAAGTAGTAATCGAGACTGGGAAGCATTGACTATGTACAAAATTATCCTACCATGAACGTCTCGAACATCGTAAATATCACACTACGATGCCAAATTATCAACTATGGTCCCAGACTATCAAATATGGTCCCAAACTATCCACTGAGATTCTGTACATTTACACAAAACCGTCGATGGCCAAGCAAATCCACCCTACTTCAGGAATAGCTCCTTGTAAACCAGAGGAATCTTCGCCTTGATCACCGAAGGTGATGCTCCCCAGCTGCTTGCCAACTCCTCGGTGATCTGCTTAAACACAGCTCCCACATGAATAGTCGAGTCTTTGGCCCTCAACTCCGTCAATAAGTCCACCACCTTCTTATTGATCTCTTCGTCGCTGGCCACTGGCAAACTTTCCACGTATTTCCTGATAATATCACTCTCATGGGTCTCGATATCGGCCAAATCGGCTCTGTTCTGACTTGAGTACTCGGCTGCCGATGTAACACGCTGCTTGATCATCTTATTGAGAACCTTACTCAATTCGAACTCCGTCTGAACTCCTCCGTCGATTTCGTTATTCTTAATTGTGGACAATATGGCTCTGATGGTGTTTTTCTCAGTATTCTGCTTGGCTCTCATGGCTACCTTCAAGTCGCCCTTGATTGTGTTGAGAAGCGAATTGTAGGCGGGAGTAGCCTGGAGTCTTCTTATAGAAAAGTACATGTCGTGAGTATTTTAATTGGTATTCTGATCTATTACCAGAAAAGATTAGTTAATGGTCGGTGGTACCTGCAGGAGAGCCATGGTTTTCAACATTACTTAATTTTGTCATGGGTATAGTTTTCGTAACCGGGGCCATTTAGTCAGAATTACTTTCATGGAGTATGCGTCTATTTCGAGCCTGTCTATCACATTTCCCCATGGGCCGCTGCCGAAACCGGGGTGAATATGGCCCAAAAGGTGTCAGCCGCACCCGTGCAAACCAGCCCTCCACATACCGATTAGGTCAGGGCTGGCCCCTGCGACTAGTGCCACGAGAATTTGGCTCAAACGGCTGGCGAGGCGAATCTTTGGGGAAATGAGTGGGGTTAAGTGGCGTGGACACGAAAATGGATATGAGTAGGCAGTTCTTGGTTAAAGGGGAGTGCAGGGAATTTGCTGGCAAGCTGGTGGAAGTGGCTGGGGTGAGAAAAGGCTGGGTGAGATAAGAACCAGTGGCACAGATGTTCTCCACGCTCCTGATTAACCCTAATTTAGTTTAAAGTTCAGCATGTACTTTAACTTGAGTTCGGCTATTCTCAGCATTCTCAACTGTGCATGATCATCTTGAATCATATTCTCGCATTTTTCCACTCACCTTCTTCACATCACGTCTCTCCTCTCAATTCTTCCAAACTCTCATCTTTCATTCCATCTAACTAAACACCGATAAAACCTAAAACGATCAAAGAAGCAATTCATAACCCCCCTGTCCGTCCCCGCAGCCCTTCTGGTCATGTAACTTCCCCTTACATTTCCTCATTAAACCCAACCCCGATGCAAGTCGCCTGGTTATCAGCATCTCCTGCATCGCAAGATTATGTCCCATTGCTAGTCATTGCCATGGCAATAAATACCAGGAAATGCCCAGTAGTATCTTCTGAACATTCTGGTATCTTATGAGCTCGTTGGACTTTGTGGTACCACTCCACCAGCCCAAACTGAAGCTGACACTTCTGCTAACTAAGGAGTTGGCTATGGCTGCTCCATGTGTTGCTACAAGTCTGGCTACAACGTATGCCCACGCCAAACTTCCAACTTCGGCCATTCGGAAGACTTCTGAAAGCACATTAGTTGATGAGGGCTACGTGTGCAAGTCGCTGGATCCCAAGTCGCCTGACGGCAAGTTGCTGGACTACAAGTTACTGGACTATAAGTTACTGGACTATAAGTTACTGGACAACAAGTCGCTGGATCTCAAGTCACAGGATATCAACACGCTGGATCTCAAGTTAGAATACAAGCTACTGGAGTATAGGTTACTGGACGACCACTTACTGAATATGGACGGGCTGGCACAGAGGGTTTCCAGTCCACTAGACCAATCCTACTTGGAGTCCAGATTGGCTAACTTCAACAGATCACTATCGCATTTTGCAAACACAAACATCTACGTGATTTCATCTCCACCGCAGTTGTCGTGGTTGCTAGATTTACACTATCTGGCGTCCAATTCTTTGCCTCTGTCGCTGGAAATGTTTCCCTACTTGCATGGACTCTCCACTATGAATCAGAGAGTATTCTTTCATTCCAAGTTTAATCCAAATGCCGACTTCGATCTCTTGTGTAGCGATGCTGCATCAATAGCGACAAGATTTCCCCATGATACCTCCGTCAAGGTTCCTGGCCTGGGATTCCACTTGATGACCGTCAACGCATTGGAATGTGACGCTCCAAAACTCATAAATTCCATTTCGGTCGACGACTTGCTCACCTTCAAGTCATCGTATCTCAACAACCCAGATTGCGACGACTTTGACTATACGGCGTTCGAGCACTTCGATAACATCTACCAACTCCACGACTGTCCGGACTCAGATGAGCTCACCACCAGGAACTATAGGCTGCAGATCAAGTTGATGGCGCCCTTATCTCACTTTCTCGTCTACAACAACGCTATGAATTTTTTTGCCAACTCAGAGGCTGCTAGTGCGATTTGGCACTTGATGGGACCCCAGTCTACTCGCGCAGTGTATGTGGTGGATTTTGATATCAATAGCTGGCTGCAAATGGGCAGCTATCTCGACTCCAACACTGGCTGCCACATTCTTGACCAGGATATCTCTGCCGAGATGTGTCCGCTTCGTGATCGTCTCACGTACTTGGAGCAGGACCTCGTATGGTTGCTCAATGGGGTGAGGGAACTTTTTCCTCGTTTCTTCATTGGGAACGTCTACAACCATCAGCAAATTGTGTCGTCTAGCCAGCGATCTTCTCACTACGACTTCAAGTTGCACATCTACTGTCGTGAGAATGCAAAACTTCCATCACTCAGTGCCATCAACCAGCTCTTCAACATGATAGAATCCGAAGGGTTGGAGGAACCCATACATATAGAATTTCCCAACTCGATTGCCAGAAAGGGTGCAAAGAACCTCTCACCGAAGGAGACACTCCGCTACCTCAATGTGATGAAGCTCATCAATTTAGTAGTCAACAAGTGCAACAAGAAGGTGTTTGCGTACTCTTTTGATGGGTTTACTGGCATCACGCTTCTTTCTCTTAGTTTGGGATTGTTATGGGGCGCCGACTCCATCGAAGATGTGGTATGCAGCGTCTTCCGCAAGCCTGGTTTCAAGTTCTACTTTCTGCAAGGTGATTACACATTCATCAAGAATTTTGAGGTGTATATCCAGTGGTTCAAGAGACTTCCCATTAAGGACTTCCATATTGTGTTAGAGTTGCCATTATCAACGATCAACGATAGTTACAGACGCTACTCTAAACAAATTGACTGGTTCAAGGAGGGTTCCGACGTGAACTTCCCATCTCAGATGTACGAGAATGTCTTTCTAGGTTCTGCTGAACATGCGTCATCGATCACTGTGTTGAGTGCGTTGAAAATTAACAAGATTGTTTCTATTGACGAGAAGCCGTCTTGGTTCAAATACTTGAAGTGCACTTTTGAGCATGAGGCAACCCTGTCGACTACGGGACCAATAGTTAGGCCCATCTATGTGTTTAACAACGGAACAGCTCATGTCTATGAGATTATGGTCCATTCTGCTGTGGAGGGCAAGTTGTTCCAGGCTGGAGCTCCAATCCCAGATGTCAAGTCTATCATCTACATCCACAACGTGGGAGACGACGGAAAGGACTCCCTTCTTCCACTTTTGGTCGACTGTCCCGAATCTGTCCAGCGTAAAATTCTCGTGGACCCGAGAGACAGTGATCGTGCACTCGTACATTGCAGAATTGGGGTTTCCCGCTCTGCATCGTTGGTGATTGCATCGGTGATGAAGTATTTTGGCATGGATGTGGTGGAGAGTTACATGTTTGTTCGGGTAAGAAGATTCAACGTGATCATACAGCCGAACCTCCGCATTTTCTACGAGTTGTTTTTGTTCGATGAGATGCTTCGGAAACAGAAATATAGTTCGGACTACAGGAATAAGCACTGTTGGTGGGTTGTCTGCGAGCAGATCTTCCGGTTGAACCAGCAGTACATGAGTTAGGGAAAGACGTGGCATTCTTCTCTTGTGCAATTTCGTCTTTCTCGATGTCGATTGTCCCATTTTTCACTTCTTTAAACATTTTTCATTTCTTTTTACACGGTTTGGTTGCGATTAAAATATTCACATTATTTCCTTTCCCACATCGTATACTCATATTCATAATCGTTTTCTACAACGACTCCCTCGTCAAACTCCACATCAACAAACTTTTTAAGTTCTGAAACATCCTTTTTCTCCCATTGGGTCAAGTCCCAATCCAAAAACGAATCAAAAACAGGCTTCTTCTCCTCCTCTCCTACATACTTCACATTCGTCAAGAGCAAATTGTCCACTCGACCATCGTCAATCATGGAATTGTACACTTGCGCTCCACCGATGATGAATATTTTGTTGATATCCCGTTCTCCATACTTGTAACCTGCCTTTTCAAAAGTTTCCATCACCTTGTCTGCACTATTGTAGTAGAGAACACCATCTTGACAGATATTTGCGTAGGATCTTGAAAGCACAATATTGACACGGTTTGAGAGGGGCCGGAATTTGCTAGGAATAGATTCCCACGTGTTTCTTCCCATGATAACGGCGTTTACTGCCCCTTCGTTGGCTTTAGAAGTGACATCTCTGAAGTACTTGATTTCCTTCTTCAATCGCCACGGGAGCCTTCCATTGGCTCCGATGCCTAGCTCTGGCTGCAATGCGGCCACTATAAGAGAAACCACGGGTCTAGTGGGTTTGGTCATCGCAAGAGAAGTGGAGATTACCAAAGTCGACTACGCGGTATGGATGTTCCAGATGCAGAACATCAACAACATCACTGGATTCAGCCACAAACACAACTGGCAATTAGTAATACAGTACAGATACAAGGGCCCACTCTGATTACCAGCATCATCAACAGCAGCCAGCACCCGTGGAAAAGAAAACAATAATGTACATGGGAACAGCATTCATGTCACTTAGGCTTTGATGGCCCTGGTCTTTGTTGGCTTAGTAGCCTTCTTAACAGTCTTGGTAGCAGCCTTAACTGCAATCTTCTTTGGGGTGGCCTTCTTTGGAGCGGCCAGGGGCTTCGTCACCTTGGAAGGAGCAGATTCGGTGGATTTTGGTGCAGCCTTGGTGACCTTTTTGGGTGTCGCCTTGGCCAAAGTCTTCTTTGGAGCAGCTTTAGCAGTCTTTGGAGCAGCCTTAGAGGTAGCCTTGCCAATAGCCTTGGTAGATTTTGGAGCAGCTTTGGTGGCCATCTTTGGAGCAGCCTTAGGAGCAGTCTTAGTTGCTTTTGGAGCAGCCTTCCTGGTCTTAGAAGCAACAGTTTTAGCAATTACCTTGGAAGGAGCTTTCTTACCAGCAGCGCTTTTTGCGGCAGCCATCTTTACTGGTGCAACGTTCTTTGCAGGTGCAGTCTTCTTAGTTGGAGCTTTACTCACGGTCTTTGCGGCCCTGGTTGGAGCCTTCGAAACTGGAGCCTTTTTGACCACCTTTGCAGGGGCTGGTGCCATAGGTTTCTCTTTCTTGGCGACCTTAATAGGGCCAGAAGGGCCCTTTGGTTGAGCAAAGTCGCCCGAATCGACGCCCTTTCTCAAGGCAGCATTAAACAACGCATCAAAATTGGGCGCCTTGACGTCATAGTTGGAGTGGACGTATTTCTTTACAGCCTGGCGGCTAGAAGGTTAGTGTGTTAATTTAAATATGGAATCCACGAAATCGCTTGGATGGGGCAGTTCAGCAAGTAACAACAAATAGCCGCCGATTTATTGATTCACTGAGCAAGAGTATCGGCGGTCAGAAATTTTTGCTTGTGCTTGCTTGTGTTTTGCTTGTGTTTTTCTAGATTATATCTTGATACGTACGAAGATCCGTTTCTCTCCTTCAATGAGACTATGGCTGATTTGATCATGTCTGGGGGTTAGAAATTGAGGGGTAAAAACGCTCAATGTGATTCACATACCCTTGTAGGTAATCTTAAAAGCAGGAGTTTCAACCGTTTTGGTCTTTGGGGGCATTTTGGGCTAATCGTTGTAGAGACAATAAAAGTAATAAGGAGTAAATAAACAGAGGAAATGTTTGTTGTGCGAATCGTGAACGCGGAGTGCGGTCACACCTGCCGTGGTCAGGAACCAAAAAGTAGAGAGCGAGAGGAGCAAAGTTGGAAAAATGGATGGGAATTAATTTGGGGGAAATGGGGCGTATTTATAGTTTTTATTGAGCATGTGAAGCAGTTAAGAAGGCGAAGGGAATGGAGAATGTGGAGAGTCTGGGGAGTAGCTGGGAATATGTTGGGAATGGAGATAATAGGTATAAGTCGGTATCCATAGAATTAGAAAAAGTGGATGCCATTGATAAGATAAAAAGTTCTTTGCATAGAGAGACGGTTAGCTTGTTGGTGATAATTAGGGGAACCAAGAAGAGATATTGTAAAGGGAGAATTTTCGAGAAGTCAAGTCATTAGAAAATAGGATTTGATACAGTAGCATTGATTCTGATTGCTTGAAAACAGAGAACCTTGATTGAGTAAACCAGAAATGAATAACACGGCGTAAACCCAGAAAACATCAAATCCACAACACCACATCTGGAATCAAACTACATCAAAATAGAAACACAATATCACCAGAGACAATGCAAACAAAAGTACTTCCGAAACCAATAGGTGTTCTAAAGCAAACTTTGGTCTATAATCAAATACTACACCTAATCCAAGCAATCCATCATAAAACATTCCATCAAGCGCTCCCCCAAAAATAATTACTACACCATACAAATTACTACACCATAAAATTGCTCCACCATACATCCACCAAACAATCACTCTACCTTACATCCACTCCACCATATCACTCCACCATTCTACATTCTTCAACATGCCTTGCCTCATCATTTCTCTTTTATGTACATCATGGGCATACCTCCATCTCGTTCCAAACATAGTGATGGTCCTGTTCATAAAGATACCTTCTATCTTTCTCCATGTCAAAGTAATCCACGTGGTCAATGAACATCGCCACAACAGCAAAGTTCTTCAATCCCGCCTCCTCTTTCTGTCCATCCACTCCTCTCAGAATCTTATCCACCAAATTGTGATTTGTCTCGTCCATTGGCAGCAATGGAGCGGGCCTACGGAACGACAGCTTGAGCCCCTTCGAAAGCAGCTGCCACACCCGAGTGATTTCGGCGTCCCATTCCTCCTTGGTGGGAGCAGTAAGCTCCAACAGTCCGAGATCGTGTAAGTTGGAATACGACATGAACGAGTGACATTTGTCACTGAGCAATTGGTCCAAAAGCGCCGGCGACACTATTGGGTATGCCAACGGCGTCTGCTGCGGACCGAGAACCACCGAATCGCCCGTCTGGTCGGGAGTAGCGGTCTGGGTGATGTTATCGTTGTTCTTTTTCTGTTTTGGCGGGTGCTTGGCGGCTACTGCCAACTCCAACTCGTCTCCCGATTCGTCACTGGAGTCCTCCATCGTTTGCATACTAGTTTCTATGATGTGGCGGGGCTGGATGGACGCCAAGTCGAATTGTGGGTAGTGGTCGTGATCCACGAGGCGAGCCCGGCCCCGGAACCGAAACTGCTTCTTGATTTTCTCAAAGTAGAACACCGCCTCAAACTTATCGTTGCGGAGAAGCTCGTCGTACTTCTTCATTCTTCGGTCGGTAGAAAACGTCAACACATTACTACACATGTTGTCGAAGAGAAACCCTCGGTACACCATGGTTCTGTTGTGGGGGAATCCGTCAGCATCGACGGTGGCCAACGAAAACAGCACAAACGGCGGTTTGCTATCTTTAGCCGCCTGTTCAGCCTCTAATGCGGCGGTGAAGGTGGGGATCCACGGAGCCATGAATTGGAATTGGATCATGTTGGGAACTAGCGGCCGAAGGGCGGGGATGCGAGGCGCGAATATGGCCAAATTTCAGCTGGTGACGCTGGTAGCGATTTGTGGCTAGCGGCTACTGATGATGATTGTCGATAGGGGAAATCTTGTAGCGGTGGGATTCTCGCTTTCTGATTCACCGGCAACCTCGTATACGCAAAGGGTGGTTCGGGTGCAACGGATGCAGCAGCAACGGATGAGGAGAATATGTTTGAGCCAAAGAAGGCGTCAGAAAGAAAAGTGGTATGTACGAAAATTAACTCCGTCGGGGTGGTTCAACACCTCTAATATAGCTAGTGGTCTTCTGATGCTTGGTATAGACAGGAACGGCCACATGGGCTCCAGCGAAGAAAGAAAATTCTGTTTGGTGCAGGACGGGCATTGGAGGTAGAGTAGGGGCTGCGGGGTGGGGAAATATCAGAGAATATTAGTGTAGAGGAGGGGAGATGGTGGGGGAGGTGGAGGGGGAGGTGGGAGTTTGAAGACAAAATCGATACTTGGGGTGAAGTTGTGGTAGTTGGCGAGGGGCGAACAACCGCATGACCAAAAATGAAATTGTATGGGCAAATCTGGAGATAAGGTTACGAGGTGGAAGTTTACGGGCCGATTTGGCGAGTATTAATAGTATGAGTAATGTTTTGGGCTGATAGAGTGGAGAGACTGTGAATTGATTGGAAAGTTTCTGAGGAGGAAATAGTATGATGTGGTGGGGAGATGGGAGGGGTAGATAAGTGTAGATAAAGCATGGTAAATTGTGGTGGATAAATTTTGGTGGTTGAGTCGATTGATGTCGGTCGCCCAGACCGTCTAATACCAGAATATTAAATAGGTTCCAGCGAATCTCATAGCATCCTGATGCTGCACCAGGGGGTCATTGGTGTAATGTTTGTATTGAAATATAGGCAATGGCTTCAATAAGTTGACTAGTATATTCTAACCAAAGATCGCAGTCATTGGCATTTGGAATCATGTACTGTAATAGTTGAAGAGGAGACACAGCGCTGCCGACTATAGAGGATGGTGTTTCCTACGTTATGACTATGCTGTCCGATAGGTGTCCGATAGGTGTCCAATAAGCGTCCAATAAGCGTCCAATAAGCGTCCAATAAGCTTCCAATACTAGCAACCTGGGGTAGAATGAAACCCACTCCATATATATACAACTGAAGAGAAGTTTAAGTGGATGGAGCGATGATTCGTGTATAATCGATTACTGCGGTTTGGGCAATTCAATTTACTCGTTAACTCTCGTACCAATTCTTTCATTATGCTAGTCCCTCCGACCTCCTGTGGTTACAATCGCAAATTTTCTTTATACACTGTTTTTCCGGGAGTACTTCTAAATATTCACATTCTTCTGATACCATCGAACCCTTCTTCTTCGCATTCAGAGCAATATCACCTCTTGTGGAACCTCTAGGTGTGTTCCTAACCGATATGTTCATTGTACGTTCGTTCCGCCTATTGAGCGGTAGTTGCTGAAACTAATCATTGTCATCTTGTGTGTCAAGTCATGCCTTTGAAAATGGAAAAAGAAAATGTTCATTCTACTTTGGAAACAGAACGAGGGGATAATGTAGCCCCAAGACTACAATGCGAATGTGCTTAATCAGAAGATCCATGCTTGTACCGAGATCAGTATACTGCGAAGCGTGGCTACTTGGTGGTGTCTTTCTTCAGATTTTTATTGTTCATCATTCTGCGCTATCCTCTTATTTATATACTGACAGGGGAACAATCAATTGCGGCTGTGGGGGACCATCTGAACTGCCGTAAACTACCTCAAATTTCGTTAAAATAGCCATCCATGACTAGAGTGGAAAAAACGAAAAAATCAATGGCGGAATTGTAAGATCTATACACTAAATTTACGTGTGTGAAGTACAGATAATTGGGCCCGGATGTGCAACTTCTATGAATTGGGATCAGATTGTGCGAACATCTACATCATATATTCTAATCATATTTGACACAAACTTTACTCTATGAAGAAATTCTGAGTCGGATACTTTTGATATTACAACAATAAAGATATTCGCCATAGTAACAATCTCCATTCCACGTCTGTAAAGTTCCAAGCCTGCACTTTCCCATGTACTTTCTCCACTACCCTGGAACACATTCAACCCTAACCAAAATTATCCAACCTCATTTCACCAGTAATCCCACCACAAAAAAATGATCCCTTCACTTCACCATCCACATATCTCAAAAAATTCAACCCATTAGACCATCGATCCATCCCATCTCTCGTCATCCAATCCTACACCCGTACACCACACCTATACTGTCACCACACATCTATTCCAACTTTATCTAATGGAGTTATCTGTCCATGTACAGAAAGATGCAGTGGCCAATGTCCTTTGCCTTCGTACATCAGCCACGGAATGCAAGCCGTTGGTGCTTTCCCGGCCCCGCTGCAGGACATTGAAGTCAAAGCACCTACTACTTCTATCTGAAGCCAAATCCGGTTGCATAGTATTTGCTGTGGAAGTGTACGTGTATCTCCTGTTCTATACAGATTGTCTAGAACGCCATATCTTCGTGTCAAAGGCAGACACCACTGGGTTGGGAGAGGTACGGATCTCCATTGCTGGTGTGGTCGAAGAGTATCTTCGTCACTTGGTGAAGATTCCTGTCGAATCGTATATCGATGGAGCCAAGTGGAGAAGTGACCTGATTGCGGTGCTGAAAGGAGAAGAAGTCAAGAAAACCGCTTTTGAGCAATTCAGCGATACCGAGATGGGTTCGGAAAGGGGGAGCTCTCAGCCAGAACTAAGTGAATTTGATATCGTCAACACATTGAATGAGTTGAGCAACAAACTAAAGCTGGATCCGACCTTCTTGCGTTCCATCCTGTTCTATCTGAAACAAAAGGGCCATAGTGACACTGGCGGCCAACCTTTGGTGACAATTCCCGAGAAAGCTCTTACCAAAGTGTGTTTGTTCACCCGTTCGGCAGACTCGTACATCTTCCCCTACTCGCAGAAAAATTCCAACAAACACATTGCAGACGGAAACGCGCTCTTCAAGTGGTGGATACGAGTCCTTTCGCGGAGTTTGGATGATAGCTGGAAGTGTAAAGCCGATATCCCAGGGTCAGATTCACAAGCAGTCAAAAGGTTCTTACCAGAGAATGCTAATTGGTCAATTGGAAACCTCTACGTTGATGAAAATCCTGACGATAAAGCCGTCTATGCCATCCCTCTATTCCCCGACGACCCCAAGGGACGTTTTTTGGAGCATCTCATTGTGGAGAACAGATACAAGTCATCATCAACTAGGCAATTCTGGAACGAGCTAGGATTTCGACAGGAGTTCCGGTTGGGCAATGTGGTGGGAATTATCAGCTGCTCAGAAAAGGAACCAAAGGTCATTGGAATGCAAATGGGCGAAAACGACGTTTGCATATCGACAAGGTGTTACAAGAAGATTGTGGAGACCATCAAGGGAGAAGATTTCCGCAAGAAGGAGGAGATCGAGACTTTGATAAATAGTACGATTCCACGTATACTCGAGGAGGCAGGAGTGGAAGTGCCTTTTACGACATACATAGGGTCCAAAGTATTTTCTGGAGCCACAAGTGAGGTGACCAGTGCATCTGCTCCAGTGAACATTCTTGGAGTGAAGAGGCCAAAAGCTGTTCCTGTGAATAATCTAACAGGATTAGTGAAGAGAAAGAAGTAAGAAGTTGAGGCAGATGATGTGACCAGACAAGAGGTAAAAGGTGACGAGAGCATTGGAAATGGGTGGTTAGATAGAAATTGGTGAGCATTGAAAATGGAAATCCTTGCGATGTTTCCATCAACAAGCATAAGGAGAGTCGTAATTACTCCGAATAGTACTCCAAAGTAGACATACTGCTCGCAGGAGACTTTCAGACCAAATCCGGAATTGGTCTTAATAATTGTGACAGGAGTGCGTCAATCTGAGGGTTCCCTAGCGGCTTTACTCCTGCATGTTTCGTTGTAAAACGCGGAGTTAACATAGCATAGGCCAAATCAAGCAAATATCCGAGCTCCGGTGCATTGCGAACTTCTGGAGCATGTCAAACATCCGGCGTATCTCCGACCGTGGGCACTCCAGATTCTCGTGAATTGAACCAAACAAGCAAAAAAAAATGTGATAGCTGTATCGAATGCTCTCACCAGCCTTAGCAGACCTTTTCCGAGGTTCTTGTAACAGCGATAGCAAAGCATTTTCGAAACTGGTGATCGCATATCTTTTCGAGCACATAAGCCGTAGAAGCGTATAAACATGCATCTGCAAATTCATACCAGACTTCAATTCCTGCCAAAAGCTCGAAAAGGAAGAGTGGCTTGGGCTGTACTTTCACAGAAATGCGTCTGTAGTTCTGATTTTTTTGATTATTCAATTTCTTGAGTTAGATAGCAACCTTGGTAGTTATTTGTATCTGCTGAGATAATAAAAGAAGGCTGAGGAGCTCCCTGATGACAAATGTGCTGATTTAGAAGATTATCTCCGATCGGGGAAATTGACTAAGGCCATGACTAAAATGTTTGTCAGCAGTCGAAAAAGCAGTAGCAGAAAGAAATGTTTTGGAGTAAAACCACAGACCGTGAGAGGCCTGTTGTGGCGTCTGAAACCACATATAATGCATGGATGTCTGCCAAGAGGAGTGAAGCTTAATAGCTTTCACTCATCGACAGTACACTAATAGCAATGGGAAAGGTAGTAATTATTGGCGGCTCGTTCGCTGCTCACTTCGCCGTCACGACGCTCTATAAGAACTCCAAGGACTTGGAGGTGACCATGGTGTCCATGTCTACTCATTCATACTTTAACATCTCAGCTCCTAGGTTGTTGGTGAACCCAGAGAGTGTTGACGATGTCATGTTCTCGAACGAGGACTTCATGGCCAAGAGATCCAATGGGAAGGGCAAGTTTGTCCACGGCAAGGCCACTAGTGTGGATTTTGAAGGCAAGACCATAACTGTTCTAAGCGACGGATCAAACATTAGTCTTAGTTACGATCTTTTGGTGCTTGCTACTGGTACCAAGTCCAACTTCAATGGTTTCAAGGTCAACGATTCTCATTTGGATGCGAAAAGGGCCATTGAGGACACTGCAAAGAAGCTCGAGACTGCCAAGCTGGTAGCAGTGATTGGAGGCGGTCCAACTGGTGTAGAAACTGCTGGTGAAATATCTTACTCCTACAAGTCAGCTGCCGTCACCATATACTCAGGAAATTCTGGTCCATTGTCAGCCATCCCCAAATTACTGTCTGGTGCAGCCTCCAAGTTAAAGGCTTTGGGAGTAGAGGTGGTCAACAAGGTTAGAGTCAAATCTGTTGACAATGACACTATTGTGCTCGAGAACGGGAACAAAATCAAGTACGACGTCGTCATTGATGCAACTACTCTGACTCCGTACTCGGACTACCTTCCCGATTCCATCAAGGATGACTGGGGCTACGTAATTACTGACAAAAGATTGGTTGTTAAGGGAACAACTGACGTCCTTGCTTTTGGAGATATTGTTTCTGGATCCTCGCGAACTGTCGTTGATTTGAAGATGGGCCAGGTCAGTGTGTTCGCAGCCAGTTCCCAGAACATTTTGAATTCTACTAATGCACGTACAAAGGAGTGGGCTGCAGTCACTGGAACCATCTTGGTTCCTATTTCTCGTACTGGTGGAGAGGGGCTCCTCTTTGGCTGGCACGTTCCAAACTGGTTGGTGAGAATGCTCAAAGCAAACACGTTTTTCTTGGACAAGGCAGGCGAAGACTTGCTGGCATAAGAAAGCAGAGTCTAAAGTTCCACTCCTATTTTCGTGTGATTGACTTCTGGGTGCTGTTAGTAGGGGACCTTCTTGCCATGCAAGATGTCTTGCAATCGCTCCCTCTTGGAGAGGAATTGACATTGCTCACTAAGTTCTCTCTTCTATATTTAATCTTCCATAGACCCTTAATTATCATGTCTGTTCAATAATAAAGTTTCAATGCCGAGAAAAGGGACCGTAAGTTCACGACAGACCTTAAACCAGGTGGTTGACGAAGTTTTTAAATGGATAGGCTCTAAATCCTGGTTTAAGACTCCAGAACGTATTCAGTCTACATAATACTTACATAAGACCAGGATTTGTGCTGAAAAATCAACTAGCACCCTTCGCCAGACATATCAAAATCATCTATGTAATTCACCCATTTCTGGGTGCAATCATGATATGTTGTATAGCAGAAGCCAAACAAAATCGTGGAATTATGGTAAATTCAATCACAGTGCGCGTAAAATTTGGTATGCAGGCGTGCGCCACCCAAAAACTCCAAAACCAGTTAAAATCTCAACCTTCCCCAACTTGTTTTGATAGCATAGAAGATAAGCCATTCAGAATTCCACAACGAGTATGTACAGTGTTCAATAATGACACAGCTAAGCCATATTCATATTGTCAGTATTTTGTCTTTCGCAAATGAGATAGATTGATGTCCCGACACGGCGTATTTTCCACCAGAAGGTTGGTGATGTTTTTTTTGAGACAGTTACCCAATTCGGTACGCCAACCTTCCTAATAGGGAGATGCACGGAAGTCCATCTTGTCTAGTGTGGAGTCAATTACTCCATTGTCCTGGTACGGGGAGGTTATATCCAATAACCAGTGGCAAGTGGTCCAAGCCAGGGAGTTGCGACGTTGTGGTGGCGGTTAACGAAGGAAAATTTTACTAACACCACAGCCATGTCTGAAGTGACGAATCCAGCCAAATTGGAAGGCAACGACGAGGTGATCGGGGCTCCCGGAACACAATTCAGCAGGGGTTCTGGGGGCGGTGTCGGCGGAGACGAAGATGATGACGACGAACCTTCAGGGGGTAAGCAGCAGAAAGAGCGTAGAAAAATCGAAATTAAGTTCATCCAAGATAAGTCTAGAAGACACATCACATTCTCGAAAAGAAAGGCCGGTATCATGAAGAAGGCGTACGAGTTGTCGGTGTTGACAGGCACTCAGGTGTTATTGTTGGTTGTCAGTGAAACGGGACTTGTGTATACCTTCACAACCCCCAAGTTACAGCCCTTGGTGACTAAATCCGAGGGTAAGAATTTGATTCAGGCATGCTTGAACGCGCCTGAGGAAGGGTTGGGCGATGACCAAGGAGACCAGAGTGATGGAAACTCGCAAGAGCTGCCTGATCAGAGTCCCGCACCTCCACAGCAGCAGCAGCAGGTTCCTCATGCGCAGGTGCCTCACGCACAGGTTGCTCAGCACCAACTCCAAGCTGCAACGGCTACGCACCAGCAGCAGCAGCAGCAGTTGCCGCAAGCTCACTTGCCGCACGGAATGCCGTACCAGGGTCAGACCCACCCACAAGGCGGGTTGCCAATGCCACAGGGTGGCGGGTACAACGATCCATACCAATATTTTGGCAACATGCCCAATGCCAATATGCCAAACCAACAACAGTATCAGTGATGGAAGAGAAGTAGTTTAGTTCGCCGAGGAATTGTGATTTAACAATGTTTAACTGGATGTAGAGTAGATGGATGAATGGGGTGAGATGGCCAAGTCAAGCTTACGACGATGAGCTAATAGTTGACCCAATTAAACTTACGACGATGAGTTGATGAAATTGAACTGATGTGCTGAATTCTCCACTTTTCTCGTAGTTTGACTCAATTCCGTCAATTGCGTGACAAGATTCACAATTTCGTGTAAACTTTCCACGTGCATTTTGAGCTTAAAGTGGCTTCATGAGTAAAATGGAACATTGCTTGGACTTAGCTGGACTTGATTAGTATGATTTACTAGAATTGCAGAATTACTAATTGCAACTGACCAGTTGGATTTCCTAGAGTTGGGTCGTAGTCGAATTAATGAGAATCTAGCATTCTTCTAGAGAAATAGTAAAAAATAAGAGTGGCAGCAACAAAGCAACAACCTACAATAAGAGCGATCAACAATATAGATAGAATGTCAGAGACTGGCGGTAAATTATCAACATCAACTGGAAAGAAAAGTGGTTTAGAATGGGAAGAAAATGCGAGTGTACAACACTGTCAAAAACTGCAAAAACGCTGCGAATTAGCCGCTGGACGATAAATATCACCCTCATCCCCCAATATGAAACAAGGAGATTAGTGAAGACGGCCCGACTGCAGAAACCAGTAGATGGGGAAATAATCAGGAAAGTATGGAAATATGGAGAACATCGGTCAACCCACAAGAATAAGCAGAGAAAAAGGTTCTAAATTTGACCAAGAGAAAGCAATGTATTAATTCAGAAGGACGAATCTCACACCAAAGTGCCAGTTTTTGCTACAACATTTCGACAACCAGGAAATGGATTGACCCCTCATCGGAAAATCAATCAGAACGAGAAACCTAAGTTCCAAATGTAGAGATTATTTCCTTCAGATAGAGATATTTTCCCCTCCCATGAAGGCTCATGCCATATTCACATAGATTGTTCCAGATGGGCCCCAGTTCTGAGCCCGCCAACAACTCACGAGTTGCCGTATTCGAGGCAGAAAACGGCTAGAATCTGCTCCAATCGCTTATGTGCAGGCCATACATCGGGCTACTCGCTAACTTCCTGCAGTACAAAGTGAGGTCAAGACCCTGCATACCGCCCCAAGCAACATTCATTTGAACTACCATCATGCACAGCAGGCATCATCGGGGCGGACCCCTCATGGATACCCCCCACAAAATAACCTGAAGGGCTGACACTTGTACGTTGCCAGAATATTCCATGGTTGCCCCTATGCATCTGCAACCAGTAAGAAATGCCAAACCAGGCCCACGGCCACCTCCCCTCATGCGGCTTCATACTCTGCCCACTTGCCCCACAATCGACTGATTATCTGCTCCTGCAATTTGACGTGGCGTACTACTCTGCTGAACTTCATGCAGGTGGTGGTCACTACATTTTATCCGACTCTGGTTTAAAGAGCCACGTTATTTTCCAAATTATCGCCACCGAATTTTGTCTACAGTTGAAAAACCTCCAAATCTTTGCAACTTTGGTGTCCGCTTCCCGCAACACACCTGCACAGCATATTTTGAAGGCAATAGTTCACTTTGACGTTTTTCACCATGTTTGACCTGTTTTCACTCGATAAGTCCATCGGCAACAACTACACCACCGACGACCCTCGCTCAAGGCGCCGTCTGTCCTTATATGAGTCCAGCATCTGGGGACCTGCATCACTCTCCGACCGCAACGTTCCACTTGATCTCAACATGGTTCCTGAGAACTTTGGGACTTTTGATCGCAGTGATCGACCAGGGTCAATTTCTGGGCCTGTTCCCAATGCAGCTCATAATGTAATGCCCCTGATGCCATCCCAGAACCAACAATACCCGGAGGGCATGCCTATGAACTTTGGGGCCACTTCGAGTCCCAACTGGAGCCCTTCACTGAAAATTCAGAACACCATGTTTGCTCCAGAGCATTCCCGGCTGGTTTCGGGAGACTTTCCCATAACTCTGGTGGACTCCGACGCAAACCACCTTCCTATGCAAGGGCAGGGACAACGGTTTGCCCAGCCACCAGCCACCTCCAGCTTGTGGAACGAATCTCCCTGGCGCACCTCGTTTCCTCAGGAAGCAAATGAGAATTACAGTTTGCCCATGGGAGTGTTTTCGGCCGGTCCCAGGAGGAGCATGTCCACTGCAGCAGCTCCGGTTGCTTCTAATGTTGCTCCGGGCTCACTTTCGGACATTATGTATGGAGTTGACTTGAACTCATCGCCACTACAGCCCATGATTTCCGCTGCCCGGAGACACTCATACAACGAGGGATTCGGCCTTAGGAACCAAAACGAGAATCAGCTTCCAAGTCTGATTCAAAATCATCAACAAAACCAGCTTTCTGCCAATCAGGTCCGCACGACTCCACAAGTTGAGGAGAACCACGAGGAGTCAAATGCCTTTGCAGCAGTTCATGAATATTTCTCTTCAGACCCCCACGAGCGTGTCAAGGTGACAAAGGAATATTTGGAGCATCGCTACTTCGACGAGGAGAAGTACTTGGGTGATCTGTATCAACTTCCTAAGTTCCCTGTGGAAACACTGTTGCGAAACTACCTGTTGGTACTTGTTGGTTTCAAAGCCGGACGTATTGATGTATTCTACATAGATGACAATGTGGAGGAGCTCCAATTGGTGAAGGTTGGAGACTTGGTGATCGTGGAAGCAGATCGTGGCCGCGACTTGGGCAAGGTGGTGAAGATGAACATTTCAATTGACGAGGCTAGACTCTTGAAGCTCTTGCAGTTCTTGGAGCAGCAGGCTGCACTAAGCGAGAATGTGAGCGTCAATGACTTGTCAGTGAAGTCACTTCAAAGTGGGAGCCATCACGGACACCATGGTGTCAATCCTCCACCAACATTGCACTTCCCCAAATCGGTTGTTTCGTTGGCACAACCCAATGACATTTTGCAGATCCTCAACAAGAATCAGGACGAGGAGAAGGCATGCCGGTTGTGCTTGGCTAAGATTGCATCTACAACGCATATGTTGAGCACAGGCGAGAGCACCAGTACCATGTCATCTACGGACTTGATGCAAATGAAGCTTATTGATGCCGAATACCAGTTTGACCGGCGCAAGCTCATTTTTTACTACTCAACCTCGAAGAGAATCGACTTCCGCGATCTTGTCCGTGAGTTGTTCCGCATTTACAAGACAAGAATCTGGATGTGTGCAGTCAATGGGATACCATATGTGCCGCAGCACCACAAGGGGAAGGGAGCAAGAGGTGGAAACCAAAGTAGAATCCACGGTCGAAACTTGTCGGCAAGTTCAACCAACGGAGTCCTGGGCCTCGGAGCAAGCTCCTCAAGTGCACTAGGCGGAGACAGTTTACCTAACGCAGGTGGAAATGCCAATGCAAATACCCCACAAACGACTCTGGCCCTCCATCCTGTCAGTCAGGGCCAACAGGGCTACCAGAACACAAGTCAGATGTCCACTGGGCGCATGGACAGACGGATTTCGTACCAGGGGCCGCCAGTGTACCGGCCCCAAAATGAGTATCCACGAGAGTACGGAATTCCACGGCACTACCATGAAGGAAGTATAGAAGAGGAGTCTGGCAGCTTGAGAGACAGCGGAGAGTCGCTCGTCTTAAAGCTGTTGGTGGACACTCTCAACCATTAGATGGCAACAGATTTAGCAATTACGGTGGGACAAAAATGACGGACAATGCGAAACAGAAAAAAAAAGGCAAGACTTCATAAACAATATTCAACAAATGTCTACATGGAAGGAACGGATAACCTAGAGGATACAAAAGGATAGGCTACAAATGCAAGCTGGATTGGTGAAGGAAATTGGAGACGCTTTGTAGAGATAGACCCCAAGTGCCGGAACCAGCATCCGGAACTAAATCAGAAACGCGCAAAGCACTAGAACGGGACTAAAACCGTTTTATCGGAGGCCGCCTTGTAGCGCGGAAGTGCCCAAGCCGGACAGGCGGGATACCCACGTTGTCGTGCGCGGCCCAAAAGGATGACTAATGGAGTGGAATTGTTATCCAAATATGGCTAAGCCGGTTGCGGTGCAAAATTTTCTCACATACATATTACGCAACATCCACATCTTCTGGATCCACACTTCTTTGTCACTATGAATTTCCAGGCTACCGACTACTTGGCCAATTTGAACCTCGAATTTGACGCCAACGTGTCGCCAGAGGAAAATGCCAACGACTTGGATTTGTTCTCGCATTCGGAGTTTTTTGACTTGGATGTGTTTCTGAGTGACTTTGTTCCAGAATCCAAGCAGCAACAGTTGCAAAATTTGGAGAATCACCACCAGCAGCAACAACAACCAATTGTTGCACACCAGATGAAGCAGGAGGCGTTTTCGCCAAGTCTCTTTGCAGAAAAAACCGAGTTCCACGATTTAAATACGGCTACAAGTGAGTTGGGTGACGTGGCCAAACAGGTGGAGTTGGGAGAAATCAAGAGAAAGAGAAACACCGCCGCCAGTGCGCGGTTCAGAGTGAAGAAAAAGTTGAAGGAGAAACAGATGGAGCAGCAGGCTCGCGACTTACAGGAGAAGTTGAGTGCGCTCGAGAAAAAAATGAAGCTGTTGGAGATGGAGAACAAGTGTCTCAAGCAGATGATTTTGCAAAAGAATGAGGAGAAGAACTGTGATTTGCTCGAGTCGATCAAGAAGCGGTCGCTTGGCGAGTCAAGCTTCACCTTCACGAGCTAGGAGACCTTCATGAACAAGGGGACGAGCATTAGCATCGTTTAAAATCCAACTTTTAACGACGTTACGACACTGGGGGTCGATCCAACTCGATCCACCAGCTAATGGGTGTCCGGCGAGACACGTATAATTCTAGTGGTTGATTCATGTATATTATTAGGCATTGCAACGGTTATTGTTGAAATGAATGACAACATTAAGTGTGGGGAGAGGGAAGGGGATTGACATTTAGGCCCAGTGACTTAATTTGTTACTGGTGAGCACTTTGGTGAGACGACAAGGCAACGACGCTTTCAAAATTCAAGATGAGAGTTACAAAAGTTGAAAGATGTTAGCGACATCGGTATGGAAGTGGGAATCTTCGATACTGGTCATTCGTGCCAAGAAGGAGGTGACTTCGTTCGTAATTCCTTCCTTTGTAGTGCATTCCTTTCAAGTCTAATTTAGATGTTGCTCCACATGACCATGACCATTATGTTCTATTCTTGGAATGTTTTACTTTTATTGATTCAATTCTTGATCTCCTTATATTCTTTTTTTGACTGGTCTTTTGACAGGTCCTTTTTCATTTTCATTTTTTCTTTGACTTTCATCTCGTCTCTGTTTGCGCTTTGTCAGCTTTTCCCACAGGTAACTCCGCATCTACCAAATCTCCGCTTCTTTTCACACCTGACGCTATCCCCAAAAGCTTTTTTTATTTTTTTATTTTTATTTTATTTTCGTTCTCTTCACCTACTACCTTCCAATTGTGACCCCTTCATTTTCCTATTTTTGCACCTCCTTTCTTCCTACACCTCCTTTCTCCCTATACCTCCATCATCGCATACAGGCGGATTGTCGCAGATTCCATGGAGCTGCATCAGTTCGTCGCACCTCTCATATCAGTACCTATACATATAAATCAATTGCAATTGGCACCCACTTATTTCCCCAGATTTAGCCCTCGTCATATACTCTCCCCGCACCCCTCCTATTCTCTCGTATCTTCTCCTCTCGGCCCCTTTTGCACTAGGTTCCTCCACTCCCGGGTCGCATGATTATTGGCCTAATCTGTACCGTTTGGTAGGTTGGGATTGCATACGGCCCACCAGGATTGTCATACCAATATTCAACCACAATTCCCAACTGGTGGATTGGCCAACTAACTGACATTTCTCATCTCAATTCCATTGCCACGTACCTTACTGCGGCTTTCTGGTTTCCCTCTACCTTGTCTGTCCATCCATAGTTGCGGTCTGATCCAGTAAAAACTCCCCCTTTTACTCGGTTCACCAATTCTTCCCCCTCCAAAATGGAGAACAACCACCTCCATCACCCAGACATGTTCAGCCCCGGGTTCGCGATGCTGGAAGCTCAGATTCGTGATCTCGAACGTTCGGTTTCGCCCTGTGAGATCCCGGCTCTTCTTGAACTGAATACTGTTACCGTCAACTCTATAAATGAACAGGATGACTTACGCCAGGCTTCCCGCAATAACCCCACCGTGGTGATTGAGTTGGACATGGATTGCAACCTTCGATATGTGAGTAAGAACTGGGAGTCGCTCGTAGGCACCTCCATCAAAAAAATCTTGAATAAGCCTATCTCCAACATTCTAATAGGCTCCACCGACGCCGATTTGCATGTTTTCAACGACGCTGTGGCTCAGATGGTGCAAGATGATGCATCGTACAAAATCAAGTTTGTTACCGCCACCAATGATATTGTCAATGAGGATTTAAGCGACTCTTCGGGCCGCCATTCGCCAAATCCATCTTTGGCAGACCCTGAATGTAAAGATGAGACGACAGTTAATCTGCACTATGAGTCATTGGAATATGATGGATCCGCTGAACGCCAGAATGAAACGCTGTCGACATTCAGCTCCCAGGTATCGAATAATGGAGACATCATTGAGCTAGAAGCTCAGGGAATCATGATCCATGACCCACAAACAAAACTACCTACCCATTCGATCTGGACAATTCGTCCGTTTGTAAGAATTGACTTGGAATTGTCCATTCCTCCTGCTCTCGTTGACCTACTTGGGTTTGGTTCGGAGATATTTGAAGGGTACTTAGTAAACTTGAGAGAGGCCGGAATTATCGATGAGGATTCCGTCCCTGAGCCAAAAACTATCTTATGTCGAATTTGCGAGACAAGTTTCCCGGCCTGGTTTATAGAGAAGCATAGTGATCTATGCTTGCTTGAGCATAAGGTGGAAGAGGATCTACAACTTTGCCATGACTTAATTGCTGACCAACGTGATCTCATTCTCCACATTTCAGAGAATCTATGGAGTCAGCAGTTCGAAACCTCTAGTGGCTCTTCGACCCCCACGGCAAGCACAAGCTCCATTTCATCATCATCCACATCGTCATTTCCCAGCATCCAAGATTACAAGGGCATTCTGCTTCCAACTATGAGCTCTGATTCTATGAGTACAACTAGAGGCGGTTCAAGTATGGGGAAGAGTATGTCGTCTTTTCTGTCATTTCAAAATTCCAAGAAGTTCCCATTTGGTATTCTCCATCGGATATTGGAGTTTTTGGACGAGGCTCTATTGATTAACCCGGCGGAAAAACAGGATGAAAGCGACGAATTGCAATTCTCGCCAAACTCCGAAAGGGCCATCAATATGGTTGTGGGTTGGAGGCCCCTTGAAACTTCTGATCTTGCCATACGTGCAATGGTCGAAGACAGTCAAAGGTTGGTGACCGACAAAGTGGACATTATCACGCGGTTGATTTCCATCGTCAAGTATTCCGACAAGATAAAGAAGGAGGTGGATGATTACGTCTTGCAGTCAGTAAAGGATACTGTTGCAAGACTCCGCGAGAAGACCATTGAAATGGACAACGCTGAAAGAAAGAAAAGAATCGGCGTAAACAACCTGTGGGGTTCACGTTCGGACTCCTCAGTGGAAGCTAAATCTGCCCATTCCAGTTCCAGAGGGTCTGGGTCGCTTGTTCCGCACTCGATTGTTTCTCCTCCACCGATGATTCCATTGTCCCAGCCACTTGCACAGCCAACGAACTTGGTCTCCCCACAGCCATCACGGTTACGAAGTCCAACCTCGAAAGTACTCGATGATAGTCTTTATGATTCAAGATCCCCAATGGAATCGGTAACTCCAAGGGATTTATTACAGAATGCAGCGTTCAATAGACTGGCGTCGTCTCTTTCTCCAAATTCATCTTACCCACGAATGAGGGATGTCACTGACTCAATGAACGAGCTTTATGTTTCTAAGAAACCCGATTCCAGAGGATCGTCCTTTTCCTCTCCAAGAAGACACCTTTCACCCGCTCCCTATGTGGAGAAGCAAAGTTTTTCAACATTGCAACGAAATGTCAAGAACCGCCTCGACCTGCCACCACTAGGGTCTCTGGCCCAAGTTTCCGATCTGAATGATCTGTTGAGTCCCACCATATCTACGCCTGTTTCTGGGAAGAGAGATAGTCCCTCTACAAACCTTGCATTACCACCTATGATTGTTCTGAGCGCAAACTTGGTTGTGGCTCCTTACCTGAGCCCTGTTATTACACCTAGCGTTCCAAACAGAAGTTCCTTCACTTCCCAGATAAAGCCTCCTTTGTCACCATTGCTTGTTTCACAAGCCCCTAAAGAGAAACCAAGTGCAGGCGGCATCAAGGACTATGAAATTATCAAGGCGATTAGTAAGGGAGCCTTCGGTTCTGTATTTTTGGCGAAGAAAAGAATAACAGGAGAGTACGTCGCAATTAAGTGCTTAAGAAAGAGAGACATGATTGCAAAGAATCAGGTTCTCAATGTTAGGTCCGAGAGAGCAGTAATGATGAGGCAAACTGACTCGCCCTATGTTGCTCAACTCTACAACAGCTTCCAATCCAAGGATTATCTCTACTTGGTCATGGAATATTTGAACGGAGGTGACTGCGCCACATTATTGAAGATGCTAGGGACTTTGGGAGACAAGTGGGCTAAGAGATATATTGCCGAGGTTATCGTTGGCGTGAATGATCTTCACTCACGGGGAATTATTCATAGAGATTTAAAACCTGACAATTTGTTGATTGACAGTGCGGGGCATTTGAAATTAACGGATTTCGGTCTTTCTAAAGTGGGTATCGTTGGACGTCAAGCAAGCGAACACAGAAAGAGCAGTAATTCTGAGATGGCCATTGAAGTTTTCAGAAAGAGTATCCACAATGCAGGGAGTCCTTTGGTTTTAGGTTCAAGTGGACCATTAGATTCGCCAGAGTTGATCCCTCATCATCATAAACAGATGCTGTCAGTTACTCCGATTTCTTTAACTCCAGCTACAGATCAGTTCCGCTTATCCTCACACGCTCATCTGGGCTCTACGTCTTCTCATGATTCTTCACCTCAATCTATCGTGCCAGGTAAAAAGCGTTCTGGATCATTATTATGGACAACCAAGAATGGAAGATCTGAGTCCAATAGCAGTGAGTCACCAATTATGCATCCAAGTTTACCAAGAACATCATCTGAATCATCGTTTGCAATCGTGGACGACGATTTCCCCGTGAGCTCACCTCAATCAGAGGCTGTGAATTTTGTTTTGTATGATCCCAATGAGAGTTCTGAGACAAAAAAATTCGTGGGTACCCCTGACTATTTAGCTCCAGAGACGATCTTAGGACAAGTTCAAGGAGAATATTCCGATTGGTGGTCTATTGGATGCATTTTGTTTGAGTTTTTGTTCGGGTATCCTCCTTTCCATGCCGATACGCCAGATAAGGTGTTCCAGAATATTCTTAAGGGTGAGATTGATTGGCCACCACTTAATGAAAAGGAAGAACTAGAATTTTGTTCACCAGAAGGTAAGGACTTGATAAAGCGATTGCTCAAAGTCAATTATGAAGAAAGACTAGGCTATGGTGGTGCGAGGGAGATTATGAACCACCCGTACTTCAATGATATCAATTGGGATATCCTTTTCGACGAACTGCCAGACTCCTTCATTCCAATGTTGGACGACCCAGAATCTACAGAATACTTCGATTCTAGAGGGGCTGAATTATTGCAATTTCCAAAGGACGACTCCGATGAAGAAATCATTGTTCCGCAATCTGCAAGAGAGTTCCCTACGCAAGGGTATTTTGGAGGCTTGCCTATGCAGAATTTGTCCTTACCATCTAGTCCGGTGGTTATGAAGCGTGAACGGAGAGGAAGCAAGTTAGCAGATGCAAGCGAGTTTGGGTCTTTCCATTTCAGAAACTTGAGTGTGTTGGAAAAGGCCAACAAGGATGTCATCAATCGGTTAAAGTCTGAGCATTTGGAGCACAGAAACAGCTTCTCGTCGTCCTCATCAGAGAGTACCCCATGTGGGTTCAATAAGTCTCGCGGACTGTCTACGTCTTCAACAGTGGTGAATCCGGGCAGTCCACTCAAACGTCCCGTATCACCCGTGGCTAATGAATCGTTACCTGCGTCCAAAGAAAAGGCAGTTTCTAAAAGAGATAGCATTGGGTCATTTGATTTGGGTAGTGACGGAAGACCCCGGTTGACAGCACCTTCATTGAGTAGACAGGTGCTTCACAAGAGTTTCAGCGAGCTGATCAGGTCACCTCCAAGCTCAGATAATGAAGAATATTCCACGCGGCGCAAGAGAAGGGGAAGCATGCTCCAGTCTACCAGCGCGGGAAGCCCCACGATTCCAATGTCGATACTGAGTTCCAACAAAAGTGAGATCTCCGACTTGGACGTGCTTTACTGCGAACCCATCCCCATTGTTCGTCACGCTGTTGCCAAGCTCTTGGAGAAGAATGGATGCATTGTTGTTGCGGTTAGTGACGGTGACAGCTTGATCCGTCGTGCTACGAGTCAAGTTCGGTTTGATTTGATATTTACAGCATTACGACTTGCGAAGATCGAGGCGATCGATGCAGTGAAGTTAATCCAGAACACTAGCGGAGTCAACAGCAACACTCCGGTGATTGCGATCACCGGGTTTGCCAAAGAGGCGGTTGAACTGGGGGTATTTGAGGAAGTACTTGAGAAACCGGTCGATGGCGCGATGATTGCCAATGTGATTGCCAGATACCAGGCGTTCGAGGTAGCAGTGGAGTCTGACCCAGACGAATAGAGGCCATGTGCACAATGAACATTAGTTGGCAGTCAGCAGGTAGACATATCAGTTGGACTCTGTAACCTTGAATGTCTCCACCACAGTAATGCCGTCCTCACCCACGGTGATGGTTTCAGCCACGGTTTCGGCCGTGACTGTTGGAGTACCTTCTCTGGGCACTCTTTTCAGTGGAATCACATTATTACTTTTCAGATCATCAACATTCGTCGTGGTCTCCACGTTTTTGGTCTTCTCCTCATTAATAGCCTTTCTCTCCTCGTTGGTAGTCCCCTCTCTCCTTTGCCTCTTGGCCACCGGACCGTCGCCCCCAGATACTCGGTCAACAGGAATCTTCAAGCCTTCCGGCACATCACTCCGCAAGTAATGGTCTCTGTACCATTTCAATTGGTTGATGCTCTCCAAGATATCGGATTTAGCAGTGTGATTACCCTGTTTCTTGGGAAACAACTTCATGAGCGCCGGATTGTGGCGGAATCCTACCTCCATGATCGACGACACATCCACCAACCGATAGTGCAAGTGGTCAATCACTTTGGGAAACTCTTTCATCATGAAGAACTTATCCATGTGCACGGAATTTCCGGCCAAGAGCGATGTCCGCGGCTCGGGAATGTACGACTGGATGTACGCAAGCAACTCGTCCTGGACCTTTGCCAACGTTTGGTGAGGATTGGCCAATACCTTCGCAGTGAGGCCAGACTTTCCGTGCTGGTTGACGCACCATTCGTTCATGTTGTCCAAAACCTTTTTGGGCACATAAACGGTGCTCTCGTAGCCTGTTTCGTCGACCAAGTTCAAGTTTCCGTCGGTGATCATACAGCAAATCTCGATGATGTGGTCATGCGACACATCGAGTCCGGTCATCTCGCAGTCGATCCACACGAGCGGCTTGGAGATGGTCGCTTGCAACTTCCGTTTTGGGGGTTTCACATTGACGGGTGCGGCGGGCTTGCGGAGCAACCGAGAGAGATAGTGCAACATTAGTGTTGGAGATAGTGAAGGTCATCGATGACATCGCGGCCTGTGTGGAGCCGAGGTGTTGGCACTGTCTGCCGGACGGTTCCAAACCAGAGTCACTGATAGCGGTGGTACAGGAGCAAGGAACATGGACATCGATAGCGAGGGTGCCCAGATCAGATCTGAGATTGTGGGAAGAGAATGGTTCGAATCTGTGGAAGCCGAGTCGGTGGATACCGAATGTGTGGAATCTGACAATTGAGACCAATTCATTGCTGGTTTTTTTTCTTCAGCCGCATCTCCACGGCATTAAAACGGAGGTTGCATCACTCAGAGGTGGTGGTTCCATCATCAGTTTCGGCTTATCGCTATGGTTGATTGGCCGCCATTTCTCCAAGCTCCAGATAACCACCAGTCACCAGAGATAAACCCCCCATTGCGCAGGAACAAGAAAGTTGATGACCAGACATGACTCATGAATGCAATGGCTCGTATCGTTAGTCCACTCCGTGGGGCTGCATGAGGGGAATCAGGAACAGAATAGGCATTTTCCTGTTACGTCATGGATTGTTGCGGCTACATACAAAGTGAAAATCCGCGGCCTCCGCGGGTCCCTGTTGGTGATCTCGCGTTCTCCTACGGTTACCTAAACCTCGACCCTGTATGGGGGAGTTTGGCCCTGCATGGGAGAACGCTCGCTTGTGCAACCCTTTGGAGGAAGCTTGATATCATCATTGATTTGGATTCCGATAAGGTCGCGAGGCATGACTAGTAGGATGCCAGGACTGATCCCATACTATAAGTAGAATAGTTTTTTGCGGGAGTACCATCACCACCGACTGATTTTGCAATTTTTTTAGCTGAGAAATTGTCGCCTCTTCTCGCATTTTGCACCCAGTCTCTCTTACAGCAGCACTTCAAGTCAGCCAACCAACCGTTTACCCTACTAACAAGAATTACTTACTATCAACAATTGGCTTTCTCGGCCTATGCAGCAGCCTTCCTTTGCTTCCATCGCCAACCGCAAGAGACTGGTGCTGTTCTTCCACCCAAAGTCTCCAGTTCCTGAGCTTCACCTGCTTGTGGCATTGTTGAAGTTCTGGAGAGCAACTTCGCTTTTCAAGGCGCAACTCGACCCGGTGGAGTGGCCGGCGTTCGTCGTCCACGCTTTTCGCCGCTTCATCATCTTTGCTTCTGCCGTGCAATCTCATATTTCCTCGCATCAAATGCTACATGTTCTTCCTCCACTCGACATTTTGTGGGTATGGCACTCGCTCTTGCAATCGCCAGCAGCATGCTATGCGTCGTTTGCTCATGCGGGATTTATTCAGTTTATGGATTTGCCATTTCCGTTGGACCGCATCGGCGATTGCATCGATAATGTGCTGTTTGTCTACGCTCCAGACAGTTTGGCCGTGCACAACTTCAACGCCATTGTCAGTGGCTTTGGCTATGAAGTTAGCTACGAAATTCCATCGCCATTGAATCCGGCCTCTGTGTTCTACCCAGTGTTCTGTCCGGTGTCAGGCAAGCAGTTGGCCACGGTGCTGTTGGCACATTACGCCAGTCCTCACATGCGGATTTCTAGAGAGAGCGGTTTCGTTACCCATATGAGTTTGGCTCGGTTGCAGATGGAGGCAGATTTGCTGACCCATAAATTGGGTCAGATGAAATCAGGGGAATCGCCATTGTTTCCGGGAGGAGCCAACTCCAAAAAGATGGCTATGGGCTCCTCAAACTTTCCCTCCTACTTCACCTCAAGTGGCTTCTTCAATGCGCTGCCTTTAGTGCATCTTACTGTAGGACCAGGCTGTGTCAATCTCTCTGGAGACTGGATCTCCCATGCATTGCACGGCTCGGTTCCCATGTTGGTGGACAATTTGAATTGGCTCTACAATAGCGACTTGGAGGAGAAGTTGATGAGAGCCATCTGTCAGTATAAACGGTTTTGGGTGGTGATTTCCAGGTCGTCGCCGGAGTTGGCGGTGCCTACTTTGGATATTCGGATGGTGTGGAGTGCTCACATGAGCAATTTCCGCCAGTACGCGGACTTCTCCATTACCAAGACAAAGCTGGTGGTTGTTCCTGCTGGTGTGGGAGTCCAGTCCACCACTGGTCTTTACCGGACAGCCAAGAAGTTTTCCGAGCTTTTTGGTTGCACTCACTGCCAGTGCCAGTGCAACGGCACTGGTGGCCGCAAGTTTACTTCTCAGGTAACGTTTTCAACTTCTCAGGGACATTCGTTCTCTTGTGCACGGAATATTTATGAACTCCTCTTGCCTGCCATTGTGGAGGGAGAGGAATTAGTATAAAGAAGGAGATAGGGGATGTGGGATTTGATATTTGGAATGAGTTGGATTAGGGTCGGATTATGGAATAGGATTAGATTATGGACAGGTATTATATGTGGTGCTGGTCATCACGAAATGGATATTATAAATTAGAAGAAAGTTGAGTATTGGTATTTTTTTTAATTTCTTTCATTCAGTTGCTCCCTGGAATCATTCATTGTCTATCTTGTTTCTTCTGGTAGGTCCCCTCTCTGGTCTAGTATTCTCCTACAATAGTCAACACATTCAAAGCTGTGGCTCATCTCTAGCCAGGAATTATGATCGTTCTTATATAGTTTGGAGGTTACTACAAGGCTACTTCCTTAAAATGAGCTAGTACGAACTACACAAGTATTGCTAGTTCACGTCTTAGGAATCAGCAGCGATGGCTATCGACACCCCAATTTTATCAAGGTAGGATTAACAAGGAATAACAATATCAAAACCATGAGTATTCACCAGTAGTCTTCTCGGAAGATTGGAAGTCCTGAAAGAAAAGAGGAACCATAGAAACTATAACCATAGAAACTATTTGGGTCCCTTAGGTGTACATGCATACCCTCAATCTCCGATCTCGTATCCTGGTCAATAGTTACAGATGACACATCTGACAGTTATACTAGTTGTTCCAATAGGGCGCAGACAGATAGGTCTTCGAATTGAACAAAAATATATAAATAAAATGGTGTGAAGCAATCTCTTGATAAACTCTACCATATCCAGACTGCGTATCAACAAAATTATGTGCAGCGTATTCTCCACATACTAACTCTATTAAATCTCCCATGAACAAAAGAGACACCTTCTACTATTGGTACTTCCTCATCCACATCCCCATCACTATCGTGATCGACTCCTGTCTCGTTATCCCCGAGGAAAGCAGACATTGGCTCCAGCAACTTGTGTTTGACTTCCATGTGCTGATGAACAAAGACTTTCTTCTCGAAAAACCCGCTCTCTGGCTCCAGGTGTTCGGATGGTTCGAGATGGTGGTTCAGTTGCCCATTTTCTTGCTTGCTCCACTAGCGTTGGCCCGCAACAGCTCCAAGATCTACGTGGTGATGACCATCTACGGATTCAATGCGTTCTTGACCACTTTGGTGTGTTTAGTGTATGTTTTGGACAAAGGCGAGGCACATGGACTCACCGTGGAGGAGGTGTGGAACTTGTTTGCTCTCTACGTGCCGTATTTGGTGATTCCGTTTGCAATGATGGTGGATTGTGGATGGAGAGTGATGATGATGTTGGACCATAAGGAGAAGCGAGAGTAGCGGCGAAAGAGAGGGAACAAATGATTGTCGGTGTATGCAGCAGGGATAACGCAGGAACAATGTTCAGAGTATAGAATACCATGGTGAATGTTAGTTGTCAACTATGAGTGGATTGAGCATATATGAAACAGGTACTAGAAGATGTTGTTGGTAGACTGTCCAATAATACAAAATCTAATAGGGTTTCTTTTTCGTAGCATCTCGGAAGAATATCCGACAAGCTAATCGCAATAGCAGAGAGGAGAGTGAGACGTAGAAAGGGAGAATAAAATTGAGTAAGAATAGTACAACAGGAAAGGTTAGAAATGAACTTCAACACTACTCTTTTACAATATCCACTTGTTGTATGTTATCAGGAACTCAAGATAGGGCTACTGCTAGTTATTAGTCCACATTCCAGCGCATATGTCTAGAAGATAGAAAGCTTACATCCAGATCACTCTATGGGGAGAATTGTGACCAAAGACGATAGGCCAATAATAAAGGAGAATTATTAGTTTGCTTGATGGGTGCGTGTGTTGGGAATAACATTTGAGAGGTGGGCCTAGATCATTCATGGTTGGTCTCATACGTCTAATAGTACTTCTAGCTCTGATATGCATTGGCTAAGGTGGTAATTTCGATTCCAACAGTGCCTTTAGTAGTTATAGTACTTTTAGCTACGATAGTACTTTTAGCTACGATAGTACTTTTACCTACGATAGTACTTTTACCTACGATAGTACTTCTTACTAGTGATGGTGTTTGTAGTAGGGATAGTCCTCACTATTCTGATAGTTCTCTTAGCTGTCATAGTACTTTGGTTGTGATCGTACTTTTGATTGTGAATAATGATAGCATTTCTGGCTATGATAGCACTTTTCGTTTCATGACTTTTGCGTTCCCTTGGATCCCATATTTATGGTTTGCCATCACCATCACACCGGCCCAACTTATGAAGTTAAGAACCATTAAACGCGTCGTCTCCAGTTGTTTCCTAACAGAATTGACAATCAAGAGTCCATCCATACACAATTAACTATGTTGTCAATTGCGCCCCCTTAGGGGGTTGCCAATTGGCCCACTCTTTATTATGAAACCAATTGTCCTCCTCTACATACTTTAGTACCATAGACTACGATCTAATTAGCTTCCACATCTCCTGGCCCAATACTCCCTACAGCTTCTCTCTCATACATATATTCAATCTAGTTGTACTTCTCAATCTAGTTGTACTTCTCAATCAACTCAGTGGCCAAAGCAATGTACTGAGCCTCGGCATCCGCCTGAGAGGTACCCTTCAAATCCTCCCAAGCCTGCCACTTGTACTTACCCTTCAAGTCAAACATTCCTGGCTTAGGGGTCTCGTTGTCGCCAACAGTTGCCTGCTTGTACAACCCGTACAATTTCAACAACTCGTCGTCGGATGGGCGCTTGGCCAAGTTGGATACGGCGTCAGCCTGTGTGTTAGTGATTTCGATTATTAATTTTGGATTGAGTCACATACTTTAGCAGTAAATTCGGCAGAAACCATTATAAGAAGTGGTATGATGGGAAGTTGGGTAGTTTGGGCACGAGGGGCGCACAACACAACAAGATCACGTGCGAACACGTCTCGTGTGTCTTGGCACGTGCCACGTGATCACGTGAGCGGCGATTCTTCCCCTCTCCTTCTGCGATCATGCTGGTCCATTTTCTCCCGGTATGCAAACCTGCATATATTACCACTCCCCGATCGGACTCCCTCGTAATTGCCGCCGGGGTTAATTCGAGATTAATCAGCCGCTTCCGCTCCCATTCCGAACACCCGTACCTCCCGCACCCGAACCCTCAGTCGGATGTCTCAAATGGATCTTAGCCGCTCATGTCATTTCTTCATTTCTCTTCTCTTTTTTTTCCTGACCATTTCCTAAAATGCCAATGCGACCTTCCAAAGTACCCGAAATTGCCGTGAAGGTCGGAAAACTCCCGAACCCTTACTTCCTGGTAAAAATAATCTCGGAGTTTCCGATCCTTCGGGACCCATTTTTGTCATCTTGTTAGTTGAGTAAGCAAATGTCCTGCAGGCAGCCTATTGGACGGCTCCGTGAACCGTTTCGGAAGACTTCTAGTTCCGACATGGACTTAGCTGTCTCCGATGCTCCGTAGCTTACAAACGGCTCCGCATAGAGGCTGGCTATATAGACCAGCGTACGGCAACAAATTTTAGCCATCACTAAATTCAAAACAATCAAATGTGGCAACCAAAATTCGATTCCACCCTCAATCAGGTGTATTATCAAAACACTGAGAATGGCACTGTGAGCTTCGACCTCCCATGTGAGGTGCACAGTGCACACGTTCCAAAGAAGACTTGTGATGTTGTCAGATCCAACTTTTTGTCTCGCATAACATCCAAATTGCTGCTTTCCAAATCGAAGTCGCAAGAAGGTCGGTCTGAAGCTGTTCACAAATCTGTCGAACAACCCAAAGAGGCCAATTTGCCTGCTGTTGTGGCCCCCACAAAAGTCAATGCATTGTATTTATCTCATGTGCCTTTGAGCCTGGAAGACTCGTATATGTTGGAGGACCCTCTTAACTTGTACAACTCGGATGTTGAGAGTGTCTCTTCCGATGAATCTATCCAGTCGTTTTACCTGGAGTTGCTGGCCAATGAGATCTACTACGACTATGAACACTCGGTCTACTACGATCAGAAATCTATCCAGTACATTAACGAAGACTACGATAAGGAGAAGGAGAGACACGAGCTCCGTCTCCAGATCATGAAGGAGTTGTATTAGCATGGGCATTGGATATTTTTCTTGTACATATTTTGGAGGTAATTATACACGGCATTATTTATTACAACACCGGAACGTAGTCCACATCCACCAGCGCAATGAGCTTGTCGAAATTGCCCAATACTCTGTAGGTGGAAGAGGCGATCTTGGCTTCCTGTTCGTTCTTCTCGGCGATCATATTGTCGTAGTTAGCTTGTGCATCCTGCAACGCCTTCTTGTTTTCTTCATTGACCATTTCCTCGTAATAAATTCTGGTGGTCGTTTTCAATCTCGAAAATGGGTCCCCATCATCGGTCTCTGTGGCCTTCTTCAAGTGCGACGACTTCAACTCGGCCTTTCTGATGTTGGTCTGGTTAAGTTTTCGGTTTCTTTCGTTCACCTTCGACATGTCGGTCATCGAGCTTTGCGCTGATCTTTCATTATCCTTGAGAAGAATGCTTTCCAATTTGTGCAATCGGTTGGTCAACTCCTTGATTCTGGCCACGTCGCCTTCTTGTCTAGCAACCTTCAATTCGTCCTTAACCTTCGACTTCTGATAAACAGCATCGTACGACCGGATTCCGCTCAGCATCTGCTTCTTTCTTGAAACCATCTCGTCAATATCCTGATTGGAGAGACCGCTGTTCATCAATTCGTGAAGCTGCTGGGCCTTATCGTTGACATCATCTGCGTATGGGAGATCCTCGTTGGTTTTGGCCAATTCTTGCACATATCTGTCGAATTCCTCGGGGTAAATGTCGCTGTCACTGAACACAGACACAGGAAACTCCTTCGTCTGGCTCTTGTTTTGACTTACAAGCAAGAAGAGATCGGTTTTTGTGTCTCCAAGCTTGTACTGCTTTTGCGGCCGGTTGATGGCCTCCTCAATCTGCACCACTCGGTACATTGGGCGTCTGGTTCTTCTGTCGATGCCCACGTTGATTTTTCCAAACGTCTTGACAATCACATCCTCGAACTTCCGGTAGTAGAGGTATTTGCTCAAGAAACTTCTTCCAACACGTACCTTATTGACATCAGCACAGGTGGCCCTTTCGAGACTACGAGACTTGAAGCGGGACTTTCCGCTGCCCCAAACAACCTCGTCGTTATCGCCGTAACCCTCGTCAAAGTCGTCTTGGTCTGCTTCTTCCTCCTCTTCTTCTTCTTCCTCTTCCTCTTCCTCGTAATCGTCGGCTGCGGCGCTTCTGCGGCTCTTTTGCTCTCTCTGCTTTCTCAACTCGCTCAATTTATCCAGCTTGGATGACTTGGCGCCCGTGGCGACCGTTTTTCTGCTGCTGGAACGAGTCTTTTTCTCCACATTCTGTAGTTTCTGCTGCTTCAATCTCTGCTGCAAATACGCCTTTTCGTTATACCTGTCCATCTCCTGCGAACGCTCAAAAAGAGTTTGCTCTCTTTCGATTTCGTCCATATCGAGTAACAATTGACGATCTTCCTCGTTCTTGTATTTTCCTTCCAAAGGATATGGGTTCTGGAGTTCTTCGTCATGCTCTTCTTCTTCATCATCTTCTCCTTCCATTTCGACGTCGTTATCTTCTGCAAAATCCTCCTCTTCTTCCTCGCCTTCTTCTTCTTCCTCGCCTTCTTCGTCTTCGTCATCTTCGTCGCTGGCGGTTTTGGCTCTCTTTCGACTGGAATCCTGGGATCTAGCCCTTTTCAATGGGACATCCAGCATTTCGGCCTCGGACTCGGAGTCTCCGCCTGCAAGAGCCAACAAATCATCTTCTAAATCCGACATTCTGGATGAGATTTGTAGAAGTAGTTGGTTGAATGTTGGAGCAGTGATGATGGTAAGGAGGCACGGGTGCATGTGTAGGAGTGGCTAATAAGCGCTGATCCAAGATTCATAAAATTAACCTATGTTATTATTTTAACTCTATTTTAATGTAAGGATTTATATTTTAATTTGGTAAATGTCGGGTTCATTTCATTCATTTTCTTGATTGAAACCTGAAATAGATTGATGCCAGTCAGTGAATGTAGATTAAAGTTTCGTTCACAGTGTACCTTAGGTTCACTAAGTTCGGTTGACCCACACATTCGAAACTCCACCACTACATTATTCCTATCTGCTGTAAACTCCGTGGTCACCGCAAACCGACAATATTGTATATCCTTGCTTATTGTTCTTACCTGTATTCCCCGACCACTTAAAGGGTCCTACAAAAGGTCACTAGCAACGTTGTCTCATATCATACACCATGGTTTTGTTCTTTTTGCATCAAACACGCTCAGGTTAATTAGACGTAGAGATATCAACACTCCAATCTCCAATGGCTGTAAGAATTGCCAATAGACACCAGGGCTGCAATTCCCACATGTATTGTGTTAGTATGAGGGTCCTGATTTAGAATTTCAATATGTAATAGAATACACTGTATTTCCAGTAATTACGGGTGTAATGGAACATTTTGTGTTTCGGTGGATATTGGAGTTGCACCCATGCCTGCAAGATTTGCAGGATTTCGTGAAACTTGCATGTCATGCGTATATAAAAGCCATTGACATGCAACAATCTAGCACAGTCCAGATATGAAACAATGGACTGAGTAAAGGGAAGATGTTGCTCATATCTTGCTGAATGATTTTTTTTATTGTATTTCTTATTAACTAACCTTCTCACGAACCGGATTTCCTGTTTGTTGCTACATTCTACGAATACGCACGCAATCTACAATTCGGAAGGGTCAACGAATGAATAGAAACAAAGCATAACAAAGGAAATAGGGTTGGCGCAACCAAAATAGAATTAGAAGCATAATGACGATCATGATCCATGCCGACAAATCGACGTGCTTGTGATCCTGTATATAAATGACTCCAGGTCGCGAGCCCTAACGATGCCCACTTCTACACACGTGACCAAAAGTGACCGCTTTCTACCAAATGAACGATAATGTTATATTAATGACCTAATAACACTGGCAGTGCAGCCAAAAACCACACAACACTAGTAGTACAGATATGAGGGGCTTAACGCAATCTTCTAGCCTCACGCTCGGACTCCATCAAGCACAAGATGTCGTTCTCTCTGACTGGACCCTTGACGTTTCTGACAATGGTTCTGGAAGAGTCCTCCAAGAACTCAACTCTGACCTGGGTGACACCACCTCTGGAGCCGGTTCTGCCCAAGACCTTGATAACCTTAGCAAGAGTAACTGGAGTTTTAGTGTCCTGGATGTTAGTAGAGTTCTGGAAGAGATGGGGTAGGATCCATGGGTTGTGAATGGATTCGTGTATTTTAAACCATCTGCACCATCTGCAATATCTGAAAGGATCCATGGATGTTCTCATAACACAATAGAATAATGAATCTCAAGAATGTCATTCAAGGTTGGCAGTTGACTACCCTGACGGTCCACAACGGACACAATCTTATGGAAAAATGGGAGCTATGCACTTGTTAACCACATGGATAATCGCCTCAACATAAAACTCGTGGAACATACCATTTTTGATTATAAGTATGATGGAGAAAAGATGTAAGAAAAATTTTTGAAAAAACGAGTGAGCATACTGAGTAGATTGAGCAGCACACGTCCTGGAACTGGCAGCGCAGGGTCGTGTGGAGGATGGTTTTGTGAGAATCCAGCACGTGCAGAGTCACGTGCATAAGCACGGTATAATTTACATTGTGGGAATATTGATTATTCTTTTGTTTATGGTATCTGCGATATGACCACCTAGAAAGATGATGCAAAATACAGGAGGTACAGAACTTGGAATGAAGGATGACGAAGAATTCATTAACTGCATGGATTTCGAATAATAGATTACTTACAGATTAGGTGTAGAGATCTTGTCTCTCCTGAAACGAAACGTCTCTTTGACCCAAACTAGCCTTTCTCCAAGTCTGATTCACCTCACCTAAAATGGCTGTTGAATAACCCACTATCTTATTCTCGGAATCGTCCCTATTTTTTTTATTTTGTTCTCCGGGGGCCTAACTTCTCCTACAGTAAACTGTGGTTCCAAACTAATATGCCCATAGAAAAGACATGTTCAACAATTTTACCCAAAACACTGCCAAATCCGATACACTGTCAGCTGAACCGGAAAAATAATCCGTCCAACAACGTCAGTTGCCTATCCCTCGGCTCCCAAAATTCACTTTCCACGCACGACGATCCTGCACTTTGCACCCATCAACCTCATCCAACATTCCTTTGCTCACGTGATCACTTGCCACCGCGTCACACATATAACGCCGAATGGATCCATAGCGCCGACGTGCAAAAATTTCGGCGTTGTTGGATTGACTCCGCGTTGCTATTTCATTGATCTATATCCGCTCGCATTCCCTCACATTGTCTTGTCCGTCTTGCAGTGTCTCTCGCATCGCCTTGCATCGTCTCGCATCGTCTCGCATCGTCTCGCATCGTCCGCATGGCCCATTGCATCTATTAACCTCTGAATACTAATCCTTCCTTGTCAATGTTGATTCACAACCCGCTCGGCTTTTACGCGGCTACCGAATTAGCCGCATCGGTGGCGACTCGGGCAGTGCTTAGGAGTTGCCTGTTTCGGAATATCGCCGTCTTGCCATCACGTGCATTCAGAGCCGCCAGTCCTTTATCTTCCGCAATTTCGCAACCATTGTCAACTCCGGATAATCCATCACTCGAATCGGAACCTTCCATCTCATCCAACATGTCCAGTGCAAACACTATCGAGTCCAACGCACCGTCACGGGGTGCCAAGGGTCAGAAGGTCAGCGAGTTCAACGACGGACGAAAAGTGCCTGTCTACGAATGGAAATCGTCAGTTACTGACTGGTACAAGCACTTTTTCTACCGGGAATACCTGGATAAGCAGGTGGAAGCTCGGCTTCTTTCTGTTTTGCCGTTTTTTCCTAGCAGCGATGGCAAACGTAAGGCTCAAATTATCGACACAGACATCGGCAACGGCAATTATATTCACGAGTTGTTCATCGAAAACACCGAGCAGCCTGATGCCGCAGCAAAAGACCAGGTGCGTGATGTGGTGTTGGTGCATGGATATGCAGCATCATTGGGGCTCTTCGTCGACAACTTCGATCTGATTTCCTCCATGAAGGGCATCCGCATCCACGCCATTGATCTCTTGGGATTTGGGCTCTCTTCGCGGCCGAAGTTCCCCGATTTCGGAACGAAAACAAAGGAAGAAATCTATCAGACGGAAGACTGGTTCATAGATTCTATGGAAGAGTGGCGCAAGCGTCGTGGAATCGAAAGATTTGTGCTTATTGGCCACTCATTCGGAGGCTATCTCAGCTGTGCGTATGCACTCAAATATAACCATTTGGTCAGCTCAGCCAATGGGGTCTCTCAGCGAATGATCGATAAGATGATTCTTGTGAGTCCAGTGGGTGTGGAGCGCAACCGAGGCTCGTTGCTAGCCAATACTCCTCCACTGTCCGCTCAGGTATCTACGAACGAATTCAACAAGGAGAACGCTACGAATCCCGAGGTTTCACTCTCGCAGGAACTCAATGCCGATCAGGAGAGTATTGTACGTGGAGAAGTGCCTCAGGACCACTGGTCCGACCCCAAAGAAGGCGAGTCGAACACCAGAAAATTGGTCAGATGGCTCTGGAACAAAAATGCCCTGCCCTTCTCCATCTTGCGTCGTGCTGGCCCAGCAAGATCCAAGTGGATCTCGCGGTGGACAACCCATCGCTTTTCGCATATATATTACACCAACCCGGAGCATTTCCAGAATCTCCATGATTACTTCTACCGAGTATTCAACGGCAGTGGCTCGGGCGAGTACGCCATCACTCGCGTTCTCCAGTTTGGTGCATTGGCTCGGTTGCCATTACTAGATCGGTGTCCTGACAAGTTTGTTGCCATGGGACTTCCCACCTTGTGGTTGTATGGCGATAAGGATTGGATGAACGAGGAGGCTGGCTACGAGATGACCAAGGAAATCAACAGATTGGTGGAGAAGAAGGGCGAGGGGAAACTTGCAAGCTTCGGGGTGCTCAAAAACGCTGGCCACCACTTGTATTTGGACAATCCCACGGATTTTGCCAGCGATGTGTTCAAGTTTTTGGATTTCCAGAGTTAGCATACTTAATTTTTTTCTGATTTGTGCTTAGAGTCGTTGGCTTCTGGGTTCTCGGTCATGGTTAATAGACAATAGAAGTATACTCAATGTAACCGGCGGTTCCATGCGGAGCGACGCGTAGACATGTCAAACCTGATGCAATGCACATCATAGCAGCGAATATCCACCCACTGCATATCTGCCCCAGGAATGCATACGCTTTTCAGGGCTGGCTGTTTCCACGCACCCCGCAATCCAGATTCTGGGCTCGCCGCAGACATTACTGGCCGGCTGGCACAACATTTCCCCGTGATGGGTTACCACATTTAAGGTGGAGCCGCATGCACCCAGGAACTTAAATGTGCGGTTTGGCACCCGTGGGTGACTCCGCAGGTTTCCCACGCACGGTGTCTGGATGTTCGCTGCCAGTGACGATGGTCGTGGGTGCACCACCTCCTCCCTCGCATAAAAGCTTGCATTCTACATCGTGACCCAATCGTTACCATTTGTAATGTCTAGTGAAGAACAACTTGTGGCCCTCTTCAGCACGATCGGCTTGGCCGACAAGAAAGCTGCCGAGATCGCCAAAAACAAAAAAGTGTCCAACAGCTTTGTCGCCATTTTGGCAGAAGGAAGCATCACTGAGTCATCATCTGTGGATGACAAGAAGTTGAACTTGTTGCATGCGTTGGCCGTGGAGAGCAAGAACGCCGGGGACGAACCGATTGAGGGTCGTGCGTTGGCCACCACCGCCATTCTAGATGGACGCTTGAAGACCAATTTGCAAGTTTCGGCTGCCATGAACTACATTCTAGCCAATGGATCTTCTAGCACTGTCGAGGGCATGGATGCTAGCGCCGGTGTGGGAATTGAATTGAGCCGGGAAGATATCAAGGCGGAAATCTCAAAGTACATTGATGCGCACAGAGAAGCGGTTGAAGCCAAGAGGTATGCTGGAGTTCCATCGCTTTTGGGCGAAACTAAGAAACTTCCCAGTTTGAAGTGGGCCGCTCCAGCATTGTTCAAGCCGGTGATTGATGAGCTTGCATTGGAGATTTTCGGACCAAAGGACGAGCGCGACGTGATCAAGAAGGAAAAGAAGAAGAAAGAAGCCAAACCTGCGGCCAAAGCCAAGGTCGGAGAAGAACCCGAGAGATCCATGTTCTCGGAAGGATTCTTGGGCGATTTGCACAAGCCCGGTGAAAACCCACAAATGTACCCGGAGTTGATGAAGGAGCACTTGGCATTCACCAAAGCCAAGGTAATTACAAGATTTCCTCCGGAGCCCAACGGATTCTTGCACATTGGCCATTCCAAGGCCATCATGATCAACTTTGGCTACGCCAAATTCCACAACGGCCACTGCTACTTGCGATATGACGACACGAACCCCGAGGCCGAGGAGCAGATATACTTCGACTGCATCAAGAGCATGGTGGAGTGGTTAGGGTTCGGACCATGGAAGATCACCTACTCATCGGACTACTTCGACGAGTTGTATGAGTTGGCGGAAAAGTTGATCGAAGTGGGTAGAGCTTATGTTTGTTACTGTACTGCCGAAGAAGTGAAGGCCCAGAGAGGAATGAAGCCTGATGGAACTCTCGGTGGAGAGAGATTTGCATGTCCACACCGAGACAGAAGTGTGGAGGACAACTTGGCAGATTTCAGAAAAATGAGAGACGGTGGCTACAATCCCGGCGAGGCAACATTGAGAATGAAGCAGGACATCACGTCGCCTTCGCCCCAGATGTGGGATTTGGTCGCCTACAGAGTTTTGAATGCTCCTCATCACCGTACTGGCGACAAGTGGAAAATTTACCCAACCTACGACTTCACCCACTGTTTGGTGGATTCCTTCGAGAACATTTCCCACTCCTTGTGCACCACCGAGTTCCGGTTGAGCAGAGAGTCGTATGAATGGTTGTGTGACGTTTTGCATGTGTATCGTCCAGCACAAAGAGAGTACGGTCGTCTCAACATCACCGGAACCATCATGTCCAAGCGTAAGATTGCCAAGTTGGTGAAAGAGGGCTATGTGTGTGGATGGGACGACCCAAGATTGTACACGTTGGAGTCGCTCAAGCGTCGTGGAGTTCCTCCAGGCGCCATTTTGTCCTTCATCAACACTTTGGGTGTCACCACCTCCACGACCAACATCCAGGTAGTGAGATTCGAGTCTGCGGTCAGACAGTACTTGGATGTGACCACGCCACGTTTGATGGTGTTGTTGGAGCCAGTTTTGTGTGAGATTGATAATGTCGATGAAGACTTTGAGGAAATTGTTGAGATGTCGTACAAGCCTGGTTCTGACGCGAAGTTTGGCGTGAGAAAGTTGTCGTTCACTAAGCGTTTCTATATTGACAGAAGCGACTATAGAGACGACGTGGACAAGGAGTACTTCCGGTTGGCACCAGGACAGCCTGTAGGGTTGATGAAGGTTCCCTTCAATGTCTCTGTAAAGGAGGTGATTCGTGACACCGACGGAAACATCACTAAGATCATTGTTAATTACGACAAAGGTATCAAGAACAAACCCAAGACGTATATCCAGTGGGTGGGGGAGAAGAATGCCAAGGCGGTGAAGGAGGTGAGAATCTACAACCAGTTGTTCTTCAGCGAGAACCCAAGTGCACACCCAGATGGATTCTTGAGCGACATCAACAAGGACTCGTTGGAGGTTGTCACAGGCTCAATTATTGAGAAGGCCGGGTTTGCGGAGATCGAGGAGAAATCGCCTTTGAACATTGGTGTGGAGGGTTCTGAGTTCAACATCGAGGAAAAGAAGGGTCCAGAGACGGTGAGGTTCCAGGCGTTGAGAATCGGATATTTCTGTATGGATAAGGACAGCTCGGGTGAGGAGGTGATTTTGAACCGGATTGTCACGTTGAAGGAGGATGCTGCTAAGTGAGGTGATAAAGGGAGAGATATAGATTGGCAGGGAGCGAGATTGATAGAGAAGATAGAGATGGAGAAAGATACGGGGATGCATGGAGATTCACTTAGAAGATATCTGTTTATTAACCAGTGGGTTGTCAGCCAACAGACTGAAGCTTTTTGAAGAGTCCTAGATTTATTGTCTTTCATCTTTAATATAATGATTCTACATCTTGATTTAATGATTTTTCATCTTGATTTAATGATTCTACATCTTGATATAATGATTCTTCATCCTGATTTACTGATACTTCATTTTGAATGATTTTTCATCTTGATTTAATGATTTTTCATCTTGATTTAATGATTCTACATCTTGATATAATGATTCTTCATCCTGATTTACTGATACTTCATTTTGAATGATTTTTCATCTTGATTTAATGATTTTTCATCTTGATTTAATGATTCTACATCTTGATATAATGATTCTTCATCCTGATTTACTGATACTTCATTTTGAATGATTTTTCATCTTGATTTAATGATTTTTCATCTTGATTTAATAATTTTTTATCTTGATTTAATGATTTTTCATCTCGATATAATGATCCTTCATCCTGATTTACTGATACTTCATTTTGATTAAATATTTTTTTTCTCTAAATTTTGATGTTTTTTTTTTCCCTAGTTGAAATGCTTCGCGACTCAGCGCTGATCTAGCCTTGATGCAACACCAGTAGCAAATTATTCAGCTTGTGCATTATACTTTTATGTTACAATTCATACGAACGTCTACGCCTCTGGTTCAGTTCGATCGTTGTAGCCAAACGACTGCAGCTGATACAAATCTGCTTCAGATATTTGAACCTTCAGGTGGTCCCATTTTTGAAAATCCGTAGTCGCTGCTGCATGTCCACGTGTGAAGCGGAAATTATGGCATTGCGACCCACGAAAAGTGGTGTGTCAAATACTTCGATTTTTGACTCTGACACCTTGCAAGTTGTTTCTATAGTTACTATATCGGATATCTACTTCCGAGCTTCACTACATTCCTACTGAGTAAGGTCTTGCAATGAAAAAAATTCTTCTATGTTCTTCCGACACATCCGGATGGCATCGTTTTCCTTTGTCCTACGATCTGCCTATTAACCTATCGCTACAAATAAAACATTAGAACCTAAAGTGCACTTTTGAACCGAAAAAACGTCTGGACTGAATAATCAGCTCATGGGCTGATTTAGCAACTCCTCTAGATCTCGAAAATTCTCTCCCCACCGATGCAAATATTACTTGTTCTTTCATCATGATAGATATACCAGCCCTAATCATTTGCAAGCGGGTGGAATTAGCCCCACTCGTACATTCCGCTTCGAGATCTGCACCCGTTGTTAGCCTATTGCACGGAAAATTGATGGGTCCATCAGGAACATAGTGGAGGATCACGTGACTTGCGGCTCGATTGCCGCATCGCGGCAGAAAAAAAAGCGACGCCCAAAATAACTATGCGGTGGAAAACATGCGCCACACATCAAACTGGACCGAAACACTGCCTCACCTCATCCGCAACGTTCTCCACAGATTCCCCACGAATTTTCCCAACCCAGCCAAAAACCAGCGATAATTCCATGCAAAATCAACGTCACTATACGACCACCAGCGCTGGTTCCCGAACCCGCCCATTTTCGAGAAGCAGCCGCAGGCGCCCCGCCCCAAATACCCCACCCCCCGGATCCGTACCCCGTCAACCCCAAACCATTGGGGGACTTTGTTTATATGCCGTCCATCGAACACTGTTCGGGATTAGCCGACCAGGAGAGGGAAGGGCTAGCCAGCTCGTGATAGCGGGGTAGTAGAAGATACCAGCGATGGATTTTGGAAGCTATTGAGTGTATGCAAAGTAGTCTGCGGTTCTCGTTGAAATGAGCACCGAAAAAAAAACCTCCACAGTAATCTGTCAATCCCAGCCAATAACCAACTTTCTGCCCCGTGACGCACCTCATTGATATCAGGGAAGGTGCAACGCGAGTCAGGAGGTGGTTTGTTGTCTCTGCAGGGAGATATCTGCAATCCTTAATGATCGTGCTTGCGCCGGCATGTAAGTGGAAAATATCCTGCGAAGGAGTCCAACAGGGAGTCCAATGGGAGAAAACGGGGAAGACACACGCGAACAATCAAATGGCCACAACTACCAAATTGCAAGTATTCGCTCTCCACACCTCCCGCTTTCACAATATTCTCCGCCCCTGGGACGTTCTCTCCTCCCTCCCATTGCTCCCCCTCTCAGCCTCGCTCACCTCCTTCTATCGCCAATCCTCAGGGTCCCTATGCACGAGCGCCGGCTGGCTGCATGAACATGTAGTCTCCGCATGGAGAAATTTTCTTTTTCCTGCTCAACAAAACGCAACATTTGGTAATCATTTTGCGCACACATATAAATGGCGTGGATGTGCCTTCTCCTGCCGCTACGGCCATTTTTTTACCACAACCTGGTGGCCTTTTTCTATATCTACCACACATGTCTACGTTGACGCTTGCTGTGAACGACTATTTCAAGTCTGACTTGGTTCCCGATTTGGCTCCCGATCGGGTGGAGGCCCCTTCCGCACAGGCCGCTATCTCCGCCCCTGCAACCCCTATTGGAGGCCAATCGGCTACAAAACAGGTGCCAGTGCCTCCTCATATTTACGGAGCTTATAAGTTGTCGAAGTCTGCCACTGACTTGCGGTTCTCCGGAATAGACACGGCTCCTCGTCTGTGGCCCGAGTCGAAGTCATTATCGGAGTCGATTACTAAGGCGGGCCCCGAAATCAAAACCATCAAAAACGACGGCAAAGAAATGTTCAACAAACCAGAACACACCTTCATGCCCCCTCCGGTACCCTCCATCGTGTTGTCGGGCACCTCGAGTCCCAGAGCCGGCTCTTGGACTCCGGGAATGAAGAAGTTGAAGTCTTCGTTGAAATTGCCCAGCCTCACAAAACTGTACTCCACGCTGAGTCTCTCGCCCAAGCTGGTGCGGTTTGCCTCCCGTCTCGAGAAGGTGAAGATGTTTGACGGCAGAGAATCCCCCTCGACGGTGTCGCTCCAAACCACCCCTATGGGTTCTCCTTTGCTGCACGACTTTGACCTCCACGACTACTTTTCGTCTCACCGCAACTTTACCGACTTGGGGTTTGACGAGTCGGACTCGGACTCGGAAGGATCCGACACCTTCCGCGAGTACACCAAGGACAGATCGTACAAGATCACCTCATCGAACTTCTCGGCCCCCAAAAACATTTACGACAGACAGCACTCACCCGTCTATCTCCAGCTGATGACCCTTGCTGCCGATAAGACCCTGCTTGTACTCTTGGTGATGTGCCAGAACTTGGCGTTTGAAAAAGCCCTCTCCGTGAAACTTACCTTTAACAACTGGCAGAGCAACTTGATCTTCACCAACCCTACCCACATGAAGTCGTTTACTTCGGTGAACTTTGACCAATTTAAGTTCACCATCCCCCTCACACATCTCCCCACCGCCATCAATGCTCAGTTTTGCATCAAGTACAGCGTGAATGGAACCTCCTACTGGGACAACAACAATAACCGCAACTATAACGTGATGTTGTCGGCCAGTGAACAGCAGAAGCCTGCTACCTTCGCTTTTGTGGACTCGTTCCAATACAAGACCCCAACTTTCCTGCCCCTGGTTAGACAGACTACGATTACGACCCACGCACCAAGTGTGCCATTAGAGAAGAAGTCGGTGGCACCATATAACTACGATGAGCTTATCAGCAAGCTCATTCTGGTGTCGAAGTCCGACGTGTCCAAGTCGTCTGGAAATTCTTCGGGTTTGTCTTCAGGTTTGTCTTCAGGATTGTCTGGGTTCTCTACCGGATTGTCCGGCATTAGTGCATCTTCCAAGTCTCCACTGCACACACCTGCATCACTGTCGGCATCGAAGCCACGCTACTCGCAATCGTTCCGTGCTAAGCACTGCGATACCAAGTTGGAACTCCCTTGCAGGGTTGTCGGAACCGCGCCTCAGTCGGCAGTTCCAGTCCCTGCTGTCCCCAAGAAGATCAAGCCAGTGGCCAGCTTCCAGGACTCCACATTCAACTCGTCATCGTACGCTACATTGTTGCAGACTTACTGCTTTAACGGCGCATCCGCTCCTGCCGATTCTTCTACCGAGTCTTCGGTGGTAGGCTCGTTGGCCAACCTGCGGACAAACTCGAGTTCGTCTCTTAACTCGGACTTTATGTCAGCGATGCCAACGGCCATTCCCACCTCATTTAACTCATACTCTGACTCATCGATCTACATCTAAAAGTTGGTGGTCTGTACATTAGGGAGAGGTCTCCCACGGTTTTCCTTTTAGTTTGGTTTGAGTTTGATTCAATTCTTCTGCATTTGCATAGATTATTATAGTTCATGTTTGATTTTGGTGATTGCCATGTAGCAGCTGAGGCGGTGATGCGCATATTTTCTGGTGCAGCTTGCGATAAAAAATTCTTCGTCAATTTCCAAAGCTCGAGACTTCTCACTTATTTCCACCTCCCAACTTTATCGTCTTTTCCATCTTCTTTCCAGCTACATCTTATTCCAGCTCCATGTTCTTACTTTTCTTTGCTAACGCAGATCTCCAAATATACGCATATTTCTCTCTATCTACATATATATATCTCATCTCCTATTCCCATCTCCTATTCCCGTCTCCTTTCCTTATCAGTTCCAACATGGAATTTGGCCATCAACCTGTGTGGACCCAACTTATCTGCATTCAGCCGGTGTGGCTCTGCCCTATATGACGTATATTATCTAGCCTGTATTTTAGTAATCATCAATTGTGCTCGCGATTAGTCACTACTACTAATTTAATTTTCTAATGTCGTTTGGTTCAAAAGCCGCCGAACGTTTGGCCAATAAGATCGTATTGATTACCGGAGCATCTTCTGGAATCGGCGCTGCCACCGCCAGAGAATTTGCCTCGGCAGCCAACGGAAAGATCAAATTGGTGCTCACGGCTCGTAGAGAATCCAGATTGACGGAATTGGCCAAGGAATTGACCTCCGCTTATGGAGATATTAGGGTGCACACTGCGAAGCTTGATGTGAGCGATTCTGCCGCCATCAAGCCTTTTATCTCTGAATTGCCCTCGGAGTTTGCTGATATCGATGTGTTGGTGAATAATGCCGGAAAGGCATTGGGTAGAGACGAAGTGGGAGGAATTGCAACAGACGATATCAATGGAATGATCCAGACAAATGTTTTGGGATTAATCAACATGACCCAGGCGGTGTTGACTGGCATGAAGAAGAGAAACTCTGGATCCATTGTGAATATTGGATCAATTGCTGGTAGGGAACCGTACCCTGGAGGAAGCATTTACTGTGCGACGAAAGCGGCTGTCAAGTCGTTTTCGCATGCATTACGTAAGGAGTTGATTTCGACGAAGATCCGGGTGTTGGAGGTGGATCCAGGTGCAGTGGAGACAGAATTCAGTGTGGTGCGTTTCCACGGCGATAAGGCAGCTGCCGACAAGGTTTACGAGGGTAGTGAGCCGTTGACGGCAGAGGATATTGCCGAGATTGTTGTTTTTGGAGTTTCTAGAAGAGAAAACACGGTTTTGGCTGAGACATTGGTCTTCCCTAGTCACCAGGCCGGTTCGGTGCACGTTTACAAGAGAGAATAGACGAGAATATACGATGATTTTTAGATGAGAATATTAGATTAGAATCTTAGGTGAGATACTACATGAGAGTATGAGTTGAGAGTATGAGTTGAGAGTATGAGTTGAGAATAGTAAATGAAAATAGTAAATGAAAATAGTAAATGAAAATAGTAAATGAAAATAGTACATGAGAATTGTACATGAGAATAGTAGATTATTAGATGATATTAATTGATCGCATACGATCAGAGTATAATATGAGAGTTCGAGTGTAGTTCAAGCATTCATACAACTCGAATAAATGTTCCTGCCATGTATCGCAAACTCCGCTCTCCAAACACTTCTTCACCTAAAAACTCAACTGCTCGAGTGTCTTGGTCAACTTTGCCGCTCCTTCGCCTCCACTCTCAATTGCAACCTTCGCCCGGTTCATCTCAAGCCCTCCTAGAAGGATACATGCCTTGCAGATCCTATTCGAGGTGATATACCCACACTTCTCGCATGTGTTTCCACTTTTTATGGATACTGTTCCATCACTGTTGATCTCCTGCTCCCGTTTCGCAGCCATCTCGCCTTTCCTCGGGTTCTTATACTTAGCCGTTTGCTTCTTCTTCTTGGCCAACACCAAATGTTCTCCGGAGTAGATAATGTCCATGATGCATGAGGGACGAATCGCACCCAACGACTTTAGCAATTCTCTGGCAGTTCCCCGAAACGCTTCGGGAGCATAGGTGCATTCTGTGCTGAAGTAGTCGAGCTTCTTGTAGTGGGCATAGAGCACGATTTCCTTCTGGTAACTGTACTTGAATGGTTTTGACCGCTTGATGGGCGACCCAGAGCTCTGAGTGAGAATGGTACATGAATTTTCAAGTCGAGCCGTGTCTCCTCGAAGCAAGTTCATGAGAACGGTTTCGGCCATGTCGTCAGCGTTATGTCCCGTCACCACGTGGTTAATTCCAAGCCTGGCTGCTCCTCGATCAAGTGCTTGTCTTCTCAACACTCCACAATATGTACAGCTACTTCGAATTCCAGCACAAGACACGATTTCGTCCATCAGCCAGTCGTACAACTCTTTATACGAAACAATCTCCAACTCCATGTCGTACTGCTTCTGGTTTCTCTTGACTGTGGCGAGCGAGTCGTCTCGGTAACCTTTGATACCTTCGTCAATGGAGAGAAGAACCAACTCCAAGCCGTAGTTGTATCGCTCGTTTAGCGTCTTGAGCACTGAAGCCAAGACGGTCGAATCTTTGCCTCCCGATGCTCCTATGGCTACTCTTTCACCTTTTTGGAAGAGTTGGGCCGATACGATGGTGTTGTGGATTTCGGTTTCGAACACTAGGAAAAAGCACTCTTTGCATAGTTTGTGGAGATTCTTGGGTCTTTTCATCACTGCCTTGCGGCCATGACATAGCTCACATAGCGCAGATGTCTTTATTGGTTTTTGTCTTCTCTCCAGCATGATTATTGTGGGAGTAATAGATGATGGATGTGTAGTGGAAATTGTGATGAGGTGTGCAGAGTAGTGGAAGAATGAGTATAGCTAAAGATTACCTAGAACAGTGAATACTTCACAAATACTCTACATAAAGTACATTTCATAGAATACTCTTGGTTATTCCCCCATTCTACTTCTTTCTAGTCCTCCCCATTCTACTTCTTTCTAGTCCTCCCCATTCTACTTCTTTCTAGTATTTTCGATTCCTTGTTTCTCCCTGCTTCTCACTTCTTCTACTCTTTACTCTTCAACGTAGTTTATTAAGACAAGAGTCGCCAACCACGACGCCCCATGCCGATATGCACGTAATGGATACCCTATGTTACAATCTAAGCAGTCACCTGGAACTCGTCGTTATTGATGTTGACGTTGGCGTATCTGAACCGGTTGTTCTCCTCCTGCAAGATCTCTTTTTGCTCCTTCTGCTCCTTTTGCTGTTGCTGCTGCTGTTGAATAGCCTGCTTTCTTCCGTGGCCGTTGGCAGCGGTCTTCTCGTTCTTCTCGTTCAACAATCCAACCTTCTCGTTCATGATGATGGCCAACTCTTGCAACTTGGATCTGGGTGGCTCATCGGTAGCAAAGTTGACATATTTGTCTTCAATAGAGCCCTGGATGTCTCCCGACGAGAGCATCTTGTCAACAATGTCGGTGACGCTGGCCACGTCAAGCTGGAACATCTCGGACAACTTGCTCACTGACAACTTGGTGTAAATGGACTTGTAGGTGAAAATGTATGTTCTCAAGCCCTCCACCTGCAACTGGTGCTTCAACATCAGCAACAACGAGTCGTGGTCGGGGAACAACTTCCAGATCTTGATCGACAGCAACAACTCGTACGACTTGGCCCAGTTACCCTTCTGCAAGTACCTCGATGCATAGATCAAGTGATCCTTGATGCTCTCGGGAGGGCCTGTGAAGTATTGTCTGTCGTGGAACTCCAACTTGCTCTTAAACGACTTGATGCTGGCCTTACGTCTGGAGTCCTTGGCGGAATTGGAGGCAGCAGCCAAGGCTGGGATCTCGATCAACAACGACGCAGTCATGAACACACACTCCAACAACTCCAAGTTGATGTGCATGTGGAATGGCAACAACCTCTGCTTCTCTGCACTGGTGGCCTGACTTGGGTACTTCAGGTTGAAGCCCTGGCCCAACAACTCTTTGATTCTCTGGGAGTTGGCGATCTCGTTCAAAATCTGATGGGACTCCTCGATCTCTCCGGCTCTGAATACACTCAATCCCAACTGCACCAATGCTCGGTTGTACAAAACTTGCACCGAAGAATCGGCCATGGCAATGTGGTTATATATCTGCGAAGACAAGAACATTTCTCTGGCCTCGGCGTATCTGTTGTTGACAGCATTGTAGTATGTGCAAGCCAACAAGGCGTGCTTACGGTAGATGGAAGATTCCTGCTTAGACAAGAAGTCATACATGGCGCCAATCACGGTGGCTGGATCCTCGCCCTTGGTGACTAGCGTAGAGTTGTCGAGTCCGATTCCGCTCCATGAGTCCTTCCATGCTGACACCTCGTTGACCTTGATCAATTGGTCTGGCTTGTAGTAGACGTGGTCCAATCTTCTGAGAACAACTCTGGCCAAGTGCTCACCAGCACCGGTGGTGGACTCCACGTAGACCTGTGCACGAACAATCAACTTGTAGAGGTTCGACTCGTCCTTCAATCTCTCAATATATTCGATGGAGTGAGGATCGGTGTTCTGCAAGTATCTGGTGAACTCGTCGTCCAATCTCTCGGCAGTGGCCGATACAGACCCCAAGATCACCTTGACACCCTCGGAGTTGGCGGCGGGCTCAATGTCCAAATCGTCAGTGGCAACACCCTTCTCGCTCACCTGGTAGGTCAGGGCATTCTTCTCCAACAACGTCAAGAAGTTTGTGATGTCTTTCTCGCTGTCGTTCCACAATTCAAGAGGCATGTAAGTCTGGTTGGAGGCAGCATCGAAACGCACACTGAGCAACATTTGGTAGATGCAGATGAGCTCGAAGATACTGCCGCTCTCCTTGGCATCGTCCAACAACTTCTCCAAGATGCTCAACTGCTCAAACTTATCGATGTTCTTCTTACCTCTGGTCTCGGCCACCAGCTTCAAGGTAGTAAAGATCGGACTCATCACACGAGATGTTCCCGACACGGTGCCGACCACGGCGGAAGTTTCGGCGCCGTCCATTGTCAAATCCAATGGTTCCTCACTATCAAATGCTTCTGGATGCTCTCTGTAATACAACAAGTACACGGCAAATTCCTTGGTGAGCTTCTTCATTCTCTGCTTCATGGTGTTGAATGCACGGTTCTGGTCCGCGGGCAACTTCTTCTTTTCCTTGTCGGAAGATGTCTCAATAACAGCATCCTCCAACTGGCCCAACATCTTATAGTAGAAGTTGGGCACGCCAACGTTTTGCTGGTTGGCTCTCACCAACAAACGGCCCAAGCGGTCGGACTCTGTGAGCACGTGGCCCCAGTTCTCCAAGTTCTTCGAGTTGTAGATGGAGTCCACCGATTCTCTCATATCGTCCAATAATTTGTCCTTGGCTGATTTCACCACTTTGCGGCCCTCGTTGTCGGAGTCCAGGTCCAGGTCGTCTTTGCCGGACTTCAAAAAGTCTTTTTTTAAGAAGTACGAAGGGCCCCTGGCGCCGTAGTCGGAGTCATCGTCGTCGCTGCTGGGTTCATCGGAATCATTTTCAAACTCACTGTCTGTGGAGAATTCTTCCGACGAGGATATCAACTCCTCCTCGGAAGTGCTCAAAAGTGCTTCTTCTTCCGACGAAGAGTCGGAGGTGTAGCCGGAAGCGAAAAATCTCGACATTTGGAGGGGGAGATTGGCGGCTGGAGTTTAAGGGTAGTTTTAGGTGGTTTTTTCCTGGCAAAATTTTCAGGGCCTGCAGAGAGGAGGCAGTTTTGCTAGTGCTGGTATTTACGCGTGGGGACGGTGGGTTACGCGGGAATGGCGAGTGAGTGCAGAAGGAGAACGGGGAGGAATTGGAGAAAATGGAGGTTTTCGTGGTTGGGTAGTCTGCTTTGGTGAAGATTTTGGTTATTTTCTTGGAATTTCACGGTTGTTTTGCATGTTTTTCGCGTGTTTCTAGCGATGTGGATGTTGTGCGATGGGTTCAGGAAATGAGAATATGGGAAAATGTATGTGAGGAGGGAAACTTGTGAGGGAAATGTAGTAGAGATGGGAATGATCTATTCATATCTGTATATCATGATTGACCGAAATTGGTACAAGGATCATTCATTATGTTCACAGTATTTGCTAAGTTCATTGAACTTTGTATGCGCACGGTACTATCACTTAACGCACAACATTCACCATATTCCTAGTTTCATCGGCCCAGAGTCAACCAATAAGACGATTTCAGACGCTAGCGTCCCATGCAAGACAGTGCTTACAACTGTTCCAAAATCCATAAACTTAGCAACCGTGTCGACAAAATTTCACTAAGCCCATCAGAAACCACCAACTCCAATAAATCAATGCCAACAAGTGTACTACTCTATTCTCACCTAATTGTCTAGTTCATACGACCGAACTCGCAGAAACTTGAATGGCTTCTCGTTCTTCAATGAAAAGTCCACCTGCTCTCCCTCTCGCTCATCGTCCTCTGCCATTTTCTTCCGGATAGCGTAGTATCTCTCCCAGGAGAGCTTTGCATGCTTGCCCGTTCCTAACAGCTTCACCTTGTAAAAGTAGTAGAAAGTGTAGTATGGAACCGACCCGTTGTCAACACGGATACTCACCACAGACTCAGTAGAAATGGTCCAGGTTCCGTGGTAGATTTTATGAGGCTCCTTGGCGGGCACAATATGACTGGAGTCCACTAGTTCTGGCTGAGCAAGTATGCATTTGAGAGGATTGTCCCTCAGCAACTGGCCAATCACTTTCGTTGGTTCGAGCGTCGTTAGTGCCATCACACACCTCCCATCGGGATAAAATCGGATGTACCGATAGTATGTGTTTGTTTTCACCGGGTTTGTCCAGCTCCTCGAAAACTCGGGCCGTCCTCCTTCGCTGTAGTAGTTGACCACGCTGATGTAGCAACCCAAAAACTTGACATAGGGCCGCTCCGAAAGCATGCTTTTCCACGAATTTCCATAATGTTGCAACATTTCTAGTGGATCCTTAGGCACCGGCATCTGCAGAGCAGTCACCCCCACGTTCTCCTCGTATTGTTGATGGGGGTAAACCAAGTAGCACATTCTTCTCCAGAGCACCGAAGACGCAAAAGCCAAATAGGCGTGTTTCTTGCACGTCATGCCAAAGTTGAACCACAGCTGTGAGTCTGAAGTTACTACGATATCTAGAATGGTTGTCCAAATCTCGCTAGGGAGATGTACTAGCGACAGGACCGGCTGAATGTCTGCAGCCACATCTTCTCCATCTAATCCGATACCTGCAAACTTGATGGCCATATGAGATTCGTCGAAGTGGTCTGGGTTATTGGGGTCTGGAGATTGTGCATCGATGTTAGCAAAAGAGTCGAGAAGCTCGTCCACGCGGATGTTCTTCAACTTCTCTTCATCGATTTTCCTCACTACTTTCTTTGCTTGTTCTTCCGTCACATGCCGCTGTCTGTAGAGCCGGTCGATGTGGTCGTTTATCTTGAATGCTTCTCTATAGTATCTGACAGCGTCGGACATCAGGCCATGCAGCTCCTTCTCCATGGCTAATTCAAAGAGTTCCATGGCACGACGGTCATCGCCTAGAAGAGCGGTTTCGGGCATTTCCACCGTTGCTGAGCTCATCGTCAGAGGTGAAATTGTGGATGAATTGTGATTGATGAAATATAGGAATACCAGTGTGCACTCCAAGATGGAAGGATAGATAAGTAGGGGAGAAATAGAATGTCGTGGAGAAATGGAAAATCACGGAGAAATAGAATGTCATGAAGTTCAAAGGTAGAAATGGTGATTGTGAAAATAAAATCGGGCTCTCAGGTTGCCAATTGGTTTGCGGTTGCTCACTTTTTGGTATCAGTCGTACATTCTGTCATACTTGTTTGGTGGAATTGTATGGTGAGTGACCCCACCTACTAGGCCAAGCGACTAGAATAACACCACTCCAATGCCACTGCCCTTGTTATCAGCAATCTGCTTGCTGACTGGATCAATTCCACCGTCAATGGGTCTAACTCTATAGTTGAAAAGATAGTAGTTGAGAAGGCCGTCTCCAGGACCAAACTTGGCTTGTTTGATGAAGAGAGGATTGTCTTGGCAAGTCAATGCGTTGAATACGTCCACATTGAACTGTTTGGCTGTAATGAGGGCGTCGGTAATCAATGAATTCAACCGTTTCTGATACCCCGCCAACTCTCCCTCGGCACTCTCGGAAGCATAGTAGTAGAGGTAAGCGATTCCGAGCTCGTTATGCGTGGGATGGTTCAACACCGAGAACGGGAGTAAGTAGTACGAGAAAAAGTCTGTGATTCTGCCATCGTCGCTCTCCACCACGTATGTCTTGATCACCTCAGCACCATATTGGCCGCCCAACAACCAGTGGCTCAACTCCTCCTTTTCAAACACCTGCACCAAGTCGAAGCGCCGCTGGAACTTGTGCAAAAGATCATACACGGCATCCAAATCCTTGGCTTCCATGGGCCTGAGCCCCGAAGTCTTGGTAGTATTGGGCAACGCATAGTTAGCAACCATTCCGGCCTTTGTTTTGTCTGGCGGCAAATGCGAGAACCCTACGTCGTGGAGCTTCGACCAGTTGAGTGGACGGTGGGTATAACGACACGAGGCCACAGGAGAGGGAAGCACAATTCCAGCGGTGTAGAGGGCTTGCCAGATGTCTTGTTTGTTGACTCTACGGGTGATTTCCTTGATCAATACGGGTGCCAACCGCTTGCTGCGCAACTTCTTATGAATGCACAAAAAGTTGATCTCCACGCTGGGGATTGTCTTCTCGGTTTTGTTGAGCTTCAAGGTCACCGGCACCGCGGCGATGAATGCCACCAACTTTTTAGTCGTCTTGACACGCACACCCACATGCCATTCTTTTCTCCATCCAGGAGGCTTCAACGCCCACTTGAAGAACTCGTGCGAGTACTTGAAGCGGAAAGTGGCGTCCTCATCTTCTACGTAATGTTCATACAAGAGAGTGTAGACCTCGTCCAACTCGTCGGAGCTTTCCACGTCGATAGTAGACCACTCGAAATCGCCCAAAAGCGGCAATGGCTTGTCCAGAACGTCCAGCGGTGTCTTTGTGGCGTCGATTGGGCCGTCGATTTCCACCACCTCGTCCAAGCTCGGAACTGGTTGAGTTTTCCAGAACTTGTAGTCCTTCATCTGTTTCTGCTGGGTCTCATTGAGCGCCTCGCCCATGGAGATGAGCTTCAAGAGATCTTCGATCAGCTTGGGTTTGTCGTTGGACATGATCGAGTAGTGATTCGTTTTAGTTGAGGTAGAACTTTTTGTGAAGTGAGTGCAGTCTGGTATATTGGGGAGAGGAGAAGGAAAGGTTGGAGGAGAAACAACAGGGAGAAATCAGAAATATAGATTGTGACCAGCATGGTGGAACAAGCTGTTGTTTATGTGGGTGCTCTTTCCATTTTCCGGATTTTTTATGGTGTTTTCAATTTGTTCTACGTTGGTGTGCTTTCTTGGATTATGGAGGTATTCGCACCCAAATGTCGAAAGTCAGAATCACCACAGGAATTTGACAATTCTCACAGAATTCGATATATCTGATCAAACCAGATTTATATAGAACTCCTTATAACTAAGCCGTTGACCGTCCTCTTACAAATACAACATGGTACTCCACAAGAACAAATGGGACCACAAGGCCAAGATATCCTATCTCAAGAAACATGGACTTACTCGACCCAAACAGGCGTCTCAAATCACTCCCAAATGGTCGTCCAAGAGGACGTCAGAAACAAAGAGAACCATCAATCTTGACGAATCAGATGGCAGTGACTGGGACTCGGAGGACGAGGCGTTGATCAACCACTTCTATCCAGAAATCGCCGAGCAGAACATCCCAGTGGAGCAAAAGTTCAAGATCAAACTGCTGATTATTCATGGGCTCCGGGAGAAAATGGCAGAGGAGCAAGAAAAAGACAAGGAGGGCGAACAAGCCGAGGAACAGGATGATGAAATAGATGGAATATACTTGGGAACACAGCCGGACGAAGTAATTGAACTTCCGGACCTCGAATCCAAGCTTGCTGATTTCGTCATCACAGACCTCAAACCTACAAAGAACAGAAAGTTGTTGAAGACCAAAATCCTGGACAATCTTTTGGAAGAATACGGAATAGCCAGCTATAAAGACACTGTCAGCGACGCCAATTACAACAAAACCAAAAAGGAGACCAACGTAGACAGACTCACGGCTGACGACTTGAATGGGATGCAAATTGGCGAGCCAGAAATTGTCGTCAATTCCAACATTCGGATATTGACAGAGGAAGAGAAGCAGGAGCATGTAGAGAGGTCGAAGAAGCTAGAAAGCGCCAAACTCTACGAGCAGATGAAGAAGAAGTTTGGCGACTCCACGGCGAAGTCAAAGGTGTTAGAGATTAACAATTTCAATGCTGACGACCAAAGACAGATGGATGTGTTGAATCTGAAGTTGACGCAAACAAGCGAGAAAGTCACTTTGGATGACGACTTGGATTTACTTCTTGGTGGTAGCGGAGAACGACCCTCTGGGAACGCCGTCCAGAATGTTGATTTAGACTCATTGTTGAAAATGGCTTCTGGAGGGAATCAAGAGGTTACAAAGAATGAGAATCAGACCTATAAAGTGTCGAAAGCCGACGAGGCATTCCTAGATGATCTACTCGGGTGATTTAGGGTGCTATATGTTCGGGTTCCATTGAATATCGCCGTTTTATCATGTCCATGGTCTTTTGATTTGTGCGTATTCATAGCCAGATTGGGCCATTGAGAACAACTGTTCATCCACCGTTGCCCCCGGTTTCGGAAATCCCCAAATCCGACCGATCAGAGAATCTTCAGAAACTTTGCATTTCTGCCCATTTCCTAGTTTCTATTCCTTTGGAGTCTTCCTATCCCATCTCATGGTCCTGCCTGCACACCCAGAAAGATTTTTAACTCGCTACAGGAATCCATCTCAATGTGAAGAATATCTCCAACAACCATGATCTCTTCGAGTTGCTGGGTGCCCAGAGGCTTTGCTTCGGAATTTCCCGAGAAGTACGAACTTGATGATGCTGAAATGGAGAGAATTACCCAGATGGCCAAACTCGAATTGGATGACGCCAGAGAAGAATTGGCTGAGGCTCAACAAGAACAGAAGAAATCCCAATTCCAGGACCAGGCCGACGTTGACGACGACTTGAAAGAGTACAACTTGGAGAATTACGACGACGACGACGACAATGACGAAAAGTCCGAGTCCATCACCATGTTCCCTGGATTGGCTGCTACAGATGCAACCTTCAATGAGAATGGAGATGGTGATGCTTACCTCACTCTCCCCAACGAGGTCGACCAACAGGAGGCCAAACAGGAAATGCAGATCTACCCCACCGACAACTTGGTGTTGGCCACCAGAACCGAGGACGACATCTCGTACTTGGATGTGTACGTCTACGATGATGGTGCAGGTGCTCCAGAGGGAAGTGCCGAGGAAGAAGCGGATAAACTCGACTCCGATGTTGCCAACGGATTGATCAGAGAATCCAACTTGTATGTACACCACGACTTGATGTTGCCAGCGTTCCCACTTTGCGTGGAGTGGCTCAACTTCCGTCCTGGTGCTGCTGCGCAAGGACAGGACTCCAACATCGGCAACTTTGCCGCCATCGGAACGTTCGACCCACAAATCGAGATCTGGAACTTGGACTGTGTTGACAAGGCGTTCCCAGACATGATTTTGGGCGAACCCCAACTGAACTCATATGCATCATTATCGTCGAAGAAGAAGAAGAAGAAGAGCAAAAAGTCCCATGTGACCACGCACCACACCGATGCCGTGTTGTCGTTAGCACACAACAGAATCCACAGATCGGTGTTGGCATCCACCTCTGCGGACAAGACCGTTAAGTTGTGGGATTTGACCCTTGGTACCGCATTGAGATCTTTGGACACCATTCACGGGAGTAAGACTGTTTCTTCCTCGCAGTGGCACTCGCTGGAAGCCTCCATCTTGTTGACTGGTGGCTACAATGGAGCCTGTGCTATTTCGGACGTCAGAATCTCCGACGAGAAGGAGATGTCCAAGTCTTATGCTGTTGGCAGTGGCCAGGACGTCGAGAGTGTCAAATGGGGAATGCAGCCAGAAATATTTTACTGCGGTACTGACAACGGAAACATCTACAGTTTCGATATCCGTGTCCAGGATAGGCCGTTGTGGACATTGCATGCACATGATTCTGGTATTTCGTCATTGGATGTTAACCCTAATATTCCAGGCATGTTGGTAACTTCTGCCATGAGCGACAAGGTTGTCAAGTTATGGAAGTGTCCATTGGCCGACGGCGGTCCATCCATGGTGTTGTCGAGAGATTTCGGCGTGGGTAATGTGTTGACCACGTCGTTTGCTGGAGACCTTGAGGTTGCAGGTAACCTCACAGTGGGAGGAGTAGCCGGTGCATTGAAGATGTGGGACATCTTGTCGAACAGGTCGGTGCGTGCATCTTTCAAGGATGAGTTGAGAGAGTTGCAGAAAAGAGCTAGAGAGGAGGCCACTGGAGTTGGACGTGCATCGAGAATTGCTAGAAAGTACCAGGGAACTGGAACCGAGACGGTGATGACAGTCGAAGCAGGAAGCTTGGACAATGACTCTGAGTCAGGAGAGGATGAGGACGAGCAGGAGATGGAGATGGAAGAGTAGATTGTATAATATTGCATTTCACCAGAGGAGTAGGGTAGCTCCACGCAAATACAAGAAGAAAAGGAGCATGAAGAAGAACTAGAAGAGTAGGCAGACACCCAGGAGAGGAGTTTATAATTCTAGAGAAAGAAATTACAAGTGTGAGAATTTAATGATAGACCTTGACCGTTACTCTGGCCTCTAGCATGGCTGCTTTGTGACAGGGAACCGACCCTTTACCAATTCACACTCCAAGTATTAAAACATGAAATATTAAATAGAGAATTTCACATCATTTCTGACAATAATATTCCCATTCTATCCTGCTCATGTCGCTCTATTAGCGACCAGCTTCGCCTACGGTGCACGGGTCTGTCTCCAGGTCAGATAACCTACTACCAAGACATTCTTCTCCAACAATCCAATGCCGCGTTTGGAAGAGTGGGAAATTAAAAAATACTGGCAGATCTTCCAGGGCCTAAAGCCCGAGGGCAACAAGTTGACCGGCGAAAAGGTGTCGCCAGTGTTAAAGAATTCCCGATTGCCAGATGACCAGTTATCGCAGATCTGGGACTTGTCGGATATTGACGCCGACGGCAAATTGGACTTCGAGGAGTTCTGTATCACGTTGAGATTGATTTTTGACACCGTCAACGGCAGCATCAGCGAGATTCCCGAGGAATTGCCCAGTTGGTTGATTCCGCTGTCGAAAGCTCACTTGATTCTGGCTAACAGAGCCGTGGCCACAGGTTCCAATTCCAGCACGTCGGTGGGCGACGAGGACGATGACATGCTTTCGGACGACTTTGATTGGTACATTTCGCCCACCGATAAGTCGACTTACGAGACCATTTACAACTCCAACTGTGACAGCTACGGCAGGGTTCGGTTCGATTCTTTGGACGGGTTGTACGGCACCCTCAAAAAGGTTCCGAGATCCGACATCTCGTCGGCGTGGAACTTGGTCAACCCCAAGTCGTTCGAGACCATCGACAAGGACCAGGTGTTGGTGTTTCTCCATATCTTAAACCAGAGAGAAAACGACAAGAGAATCCCACGAGGAGTTCCTGCGTCGTTGAGAGCCACATTCTCCAAGGAGGTGCCCAAGTACGACTTGAGCTCTACGTCTAAGACCATTTCCCAGCCTTCGAGCAACGACAAGAAGGCTTTCGGTACCAACTACCTAAACAAGATTGGCCAGGGCCATCACTCAGAAAAGGGAACGGACTTTTCCGTCACCGAGGGTACCGACTGGGAGCTAGTGCGGTTGAGACGAGAATTGGCCAGCTTGGAGAGCTTGTTGGACAAGGCGCAGACGGAAAGTACCCAGAGTGCCGATGGAGAACTGGCGGTGTTGAAGTTCGAGTTTGAGCAGTTGTTGAAGTACAAGCAGGACAAGTTGAGGGCCATGCAGAGTGTTCCCCAAAGCGACAAGGATTTGACCGATGTGAAGAATGACGTTGAGTTGATCTCGACCCAGGTGCAATCGTTGGAGGAGTTCCTTGTGAGCAAGGAGAACGAATTGGCTCGGTTGAAGGCAGAGCTTGCGTAGATGCATAATAATGAATGACAAAAAGAGAGGAGAGGGGAATTGAGGAAGAACAATAGAGATGAGGTTGGCATCGCAATTGTGGTTGACGATACCCTTAAGCAATTCTGTTACCTGGTTGAACAAAGCAATGATTGATAATTACATTCTACAAGCGAGTGTACTATATCCTGTAATAATGCAGATGCGCCTACTTCTTCTCCTCGTCGGCCTTTGGCTCCGGCTCGGGAACCGGCAACTTGAACGACTCAGGCGTAAAGTCCTTACCCTCACCAACCTGTTCCCACACAGAAGACCCCACGGTAAAGTTTCTCCAGGCCTGGGTCAACTCCAATGGCTCGTACACCACGCGCTTCTTCTCCTCGTCGTATCTGACCTCGGTGTATCCGGTGGTTGGGAAGTCTTTTCTCAATGGATGACCTTCGAAGCCGTAATCGGTCATGATTCTTCTCAAGTCGGGGTGTCCCTCGAAAAACACGCCAAACAAGTCATAGGTTTCTCTCTCGTACCAGTTGGCGCCCTGGAAGATCGGCACCACCGAGGGAACCGACGATGTTTCCGACGCATATGTCTTGACTCTGATTCTGGAGTTGTGACGCACACTCAACAAGTTGTACACCACGTCAAACCGGTTTGTTCTGGATGGATAGTCGGCAGCGGTAACATCCATGCATGCCTTGAACTGCGCAGGCGTGTGATTCTTCAAGAACACCATCACGGGTCTCACTGCAGATGGAGCAACATAAACGGTCAACTCATCCTTCCACACGGAAAACTGCTGGATGTATTTGGGCAAGCACGACATCACGTAGGTTCCGAACTTGTGCAACTCCTCTGAAACCTCTTTGTACTTGTCGGCTGGGTTGACCAACGGCACCTCGATGGGCATTTTTGACTGTCTGGGCAAGTCGTTCAAATTGACCAATGGTTCTTCTTCGTTTCTCAAGCGCAACGAGCGGGAGAAGCTTCTGGACGCATGCAAGGCGGATGCGACGCGGCGCACACTGGCCGAACGGACCATTCTGGCTTGGGTGCTGGCCAACATGAGAAGAGTTGTAGTTGGAAGTTTTAGGTGTGCAGATATGTAATTGTGTGGATTCGATTGGTGGGAGCGCCTGGTGCACGGGTGTGATGAAGGTTTGGACGATGAACAAGGACGGATGGAGGGATGGAGGAGGGGATTTTTTATTGGGGATAGTGAAAGAAGTAGTGAGTATCTCGACGAGGTTACGGAGGTTGAATTGAGATGAGGTTAGTTGTGTTGGTGCGATGGGTGGAGTAGATAGTTGATGCGACTGGGTAAGGTATGTTGGATAGCTGCGTTGGAGTGAATATGATAATTGTTGAATTAAGTTAACGTTGATTGATGAAATCTGTGCATGATTTTGATTGCTTGAATTTGCTTGAATTTGCTTGAATTTGCTTGAATTTGCTTGCTTTGGCCAGTTTTTGTTTTTATTTTTTCTTTGATTTGTCGTACTGAGATGTGGTATGGTGGAAGAAAAAAAAAAAAAAAATTACAGAGACTCGGACTTGGACTTCTCGCACGAGTTGACTAATTGAATGGGCAAAGTATTTCCTCATATTCAGAATCTTCTCCATAAATTTTTGTTCTAGTGTGGTGAATTTGGAGACGTTTGGTCAATTTGACGCATTGGATAGGAACGTGGGACTGATTGTATGGGCAAGTCGGAGTGACAAGAATGAATTTTGTCAGAGATTGGAAGACAGAAATGGGAAATAATCTGCCTACTCATTTCTGTATCTTCTCAGTGTGATTTTCTGAAGGTTTCCGGTTTCTCTCTGAATTGGTGACACTTGAATGCATGCAACTTAGATAACACGAAGTGAAGAGAAAGAAGAACAGATCGGGAAAGGCATGCCGGAACTTCTCCACTCATGAATTATATACAAGAAAGCTCGATTCTCACTGTTTGACGACTTTCTGAATCTCCGAACCCTAAACCCTACCAACGCAACCTGGCAAGGAAACCTGATCTGACACCAAATTGACCGCAAAGACCCACAGTGAAAATCTCTCTACCCGGAAGTTTGAGTACTGCACCATATTAACACAATGGATCCACCTTGACAAGACCCACAAAATAAATGTGTGTCCGCTCAATACTATATTTGACCGGGTCCAGATTCATCGGAATGCCATCAAAATAATAATTACAGGCAGTTAAGATCCAGCATGGCAAGCTCTATAAAGATATCATTATTACTCGCAGCTGACTATGACATTCTGCTCACTCTCTTTAGTAAAGCCTCCCGCCAACCGTAAGCATCTCCTCAGTCTATAATCTTGAATTACTAGGAAATTAAGTGGTGGGATTTGACCGCAGATATGTACTACCACTTCAGCCAACAACATTTAAGTATTCAAAAAATTCAATGGGATGTCCACGCTTTCAATTAATTTAGCGTTCTCCCGCCATCCATCTTGCAAATTCCCCATTTCGTCCTACAAGATAGATTGAATGAAATTATGGGACGTCTCCTAGCGATAATGGAATTGCCCCAGAAAGAGTGTAACTCGAAATAGCATCACCACATTCATATCCACGATTTCAGAACAATAAAACGACGAAATGCAATGACCCCTTGAAGCATCCCTTAGACCGATATCGCCTTTATACATCATAAACAATCAATTCTGCAATTAAGCTGTTACCCGAGGTACGGCAAGGGACGGCACTGGTTCTTGTCCGACACAATAAAAATACGAAGGGACACCACTACCAAAATCAGCATGGGGCGTATTATGCATTGGGTTCTTGAGAGATGTAGGATGTCGTCTGGTTGTTCCGGTCGAATTGTTCCGGTCTAACTGCTCCATCTCTGGTTTTGTTTGGCAATTGATCTGCGGTCATACAATATTTTCAACCTTTGCGCACAACATCGCAAGATTTTGCATTACTGTGTATATGTCAGACTTGCAAGTTGGTGTGGGACCACACTTCAATCTAAGTATATAATAACGGGTGACATGATTCGTATGGAAGCTATGGCTACCAGAACACTAGCATAAGGGTAAAGTGGAGACAATCCGTGGAACTATGCAATAAACGATCCCCATGCAAGTTGCAGACATTACAATTGCTGCGGAGCAGTGACCTGGGGTGCACCATTTCTGGCATTCAGGCACAAATGCAACCTGCGGGCCCGCAAATCAGACGTCGAGGTTTTTCGTAAGGCAAACTAAAACATCGGCAATTAGGGAATTTTCTCCCGTTATGCGAGCTTTCCCCATTCATGGATTCGTCTGCGGGTTTCCAGAGTGGTGAAAGTGATTTCTGAACGGAACAACAAGAAAAATGCCGCCTACTTAAACGGTCATCCTGCGCATGCGTCATGTCTGTCCAATCGCATGGGGCGTTTAGCCGTAACTGCGTTTTCTATCGTGCATGAAGTTCTGCGCAGGTGCATAGTAGCACCTTGGGCGATGTGTCGACTCCTCCTGCTTGCATGGACGACGACTCACTTAATTCTAAAATTGTGCTTGCAATTGGCCACGCAAATGGACGACAAGATGGAAGAGTATCTTTCAGCAGGCCATAAAAAAGTATGGTAAAAAAATGCTCGTCTGCGGTTCCATCGGATTATCGTATTTCGATTCCTGGCCGTACAGAGGAACTTACAAAAAAAGAATCATGCGCTGTGGGCTCTCTCCAGCACTGTGACATCCTTGCATCAGTGGAAGTGAAAAGGGTTCCATAAACGAAAAGAGGGATGGGAGAAAATTTGCCCGTCACAGGACTACATAGAAAGGACGCTCCATAATTGGCTGTTGTTAGGACAATTTGTAAGGCAAGCGTGTCGATAAGTTGTGGGGGAGGATACCAATGCAAGATGTGGGAGGAAAACTTGTGCGGGTAATGATGCAGCCCAGGCAGCTCGAGGAAGGTTGCATTCGGCATTAGTTGATATTTTTGTCTCGTGGAGTAAAGTTCTCCCTCGCTGCAGTAGAATTGTGTAGAATTGTAGCAACTGCAGAATAGATTTTTGTATCGGTTTGGTGAAGCGACAGGAAAAACATCCACTGAGAGCGTTCTCATGGATATTGCAACCTGACGCCGTCCGGCACAAACCATGCTTCCTTGCACTCTATTTTCTTTGCAGTAGGTTGTACATTACGCTATCCCTCCTGCAGGGTGTCGATCGATGCATGTAGTCCCAGAACCTCATTCAGTTAAAGCCCGTCTTCTCCACGGCTCTAGCCTTCTCTAGTGTTGCTACTACTCCAGGAGAATCCTCCTAAGGTTCGCGCCTACCCGTTCCACACCATCTTCTGGTTGCCAAAGGCTCATCACTACAGGTTGAATAGCTGGAACCTTCTGCCTCCCCACAAGTCATCACCATCCATCTCCCATGCAAACGAAAGAACTCCCAGGTGAAAAGAAAGCCTCGCCAGCCCACGAAGAGCGCCGGCGCACCCGTCGCACATATTCGTGTGGACCCTGCAAGCGCTTCAAAATGAAGTGCAACATGGAGCTACCCTGCCGACTGTGTGTTCTTGCCAAACGTGAGCAAGAATGCTTGCTGCTGCCACCCAATCCTCCATCAGAAGAGGAAAAGTCTCGAACAGCTCGGCGCAGGCTGCGCAACCTGCGGCGCCAGGAGTTAGAGCACCAGAAACTCCGCAAGTCGGCGTCGGTTCCGCAAAACTCAACGGTATCACCACCTGCAACTAATGCCTCCACCATCCCACCACTCACCGCCGCCGGCTTCTCCACAAACAACTCGGTGCCGTCCTTCACCTCTGCATCTACCGTTCCCGGCCACGGCCATTCGCCTGGGCAGGCGCTGACGAGCCCCTCGGTGCCGCTGGTGGTATCGCAGATATCGTCGAGAACACTGCTGGTGAGCACCTCCAGCGACCAGATTTTGAGGTTTTACGTGGCTGAGCACCTCCATCCGGTACCGGTAAAAACCCATACTGGCGTCAACATTAACCACTTTGCCTTCGTCATGGAATACGCCACACAGTGCAAATCTCTACCCATGCCGACAGCGGCGCACACCCTCTTGCAATGGAAAAACATGGTGGCCCCCGTCAACACCCTCCAGCTCGAAATGCGTTTTCGCGAAAATTTCTTCTGGGAGGACGGCGGTGTCCAAGAGGTGATCGACCTCTCCACTACCCTGACGGTGGCCCACAACATGTTGGTTCAGTTTCCTTTGCTCCACGACCATTCGCAGTGGTTAATCGATAAGTATCTGCTCCAGCACATTTCGTTTGTGTTCATTCTTCTCGCCAAGGGCGACGTGCTCGAAGGGTCTAGCCAGCGAGCCAGGCGGTGGCTTGATATGTCTCGAGAAATCAAGGATATGTTGGCTCCGTTCGTTCTGTCGGGAGATTGTATCTATTTGTCGCAGTGGATGATCCAGAGCAAACTTGTGTATGTGCTCTTGAATGCCATCGATGAGTTTGCTGGGTTGTTTGAGTCATATTTGGCCACCGTGCTGAGTTGCGAAGAGTTTGTCCACCAGCTCCACTTGACAGAGCAAAATGGGCCCGATTCCGACCAGTTTATTGCATGTGCGAGAGTGTGGGTCGTTATCAAAATTATCGAGATTGAGGTCAATGTCCTCCAGTCGAAAGCTGGTCTCCAAAGCAAATTCCCTCCCCTACAAGACACAATCGTCCCCGACAGACAGCTCATCTACAGAGTGTATGGATTGGACTTTTCCCACGATCCTACCGACTTTGGACGGTTCAACCAGGATCTAATGGCGGCCTACGAGTATTTCCGACTATTCGAGAATGCCACCCTGCCCCGAGACGTGATTTATCTCTACTTGTCTTTATATGGCAGAATCCACCGCAGAATCCACACCGCAAGCGACAAGGTCACGGCACTATTGGCAGGGAACATCGATATGGAGGTTATAGCCCATAACAGTGAGGCATTGGTCACCACCATGTTTTTTTCCTATCTACTGATCCGATGGCTCAGCATCGTTCAAGCAGACTCACCGCATTTTCCCTCCCTTCGCTTCGCCCAATACATTTCTATCATGATGTCGATGTTCAACATTTTCAACGACATTGACGATAGACTCGGTCTCCCTCCGGGAGCGTTGTTGGTGGCGCTTATGCGTGGATCGAATGTCCATCTGATTGTCCAGTTTTATGGTGGTCTCTGTCACCAGGCCATCTTTGCGGCCGTTCTCCCGCGCTTTATCCAGCCTGACTCGCTCACACGGACCCTAGACCTCGGCTTCGTGTTCGATGTGGTAATGAAGTCACTTTCGAAAACGCTACCGAAGATGAGTGTGGCTCCGCCATTCAGTCCCACCCCACTCCTCACCACCATCGTCCAGGCAGTCGACTGCCTCTACAAGATGGCCAACGACCCTAATGTTGTGGCGTCAACCCCCGAACAATTTGTCGAACTTTTCTATGCTAGCATGCCAGAGGCCACCGCCGCCTGCTTTGTCACATTTCTTTTCGGTTCCGTAGAAAAACTACAGGGCCACATTGTACAGCTCTGGCGATTGAGAGACCACGTGAATAGTCATGGTCATGCCCCCATTCCATTCACCTCTAAATTGGCGCTTACCACTGATTTCTTGCGCCAGTTCAAGTCGTCTTATCTTCCGTTTGTGTACACTCAGGATATGGTGAACGACTATTTGGTGGTGGTAGTTGATGCCTACTCCCAAAGCCAATAGAATCTCTTCGATCATAGGTCGATAATTAGATCTGGGCGTTCATAGCTATTACGAAGAAAATCTGCTGTGGTGGGCGAGAATTCTAATTTTGACGGGAAGTTATTTCGTGTAAATTCGGTTGACGTGAAAATTTTTCGCTTTCGGTTCATTTTCAATGTTGTTCTATAAAAACTATGGTGTTTATTAGAAGCAAAAGAGATTGGTTTTCGTGTAGACTTCACGGAAGAGTCGGTCAGAAGTGATGTAAGCGAAATGAATTTCTTAGCGAGTAAATATCCAAGCGAATGGTAAATTTGCAAGCGAATGGCAAATATCAAGCGAATGATAAAATCGTCAAGCGAAAGGTAAATTGCCAAACGGAACAATTAGGCGATAGCCAAAAGGCCATAGTCGAAAGTTGCAGTCAAGGGCGTCAAATTTTTCTGATACCGATTGCTGGGAAATCTATCGTCAACTGGTACGAGATAAAGTTGCCAAACTTCAACCATGGAAAAAGATCGTGTGCGTGCTGTGTCATTCGAATTAGCATTTCCATGTTACATTCCATTCGCCAGCAGATCTGCAATCGCATTTGTGCCGCAACAATGCATCAAGCATGCATCAGTCATGCATCAGGCTACAGGTGAATTGTCCCACAATGGGCGTATGCCGGAAAGGATCCCTCAAGGCGCAACTTTAAGAGAGGCCATCAAGCGAGTGGACATCACCACCTTGATCGACAACGTGACTAGTCACGTGAGAACAGAGTCACGATGTTTGTACCCCATCCCTGATCTACAAATTCTTAGAACATTCCGTCATATGTCACGTGACCCGTCTACCTCGTCCCGTGACCCATATAGCCTCTCCTCGGCGCCTAGCCATTTGTAAGCGAATACATACTCCTTTTCTTCTAAGCATAATCCCGATCCCTTCCGAGGGCCCCAATCACCAATCCCAATGTCTCAGAATCCTCGTCCGCCCGGCGATATTCCCGGCCACAATACCAATTCCGACCCCCCAATGTCCTTTTATCCCTCAGGATCAGACCCTTCCAATTCCAATGGCTCCTCGCAACAACCTCCCACCCAGGGAGAATCTTCGAGCGCCCACACTAATCCAGAAAACTCGCTACCGACTCATGTAGACTTTGATTTGCTCCATCTCATGGACGCTGTCTTTGGACGCCAACCTAGCGATATCGAGGTTACTAATACGGCCGACAACTCCGCCAGAGACTCCAGTAGTGGCGGATTAGACGGCAATACCGGCGGCCCAAACGATCCAAACCTCCGCCCGGCCTCAAATGTCACAGGTGACGCCAGCGCAGCTGCATCGGTGGAAATCCCCCAGGCTCCGGCGTCCGAAAACGGCGAAACCCCCGACAACTCGGGTGCGATTGTCATCACCGTAAACTACATGTTCATGGAGGGCAGCGACCAGGGCAATGGCAGGACCGGCTCGCTCGTGGTGACCCTCCCCAACAATGCCACCAACAGAGAACCCCGCATCATTCTGCTGTTTATATCGTTGGCCACTCGCATGGCATACTCCGCGTTGGTGACCAATGCGCCCAAGCTACATCCTGGAGTCACTTTGGATAAGTTCAATTCGTTTGCTATTAAGGCAGCAAGTGAGTTGGCAGACTCCACATGCTCCATCTGCTTCGAATCCTACGACACACCACCCGAGACTCCAGAGACTCCCGCATTCCCTCTAGAGACCATTGCTTCTAAGAAGAGAAAGTTGGGTATCAACTCTCACTCTGTGTCGGCCATGAGTTCCACCGAGCGCCTTCCCGATACAATTACCGATTCCGAGCCGGTCGCTTCGGCTCCAGCATCTTCCGCCTCCGCTTCCGAATCTACCACTGAAGGCGATAACGAAGAGTCTCGTCCAAAGTACTTGTACGAGCACGATGAGGTCTATGGACACTTGCCAGTGCAAATGCCTTGTGGCCATATTTTCGGTCAGTCATGTTTGTACCACTGGCTCAAGGAGAACACAAGTTGTCCGTTGTGCCGTGTTTCCGTGGCTGAGGCTCCACAAAGTCCGCAAGGGACTCCAATCAGTTACATTCGGTTTGGCGGTTTGAACAATTCCACTGATGACTTGACTGCACCCGTGCCAGGACTAGGCAGCGATAACACCACAGATACTACCGATGATACCCCTCGAGATGACACCGATCGAGATGAGACCACTCCCGGATTGTTTGACCGGACTAGGCTGGGTCTCTTTAACCTACAACTGGCACCCCCACGGGAAGTGCCACCGCCACCTTTGATTCCTAGCAGATCCAGTTCGCGTTCACGGAATTCTGCTGTTTCACCTGTCATTCAAAACATACTCAGTTACTTTGGCAGGCCCAGAAGACAACGAGAAGATTCATCTGGGGAGAATTCCCTCTTTGCATCGGGGGTGTCTAGCAGAAGAACTGCAGATGGTGTTGAGACAGTTACGTCCGACCATCTCAGTCCAACTGAAAGTTTCCACGATTTTACCAGCTTGACTGGTCATCGTGGTGGTGAATCCAATGACGAACAAGCCACTGACAATGCCTCAAGCTCAGGCGGCGAGAACAGCAATGCCATCGATCACGGTTCGAACGAAGACAACACGAACGATGGTTCTTTATCATAATATATGCATAGCAAGTGATTTTTTTTTTACAATGGTTACGGTCTGGAGTCTATTATTGCATAGGTATATAGAATAATGCATCGTTTATTTACTGGCGTTTTCCTCTAATTGTGAGCTTTCGAGCTTCAACTTCTCCAACTTCTTTCTCTCTTTTTCTGCTTTGACGGACTCTCTCCTCTCCATTCCCTCCTTGATCATTCTTTCCCTTCTCTGTTCCTTGGTCTCCTTCACAGTTTCATTTGCAACACCCATGACTTTAATTGCTTCCTCGAGCTGTCGCATCTTCCTGAAGTTCTCATTAAAACGATCTAGCGAGAGCTTCGTGACGACTTCAAGGTAGTCCTTCAGCACAAACAGGATTAAATTCTCATTCTCCATACAGCCAATCGGGATGTCTAGCTTGATCAGTGTACGTATCCCCACGATGTTGTTACTTCCAATACCAGATTCACGGAATCCACAACCCATTGCAGTGGAGAAGAGAAGATTGGCAGTATTCAAATCTCGACACTTCACATGGAGAATAAGCGGCTCAAACTTGAAAAGAATGTACCTTGTAGCACCTTCCATGACCTTTGGGTCTTGATATTTGAAATCCACCGATTCGTACCACTTCTCTAGCAATTCAGGCTTATGAGTCACGAAGAGCCACCTTCCTTCATTACCCTTCGCGCCGATCTGAGTTTCGGTCTTGTTTCCTTCTAGAAACACAGACACTCTCCCGGAACACAGCGAAGTAGTCACCATATCTGGGTGAGAATTGATCAAGTTGATGATAGGTAGACAGAGCTCATCAATGGTGCCCTTTGGAGATGCATCTGGAGTGTCTTCAGAATTGAAACCTATCTCATGTAGAATGGCAGTTTTTTTCTGCTCAAAAGGAGACGATTTGGCCATCGTGGCAACGGTCGGAGATCCAAAGAACTCAGCTGATGAGATGGAGATTTTAGCGATATGTTCAATCCACACTTATCTGCCTGACGGAACAATATGCATGTCACGAGTTCTTACTTCAAAGCGCTCAAGAGCTTGTGTTCTTCCTCGTCATCAAAATGGAATAACGTCTTCACCACTGGCAAGAGTTGTCCACGTTGCTCCTTATGCTCCACAAAACCCATGAGTACATTCTTCAAATAGGCCACATTCATCTCATCCGGACGTTTTTCTTCAACAGAACTTCTCGCGGAAGGAGACGTAAACTTCGCAACTGCAGTGTTTTGGGTTTGCATCTGTCTGTATTGTTGCGTGATGTGTTTGTAATTTTTGGACAAGCGCTCGAACTTCAACGTCAGCTCCTCGTTCAACTTCTTCAAGATCCTGTTCATGCTCTCGTAATCTTGCACCTTCTTACTAGACGTCTGCAACGACGTCCGCAATTCCTCGATGGTATTCTCCAAAGCCTTTTCACGTTCCTGAACCTCTGCTGAAGGAATTTGGGTGCTGCTCAAAGGTTCGTACTGGTTCTTCAACTCTTCGCACTTCTTCTCCAACTCGCGCACCTTCATCAAATATCCATCTCCAACGTCCCTGAGTTCGTCAATCTCACGTTGTCTCTTCTTCATGGAAGCCAAGAAGTTGCTCTCCAACTCTTGTTTCTCGTCGGTGATTGAGCGGATTTCATTTCTCAATTCGGAAGTCTTAATGTTGGTTTGCTCCTCCGCATCAATAAGCAACCTTCTCAACGTCGAAGATTCTCTCGTTCTCTCCTGTAATAAGTTTTTAGCTTCAGATAGGTCATCTTCAAGATTATCGATCTTCATCTGGGCATCGCGTGCCTTCATGTTGAACTCCTCGTACTGTTGTCTGAGCGACTGGATTTCGTCCGACGAACTGGCTCTTGATTTCAACAACGCATCATACTTCAACTTCAATGCATCGAGCTCAGTTGCCACTTTTTGTCTGCTCACTTGGAGCTTTGAAAGCTCGGTATTGAGAGAACTGGTCCGTTCGAATGTAATTTCCTGCTTGTTGATCAAGTCAGCCTTCTCGGCAACAAGTCCACGGTTGCTGTTCATGAGGTCACTATTGGATGTCTTGAGACTGGAAATTGTGTAATTGAGTTCGTCTCTTTCTTTGCTCTTCTTTTCGATGCTGTCCTTGAGTTCTCTGATCTGTTCATCTTTGTGAGAGATCGAAGACTGCAACGATGCAATCTCCAACTTCAACGAGGAGTCTTCGCTCTTGAACTTGGTCATCTCGCTCACTCTTTCGTTCAACATCTGCTTCTCCGTCTTTAAGCTTGCAATTGCCTTCGTTGCGGACTTCAACTCGTCCTCAAGTTTGGCACTCTGCAACTTGCTTTCCGCCATGAATGCTTTGTATTTGGTTGTTTCTTTCTGCGAGACCTCTAATTCTTCTTGGGCTGAGGTCAACTCATCTTTTGTGGATTTCAATTGCGTGCTGAGTTCGCCAGTTGCCTTAGCCATTTCAGCATTCTTCATTGCCTCTTCGGCATTTTTCTTCAGCTCCTCAGCTTTCTTCCTTGCTTCGTCTGCGCTCGTCTTTGCTTCTTCAATAGCAGTGGCCAAATTATTCTTCGAAGTCGTCAACTCCTCTTGAGCCTTCTTCAACAGACTTTCAACGGCCGAAAGCTGCTCCTCCTTCTGCTTGGATTCCTCAATAAGCTCCTGCTCCCTCTTTTCAAGTGCTGATACTTTGGCTGCCAGATCAGCAGATGCTTTTTCTCTAACGACTTTGAGATCGTCCTTGGCAGTGACAAGATCGTCCCCAAGATCGCGCAACAGGTCACGCAAGTAGTCGATCTCCTCTTCCTTCGACGAAAGTTTTCTCTTATTATCGGTAAGCTCCTTAGACAAGGAGTCCTTTTCTTTGGTGAGAGAGTCTAACTCTTCGCTGAGGGATTCGTATTTCGATTTCCATTCGTCAGATGCTGCGGGAGAAATTTCCATTTCTGGGGCACCTTCTTTTTCATGGACATCCTTTTCATGGACATCCTTTTCATCATTCTCCTGTACTTTCTTTCCACCAGAGACAGTGTCAGTCCATTCAGCGGAGGTCTCCGCCTTTTGAGAATTCAATGCTGCAATTTGCTTCTCCTTTTCTTCGATGATGCTCGTCAATTCAGAAACTTTGGACGTCAAATCAGCGACTACTTTGCTCAGTTCTTCCACCCGAGCTTGCAAAGAATCTCTCTCTTCCGTTATTTTCACAATCTCCTTGTTCTTGGACGCAGTCTCATATATCAAAGATCTAGTCTTTTCCTTTAGCAAATTGTAGTCTGTACTGGAAACAAAATCCTTATTGCTTTCATTCTTGGCCTCCAATTCTGACGTGAGCTTTTGCAATTCCAGAAGGTCGCTCTTAGCAATGTCTAATTCTTTTTGGATCTTGGACTTTGCCTCGTCAACTTTGTCCTTTTCACTCTGGACTTTCTCCAAATCATCCCTCAAGGAAGAAATAATAGTCTGCTGCTTTTCTGAACCTTCAAGTTTTTCTTGAAGACTCATGAATTCCATTTCCTTTGCCTGGAAGGTCTTCTTTGTCAATTCAAAGTCAGTTCTTGCACTTTCCCAGTCATTTTTGGTAGTTTCCAAATCAGCTCTGGTAGTTTCTATATCAGTTTTTGCAGTTTCCAAATCAGCCTTGGTAATTTCCAAATCAACCTTGGTAGTTTCCAAATCAGCTATGGTAGTTTCCAAATCAGTTTTCCTAGTTTCCAACTCCGCTTTGGCGGTTGTCAACTCGGCTGTTATGCTCTCCAAGTGGCTCTTGGCAGGTTCAAGCTCCTTCTTCAACTCTTCGTCGTTTCCGTGGTCTTCGGTCGCCTCTTCTGAGACCTCAGTACGCTCTTCTGGGACCTCAAAGTTTTTCTCTGAATCTTCGACACCGTTTTCGAGATCCTCAATTTCATCAGTTCTATTGACACTGTTCTCTTCTGCCTGCTTCAAGCGCTCTTCAAGATCCACAACAATCTGCTTATTCTTGTCGATTTCACTCTCGAGAGCAGAAATGCGACTATTCAACTCCACATTCTCCAGCTTGAGTCCCTCCTCCAGTTTTGCAAGCTTTCCAACATTTTCTTCTGCATACTTCAAAGTCTTTTCGGAGTCTGCCAACTTCTTCGAGAGGTCTGTCTTTTCACTTGTCAACTTGTTTGATTCTGCAATTGACCTTCTCAATTCTCCCTCCAGCAACTGCGCCTTGTCTTGTAGACCCTTAAGAAAATCTAGCAAAAGTCCAGCATCTGCTATTGACGACACCGGCGTACATTCTCGCAACACCTTTTCGAATGCCACCACTAACTCAGCCTTTTTCTTTTCGATCTTGTAGGCATCCAACAAAACAGGGTACTTATCCTCGTATTTGGCGAACTTTTTCAACTTAGCTCTAACCAATTGCGGCAATTGGTCCATATCGATGTCTTTGAGCGGCCCGCTGGTTGCTATTGCCGACCGATTTTCTCCATCTTCATGATTGTCCAATTGCTCTCCGTTTGGAGTATTTTCACTCTCTCCAGAGACTTCAGAAGAAGGCTTTTCATCTTCTGGCTGCGTCAACTCCCCCAGATCTGGCGTCGCCGAGCTCAAAATCGCCGATCCGTTCTTAAGTTGTTTGATTGTCTCAGCATTTCTCCGAATCGGGTCTCCCTGCTGAATCTCATTAAAGCTTTTCGCCACATCTTCCGAAAATGACTTGAGCTTGTTGAACATTATGCTTCAATGCTCCCAATGTGTATTCACTGGATATTCCGCAAGCGAATAGATAATTATAGGGTACTACTCTGATCTGAAAGTAGCGACACCTGGTGGTGTATATAGTGCTTCATGGCTCATAGACGTACTTAGAGACCATTAACAAATTACTGAGGGAAAATTGATAATAACTTACTTGGCTAATTCCCCCTCCCCCTCCCCCCATCTACATTGTGTGGGTGCAATCATAAGCTTCATGAATTGTCCTATATTATCCCTACCGTAATACCTTCTCAACGAATGGCAAGAATGTTCGCTGGCTGCTTGAGTTTGAAGGTAGACTGCAGGGTCAGAGGCTTTCCACCAGTTGATTTACTTTGCTTCCTGTCCGATGCCTCTCTGGGCTCGAGATTCAACGATAGCTGATATTGCTCTTCGATCGTAGGACACTTGTCGAACCAGAGGTCGAGGAAGGTTTGGATCTCACTGACACTGAGAAAGTTGTAACCAACACGTTTGAACCTGTCAATACCCATGATAATATCCACAGTCTTGGCCCTTTTCGCAAAGTTGATCATTCTGTTCCGATTCAACAAGTAGTCTGGATTTCCATGGTATACGAATGTCAAATCACTAAGGTACACTCCAAAGAATGGGACACATGGTTCCGATCCAATAAATTTGAGCATATCTCTGTACTCATTGAAGTTCCTGCTCGAGTTCATAAGTTTGTTCAAACTATGCAAGAGCGCAATGACATCTTTAGTAACAAACGCCCAAGTCTTCTTCAAACGATGGATGGGGGAAGAGTAAAGTGCGGAGATAATGGCAGTCATCGATGAGAAATTGTTGTACTGGCGACACTTATCAGCAACAAGAACGAAATACCTGATGGTGTGAACTCTTTTCCTCGGGTCGCTCTTTCTCAAAATCATATAAGCCACAAAGTTCGTCAACTGGTTTGAGGCCTTGATAAAACTCGTGATAGGTTCGAACGATTCCGCCAAACCAGACTTCTTACCCCACACTTTCCGAATGCACGACAATTTAGAAATCTTGCAATACAACGAGAACTCACGGATAATGAGTTGTCTAGCGAGCTCAATATATTCGATGTCCAGAAGCTTGATCTTGCGCAAAGCAAACGATTTCAATAGCGGGGCAGGTGCCCTGTCTCCAACAATTATGGTCTCTGGTTCGGTAGTCAAAATCTTTCCACCCATAATGGCTTCAATATCGCCTATCAATGTTTTCGTCATCGCAATCGAAGACACGGATGGTTGCATTAAAAAATCCATCCAGTTCTGAAGAACTGTCTTGTTGTAATAAGAACTACTCCAGTGTTCTTCAAGAAGTAACTTCATGATCAGAAGAACCTTTTGTCGGATTCTTTCTTGCTTTCGGGTTCTCCAGGTTAAATACTCTTCGTAGCTCAATCCCTCAGGAGCTTCAATATTAAATCTGTTAATCAATAGTTGAATCAACTCCCCTATAGGCATGATGGTCGCAAAAGAGATCAAGAAGGCGGTATTGAAAGTACCATCGAAAACCTCATGATGAGTTAAGTGTGCCACCAACGCCTCCTTTGTACCACCCTTAATGTTTCTTTCAACGTCTAACAAGAGGTCGTATTCTTCGTCACCTTCCAAATACCAGGGTGTGTCAGCGTCCTTAGAATTGCCGCTAATATAATGGCCAGCATTTTCTTCTGATTTACTACCGGCAGCGGTATTGTTTCTTTCCCTGACAATGAGTTCCACGTTGAGATCATCATGCATAACCCTCGTGGCGTAGTTTAGAATAACTTCGCGCTCCTCAATCAACAGTTTGATGATTTTTAGAATTACATCACAGTATTCGATGCCATCATCAAGAAGTTCGGCCAAAGTCTCATCTTGATCCATGCATATTCTATCTGCTGTCTTTCTCTTTCCCTGCTGCGAGAGAATATTGCTTAATAGCCTAGATGAACGTTCAAGTGGATTCTTCACGGTATCTCGGTCATAAAGCACCGCATCTTCTTCCTTCATCGCCGTAAACACATCAGGATCTTCCAATGTCAACCCTTGGGAATGAATAACAATGTTGGCAATCAAAGTATGAAGTTGGTGTTTGTAGTGGAAGAATTCAAGAACCATAGGATAATCGAATGTGAGATTGCTTAACAGATCGACCGCATTATTAGCGGCAGCATGAGCTGTAGTAGTGACATCATCATTCGACAATAGATTTTCGCAGTGTTCCGCTGTAGCACCTTTCACTTCATCGAATTCCAGTGGATAGCCTCTTTCACTAGTAGAATGTTTCTTTATGAGACAGAAAACTGTGAAGTCAAACGACTCCAAGAGATCAACGAGCGCACCAGAATGATGGAGAAGTTTATACATGATTCGAAGCACTTGCTCATTTCTGTCTGCCTTGAGTGTGTCATTGTAGTAGCGGCTTTGTTTGCTGTGATCAAGATATTCACGGGCGTCCTTGCAATACTTGATGATTTCATCAGTTGATTTCTTTGCCAGGTCGTACGCAACCTGATCTATGATGATTTTGAGATGGAATTTGTTCTTGAGTTGATCTCCACTTAAATTTAGGAATGAGTGTCCTTCAACAAAAAATGGATTACACCAATTACCTCCATTGAATTCATCGGAAATAAACCGCGGATAAACCTGGGGCAAGATATTGTATCTGTCTTCTCCTTCACCATCTGAGACATCCGAATTGTCATAATCACGAGATGACAATTTCTTATCTTTGGACAATCGAAGAAAAATTTTCACTAAGCCATTCATGCTTTCGGAAACTGTTTCAGCGTCATGATTAATCTGCTGCAAATAAGTGACGATGGCATCCTCTGAGTTGGTCAGAGCGGATGTCGAAGTTTGGTCCTGATTATCTACAGAGGGTCTGTTCGAGCCCGTCTGAAACACTGTACTAAGCAGACCACGGGAAGATGTGCTCTGTTGTGCAGTTGAAGGAATACTTGTTGACTTATTGAGTCCATGAATATCGAGACTGAACAAATCGGCAGATGAAGATGCTTGGGAGTAGTGCATGACACTGAGATGCAACAACCCGTTGATATACATTTGGGCGAAACTTTCAGAAAGTCTTTTCAACTTTCTGCGGACGGACTTCTCGTACTTCGTACCCACAAAGTCTTCTTGGCCAAGCCTTACCGCAAACAACACAATGGCAACCACCTTAGTTAGCCGTGAGAGATGCATGTTGAATAGCTGTTTGTTGGAGTCCTTGAGCGCCTTGTAGGTCAAGTCTAGAAGGTAATTAAATTGTTCCTTGACCTCGGTCCAGTAAGTCAAATCGGAATATTGTGAGTAGAAAAGACCTGGTGTGGCATAAAACGGATGTTCAAAATGGTGATAGGAAGCTGCGCTGTGTTGAGACATGGAGCTGGCATTAGAATCTCTTTTGAGATCGAAACTCTTACCGATGCTTGAACGAGAGGTGGGCCCAATAGAGTCGGAGTCGCAGTAGTCGCCATGGTCGAGCCGCGACACAATGGTCTGGTCGTTTATGGCATCTTGAGACGGAACATTGAATCTGCCTTCTAAGTCCACTGCAAGATCCAACAGTACGAGGGGTAGGGAATCGCAGAACATGTCCAACTCTTCGCAGTAAAAGGCCACATCGCCCGTATCAGTCATTCTTGGGAGCCAAACAACGTTTCTGCCTTGCAATCTTTTCACTTCTGCAACAAGGCCTTCAGCTTCCTCTACCGTTGCAAACTTCACGTAGTCAGAGCTTTCAGAAAGAGACATTGCTTGGGAAATTGGGCCAGTGTATGGCGCCAGAACGGTAGAAGCTACCGAATACTGGTGCAGCACATCGGACGGTCTTGTATCCGGTTTTCTCCCCTTGGGTTCAGAATGGACACTAGTATCCAGAGACGCAAAACTCACCACGGAGTTTTTTCTAGTGTTGCTGGCGGGACTATCGCGGCCAGAGTCGTTCAAATTTTTCTGAAGCAAGGTCGCAAACAGCGGGATTAGTACGTTGGCCGCGGTGTTGGCGGCGGTGATGGAATCGAGTTCCTTGTTGCTTTTGAGCTTATTAAGAACGGGCTGAACATAGTTCACCGACCGCACGTAGTTGTGAGGGAACCAGCCACGACACATCTCGCCCGCACGGTTGGTGAGCACTCCATCCCACCATCCGGAATCGTTTTTCGCCAACACATAGACAGTGTCGCCCAATGCCAAAGGTAGATGAGATGGCTGGGTTCCGGGGAAGTCGTAGAGGGCAATTACCGTGTCCAAGAACTTGAAGGACGGATTAAACGTGAAGATCGGCTCAGAATCGAGTGGCGGCACAGCGTCTGGCGGCAAGTTGTCGTAAGACATTTTGGTGGGGTACAGATAGACCACCAATTTTGGTTTTTGGAGGGTGGGCGGCGGGAAAGGCGGACTAGCTGCGTGAAATAGCCAGGAATATATGGAATAGTGGCAACGGGCGGCTAGAGACTAGCAGCTATAACGGCGGCAATAGGGAGTGCTAGATAGTGTAATTTAGGCTTCTGAGAATGAATTCAACCAGTGAAATTCAGGGTCGTTGGAGTGCAGGAAAATAAGACGAATGGATGAGAAAGTGGAGAAGAAGAGGGACAACAATGAAGAGAAAAGATGGGTGAGGAAGACAATATTCTTTATTGTCACCTGAGAAGTAGCTGCAGATTTTTGGTGGTAGGAGGGGCCAAATGGAAGTGATGGGTTCTCAATGAGTGGTTTGAGCCCAGAGCCAGGCGTCAAAGCAGAATACGAACCAGGGAGATGAACTAGAAATAGGTGCGAGAGAAGCATGCAAAGGAAGGGAAAACGCGAGTATTTATAGTGGAGGATATATGGTGGGAGGGAGGATGGAGTATGGTAAAAAGAATAGTGCGAAGTCTGTGGTGGAAAGTGATAAAGTCAGAGGAAATGGTGGAAGCGATGACGATTGGGACGATGGACCGTTGTGAGACGGATTTGATTTTAGGATTAGGATTGGAGAGTAATGTGAAGTTGTAGAGGTTTGGGAAAGACGACCTTAAGGAGTTGTATGTTGGAGGTGTTGGAAGAGGTAGAAGGAGATGTAGATTGGATGGGCATGATTTTGGGGTATCTGTTGGCAAAGAACTGAAAAAGAACTGAAATATACTAAAATGGAATAGCAGAGAGTTGGATGCTGTTAGTGAAGAATGCGAATTATTTTCCCTACTTGTAAATTGATTGGTTTTCGGGTGGGAATTTGGGAAAGTGCGTACCTGGAGATGCTCAATATGTCATGGCAAGAAGAGTACTAAAGTATCAGACGATCATCCTGATCTAGGCAATGATTTTGTGAATGACAGTACTCTTGAATGAGAAAATAAGAACTATCAGAAGCATTATCCCTACACTAGCATTGACTGTCCTAATGGAATTATTGTATTGAAAACTGGCCGTTCACAAGAAAATAGATATGAGTGGCAGTCTGATGGCATTAAGCGGTCAAGGCGAGGATCGATTTCAATTGGAATCAAATTATTTGATCTCTGTTGGATTGAAGAAACTGAGACGCCCGTTGCTGTTGATGATTTGTCAATGTACCCTTCTGGAGGACGTTAAAGGATATTGATAGAGCATCTGAATTACAGTAGAAAAGGCAGAAGATGTGAAAATGGCAGCTGATGGGGAAGAAACTCAACATTTTTGGCCGTACAAGAGTAGACATCACTCTGGACAATTCGTAGGTGCTTGGTGAGTACTGGGTGCAATAGTGGGTCCTGATGGTAGCCAGATCGGAATGCTTATTGGGAAAATCAATTGAGCTCTGCACAAAGAATATTTCTATTACAGTGAATTGAACCTTATTCATAGTATCATTTAATCAATTCCCATAAAGGTTTATAACAATCAGACGTTCGATTGGACGTCACAGTAGTCCGTTATCTCATTATTCTTCCCTACCTGAGTATTTTTCTGACAACGGCTTTACTCTGAAATCTCTCCTTGGGAAGACACATTATATTGCTAAACTAAATACACAATTGGAAATATGTCGCAACATTTCAACAGGATGATAGAAAGAAAGGATTCTTAAGACAGAATGACTCACCTAAGACAGAAGGGACATATGTATACAGATATACCATACAATACATGGTAACCAGCAACCCTCCAGTTGTAGAGTCAACCATCAAACGAAAGTCACACTTCACCTCCGTATTCACACCAATAACTACAGAGGTTATTGTTTGCCTAGTCTCCATTCACAACCATCAGCGAATGCAACTTGTGACCTACAGTTCCACTCCTTTCCCAGACAATCCCAACGTGGAAATAGTTACTTAGTATCTTCATCACCTGGCCCAAATCCCTAACCAAGTCCTACCAGATCAGGCAGCTTCCATCGTCACGTTACTTCATTTCGCAGCCGACCCCTAAGCGCATGGGTATGGTGCCCTTGCACCCAACCGCATGGGCCCATGTCTTGTACCTAGCGAGCGAACGACAAGTTCTGGAAATCATCAATGTGAAACCCCGAGGTAGTCACATCTGGCCAGCCCACCCCCTCCCATCGTAAGACCACCCCAAACTGCCCCAAACCTCCCCAAATGTCCCCAAATTGACCCCAATCATATTTCTCTTAATTCATACACATTCCCCATACACTCTCCTTGCCCTATATCATAACACCCCACTGTGCACTCGGAGTCAACTATGCCGATCCATCGTCGGAGTCTCCGGCACAATTGTTCTAACACGATGTAGGGGGAACCTGCGATTCCAACGCGCAAACACTCACTAAATTCGGAAAATATCGTCCAAAAATCGTCCAATTACTCACATCCACTTCCCTCCTCCACCCTGGTGCCCCCAATTCGCTCCACTTACCACTCGCGTACAATCACCTCCATCCTTGCTTGTCTTCTGTGCATCATACCACCTTGCGCATATGCCGCACCCGCAGGGAGTGGCATGAGTGGTATGATTGCAAAATCATATAAAAATACCGAATGCCCACCCCCAGATTCATTCTACACTACACTCTTCAACAAAAAACAATTACAAATGGTTACTATCGGTATTAACGGCTTCGGCAGAATCGGACGTCTCGTGTTGAGAATCGCCTTGACCAGACCTGACATCAAGGTCGTGGCCATCAACGACCCCTTCATTGCCCCCGACTACGCTGCTTACATGTTCAAGTACGACTCCACCCACGGTCCCTACAAGGGCGAGGTTCACGGAGAAGGTGACTCCTTGTACATTGACGGAAAGAAAATTACCGTCTACCAGGAGAGAGACCCAGCCAACATCCCATGGGGTAAGGACGGTGTGGACTTGGTTGTGGACTCCACCGGTGTCTTCACCAAGCTTGACGGTGCCCAGAAGCACATTGATGCTGGTGCCAAGAAGGTGGTGATCACTGCTCCTTCTGCTGATGCTCCAATGTTCGTTGTTGGTGTCAACGAGGACAAGTACGCTGGCCAGACCATTGTGTCCAACGCCTCGTGTACCACCAACTGTTTGGCTCCATTGGCCAAGGTTATCAACGACACCTTTGGTATTGAGGAAGGTTTGATGACCACCGTCCACTCCATCACTGCTACCCAGAAGACTGTTGATGGTCCATCCCACAAGGACTGGAGAGGTGGCCGTACTGCTTCCGGAAACATCATTCCATCTTCTACTGGTGCTGCCAAGGCTGTGGGTAAGGTTATCCCAGAGTTGAACGGAAAGTTGACCGGTATGGCTTTCAGAGTTCCTACTGTCGATGTGTCTGTTGTTGACTTGACTGTTAACTTGAAGAAGGAAACCACTTACGAGGAGATCTGTGCCGTTGTCAAGGCTGCCTCTGAGGGTCCATTGAAGGGTGTTTTGGGTTACACTGAGGATGCAGTTGTGTCTTCTGACTTCTTGACTTCCAACTACTCGTCTATCTTCGACGCCAAGGCTGGTATCTTGTTGTCCCCAAAGTTTGTCAAGTTGGTTTCTTGGTACGATAACGAGTACGGCTACTCCACCAGAGTGGTTGACTTGGTTGAGTACATTTCCAAGTAGATGCGTGTATACACAGTATTGAAAATGAATTGAATTGAATTGAGGATGGACAGGATTGTAGATGTACTGGATTGGTGAACTATACTTGTGGTTGAGAATGATCACTCTCGGAACTCGAAGTAAAGAATTACACGGAAGGGAATTAAGTTTTAGATTCGTTTTATGAGGTTTGGATTAACAACAGGCGATAGCCTAACTTTCAAAACCCTTTATAGTGACTCAATAGAGCCTTATTGTTCAGGATCAAGGAACATAAAAGATATTAAAGATGACATGATAGTGCCTTCTTTTAGAGCTTTGATCAATCTACATTATTCATCACGCATTGACTAATGAGAGTGCTTCTTTCAAAAAAAACCAACTTCATTGTGGGCTCAGGCAGTTCCGATCAGTATAGGACTGTACAATGACAATAACTAGGGAGAATTGTGATATACTGCACGAGAACGCCCCTCCTTTGTCGTAAATATACGGCAGAACAATATATTTGCTTCTAAGGTGCACCAAGATTCTCGGAATAGTATTGTTGCTTATTACGCCAAAACGGAATAAAATATATCCCAATAATGAATGGATTCATAGATGGATCTAAGTGGGGTTTTATTCAAATTGTTTTACGAGAATAATGCCCAAGCCGTGCCACATTCTCTTGTGGCAGAGTTCAAAAATGCATCGAACAGGCACGGTGAGAATGTCCAGCTCACAGTTCGTGCACAAGAGTAGTCTGCCCAAGAGTCGAGCAGATATTATACTTTTCCCAATGACGCGAATAATGAACTTGTTCAGAGTGAGGAACCAGCCAACTTGAAAAATGGTTGACGAATAGCTTTATCCAACCCGAAGATACATCTGTGGAACACTAAACGCTACTTAATTTCTTCTGAGCTTGGCTAGATTCAGCAGTCCTGAGAAGGAATAGGAATGCTCTACATCAAGAGAGCAATGGTTAAACCTGGTATATTACCGTGGCTGTATGGTTTACGGGTGCTTCATGTGATCCAAGAGCGGTGGCTGAAGCTATTAGTGGCAGGATAGCTAAAAATTTGTCCATCTTCATAATAAGGAAATGATGCACTGGTGTTCTAGAATAGACCATGAAAGAACTTGGAAAACCGACATCTCTTACGCCGGAGAAGGGTTCAACTTAAACCTGTGTCGAAAGGTGTAATTTGAAAGTTTCAAAGTGACATTGCTTCTAATGAGACTTTACTTTCTGATAGGTTACTCTGCGTCATAATCAACACCTCCCGATCTTAAATAATCAATGCTGGAAAGTTATCACTGTTTGCTAAAAAAGGATATTGAAGTTTCAAATTTCATGTTCCCTCACCATCTTTGCTCGCTTCAGTAGACTCGAAAGGTACCTCCACCCGGTGTCCCCTCATCAAATAGTATTATGAATTAGTTAACAAAATTTGTATGACGTTGATTTGCTAAGGACAATTAACCTACCATTGTTGCTACAACCTAGAGCTGGCTCACCAAAACTCAATGGAGCACTAGATAGATACAAAAATGAAATTACGAAACAAAAACAATGAAGGCGATATAACGATGAAATCGAAAACTTCAGTTTCCCTCCTGGGGTCCTCAGACGTTCCCTTTAATTCTATCCCCTGAGAACCACCTCACTCATTCCGCACCGGATAACCTAACCATTTCCCGCCATTCCGTACCACTTTTTCACACTTCGACAATTTCACAAGGATCTAAGCAACCATACTACAAATGACATTAATATCCATCACTCCATAACGAATTCCCCAGTCGTCTCTTGTCCCATTTCTCCTCCCTCCCCATGATATCGCCTGCACACACGATAGCCACCATATCTATGCTCAATCTACCAACCATCTATAACCACCATGTCTCTCTTCTTCAAATCTCCTCTAGATATCGAAATTAGGCTAGATAACGAAAGCTCTCGCAAGCATGTGGATATTCAATCCACCCAGGGTCGCACCGGGTCGTTGCCGCTATACAAAGACGGAGAGTCTGTCAAAGGTAACATCACCGTCAGAACGAAAGAAGGGAAACGGGTAGAACACATCGGAATCAAGGTACAATTGCTTGGATCCATTGAATCCTCGCTTGATACTGTAGCGTCGTCTGATTTCTTGTCGTTGGCCACGGAATTGGCTGCTCCGCTGATGCTAACTCATCCAGAGACTTACCCGTTTGAGTTTCGAAACGTGGAGAAGCAGTATGAAAGCTACCGGGGCAAGAACGTGAAATTACGCTACTATGTCCGGGTGGTTGTTTCTCGCAAAAACAAGTCGGAAATCACCCGAGAAAAGGAGATCTGGGTGTATCAGTATGCTACGCCTCAACCGCCTCCGGAAGTAGTTCCAGCAGCCAATACAACGGTGAAGATGGATGTGGGAATCGAGCACTGTCTACACATTGAGTTCGAGTACCTGAAGCCGCGGTTCTCGCTCAAGGAGGTGATTGTGGGGCGCATCTACTTTTTATTGGTGAGACTCAAAATCAAGCATATGGAGATCTCATTGATTCGGCGTGAGACGGTGGGGTCGCCACCCAATCAGGTTGTGGACAGTGAGACAATGGTCAAGTTTGAGATCATGGACGGTGCTCCTGTCAAGGGTGAGAGTATACCCATTCGGTTGTTCTTAGGGGGATACAATCTTACCCCCACATACAAGGAGGTGAACAAGAAGTTTTCGACACGGACGTACTTATCGTTGGTGTTGATTGACGAGGATTCGAGACGGTACTTCAAGCAGAGCGAGATCATCTTGTATCGTGATGAGTAGGAGGGAATATGGTAGTGGAGTCAGAATTGGTAATGGAATGGGATATGGATATCGATGGGAAACATTATTGGATATCGATTGGAATTGGTGTCATCTGAGGTTTTTCTGGGTCACAGGGTGTAACTACTCAGTCTTCTCGATGATTGATTGTTTTGGCTGAGACTATTCTTGAGTTCTAACTCAGGATCGAAAGCAAGCACTCCTACCGAGTCTCCATACTGATTACTTGCTGCTAGCTCCGTTGACCAGGTCTTCCTATGTTGAATCCACATATGCTGACCATTACATTTGATGTGCCAGCCATCACATTTATGATTCGACTTCTCTCACATTTCTCGAATCATTTCCATCCCACATTCCGTTCCTCCCTATCGACCCTTGCAAAACTCGCCCTTACCTCCGCTACTTGATTGTCCCCCCCTCCATCTTCGCTATCTACTCTAGCTCACGGGACTGTACACAAGCAGCCAAATACGCCATCTTCATCAACATATTACAACTACAAGTTCCTCAGATCCCCACATCTGCAACTCACATCTATATTTCTTGTCCCGGAGTGCCCCCCTAGCACTCCTTATCCTGCCCATGTCGACCGCTCTACGAAGAGAAGAAGAGTTAGCTAATGTGCGCTCTCAATCTCAAACTGTACTCTCTACGGCAGGTATGCGGGCGATAATCTACCAGCTCCAGGCCCTCTATCTAAGGACTCCGGTCAAGCTATTCAGACCATCTCGCTTTGACTACATGATCTATGTGCGAGAACTTGCCAACAAACATGATAACATCCTCTCCAAGCCATACAGATTCCATACTCATTCCACATTGGGCATGTTCTACAGCGTGTTGAAGAAAGAGGGGTGGAAGTTTATCCCTGACCAGATGCTCCCGCCGCTAATAGCCAACTCTGCCACCGGGGTGATTTTGTACGGTACATATTTGGCATCGCTAGATAGTCTCAACTCCAGCAACAAAGCTGGACCAAGTCTGGACTACAGGTACTCGCCCATAGACACATGGAAGGCTGGATTCATTGCAGGTGCCATGCAATCGCTAGCTGCAGCTCCGCTCGATGCGATTTACACTCGTCTGACCACTGCAGAAATGCTTGGTGGGGAACACCAGAACTTATGGGTTTATGGAGCACACAAGCTCAAGGAGATCGGGTTGGTGGGTGTTTTTGCAGGCTATGGCTTTTCATTCATAAAGGAGAGTATTGGATTTGCCTTTTACTTTTCGACATTCGAGCTTGTCAAGACTCGAGGCTATAATTTGACTTACCGAGTCATTTCCGCATATCGCCGCTTCAAAATTGCTTTGAAGGAAAAATTCTCCATCTTCACGGTGAAAAACACAGAGACAGATGAGGCCATGTTGCGGCTCGAACACACCCGCCTGACTAAAATTCTTAAGTCCACATTTGTACTTTTGGCAGGCGCTTCGGCTGCGTTTTCGCTCTTGGCAGTCCAGTATCCGCTCACCAAGATTCAAAAGATTCATTTGTCTCGTCTAGAAGCTCTAGATATTTACAACTCGTCAACGTTGCGTGCTCAGAAGCGACCCTTTTTCAAAGTGTACTACAACTCGTACATAGACACTTACCACCAAATGGTCAAGATGAAACAAAGAGCAAAACAAACTTGGTTCCTGGTGGCATACAAGGGCTTTGTGCGAAACGCACTTTCTACAATCCCAGCCACCTCCGTTGGACTCTTGGTGTTCGAGATCATGAGAACAAGGTTGGCAGACAACCTCGAAGAGATTCACCCAATATAGTCCACGTCTACATCTCGGGGGCTTGTACATATTCCTATAAAATTCCTGATCGTCATTTGCTGTATATACTAGTTCTGTCTCGTGGCCTTCAAGTAAGCATTCCAGCCAGCACTTCTATAACGCTCTCCCTCGACAGTAGGGTCTCTGCCCTTACCGAACAACCCGCGTCCCACAATAATGATATCAGTTCCCGTAGATATCACTTCATCCACGGTTCTGTACTGCTGTCCCAAGCTGTCTCCTTTGTCATCTAGTCCAACACCTGGTGTCATGATCAACCAATCAAAGCCCTCCAGTTCTCCATCCATGTCTCTCTGTGCAATGAATCCAATAACAAAATCTTTGTCGGTCTTGGCAATCTCCACCGTCTCTTCAGTGTACTTGCCGTGAGCGATGGCTCCCTTTGACGAGAGTTCTGCCAACATGAGCAATCCTCTTGGTTCAGAAGTGGTTTCTTGGGCAGCCTCTTTTAAGCCCTTAACAATTCCAGCGCCAGTAACTCCATGGGCATTGGTGATATCTGCCCACTTGGCAATTTGGTAAACTCCTCCAGAATATTGCTTCTTGACAGTGTTACCAATGTCTGCGAACTTTCTGTCCTCAAAGATCATGAAGCTGTGTTTCTTGGCAAGTTCCAACAAAGGAACAATGCTTCCATCGTATGAAAAGTCATCAATGATGTCGATGTGGGTCTTGACAAGACAGATGTATGGACCAAGTTTGTCGATGAGCTCCAAGAACTCTTTGGTGGTGCTTACGTCGACCGAAGCACACAAGTTTGATTTCTTGGACTCCATGAGTCTCAAGAGCCGCTGAGCAACGGGTGAGTTGTGCTTCTCAGCTCTTTGAGTGTATGTCTGGGCCATTTTTGGGGAAGATGGTCAGAATGTGAGGAGTCAAATTCTTTTAGTACCTACAATGATCCGGCACATTGCATTACCAAAATCAGATTGACCTTAATGTCCAAATATCTTCATTAATTGGGGAGCTCATCTTTCATACCGGGATAGATGGGCTCAAGGGTCTGCCAAGTTGCGTCCCAGAGTTCAGAATTTTCCGGAGCGAGAAGTTCGTTGCGCAACACCAATATCATATTCTTCATGATCTCAGCACTGGACTCGCGAACTTCTTTCTGGAATTTGGAATTCAACTGGTTGATCGTCACAAAGTTCTCCAAAATACCAAGCCAGATTTTGGATTGATCATCGCTGGTAAGATCGGAATGGAATTGCAAAAACACCTTACTTACCAAATTCAACACTTGCTGATGTGTGTCAGGGAAACCATTGATGTCGGTGTAAAACACTTCGTCCTTCTCCAACTCCGTCATTAACGGGAACAAGCCGTATTCATAGATCCCTGCGGCGGTGTAATCAGAATTAAATGAACCGGACAAAAGAGTTGTCTGCAACACCTTAATAGCATTTCCCCTGATTTCTCTGCAAGGGTTGAAACATTGATGAGCCAAAGCTTGAATTAAAGGGTAGGACAAAAATTGTTGCACACTCGCAAGCTCACCAGTTAAACTGACGGATTTCTTCGAGATCTCAACAGACTTTTTCACCTTAGCTGTCTCTGCTGAATCTTCAACTGGTTGTCCCTTTTCTTTGGCCTGTTCATACTGTGCTGCAACAACACCTAAAGAAGAAAGCTCGTCAAGCAAGCCCAAAAATGAAACGTAGTTTTGATGGTTGATCTCCTCTGGCGAATTCTTTACGATGGATTCAACGAATCCCAAAACGTCTTCTGCACGTTCAAATGTAGAACCCGTCATTCTTAAGAGCTTCCAGTAAGCCTCCTCCACAATCAAGCTCTTCAATCCCGACTCATCATCCACAAGAGAAAACATAGTCTGGTTCAAAGCAGCACTATTTGAAGCCAATACCTCTTTGTCCATAGTGAGTAAATGGTTCAAAGTTTCCAAAATAGCGTCCTTCTGAGATCCATCGCTCTGTCTTCCAACCAAGAACAAGTAAACTGAAAGTCTGCAGTAGCCTTTGTTGATGCCGCGTTCAGATCTCAAATAGTATGTCAACTTCTCAATGACCTTGTTGGTGATTTTGGTCTCGTTGACTATAAGCGAGAAGCATACAGCAATTTCAAACAAGAACAAGACTTCTGTTTCGAAAAACCGTTTCTTTTCCGGTGCAAATTCAGGTAAGGTGTTCAAAATTATTTCAATGAATGTCACTAACTCATCATTTGTTCCCTTAGAAACTGTATCAAAAATACCTGGCACATTGACGGACCTGACACAATCAATAGTTGAGAGTGTAGATTCAACTTCCTGGTCGCTTGGTTCTGGAGGATCGTCTGAATAGCCCTTGAAGAATGATGAAAATGACGACATGAGCCCACTTTCCTTGAGAGGCTTCACACGCAGAATTGTGTATCTGGGCTTGACTTTCTCCAATGAGGGCAACTGAAGCTTCTTCTGGAATTCACTGAAAAGGTTAGGGTTGATCAAGCAGTGCTCGAAAAGAGTAATGATGATCTTAATAATGGAATCCCAAGAGGAAGTCACGCGACAGTCCGGCTTCTTGATCAACCTGAAAAGAACAACTGTGGAAAGTTGTGCTTTGAAATCTCTGCCAAAATGCACAGCCATATCACTAATGAAAATTGCCTCTTTCTTCTTCTCGATATTAATTTGTGTAATTGGAATCTCTGTTCTAACATTCTCATCTGGATTAACGTTGAGGTAACTCTTGTCTGGAAGCGTCGTCAACGCTGCCAATTTGGAGATCAACATATCCACAGAGTCGGTCAAACCAAATGAGATACAAATTTTAGCACATTTATCAATAGAAGACATCAACTTCGTGATAATGTGATCGTCAGAAGCCTCTTTGAACACTGTTATCAAAGTATCGACCGTTTCGTCCACAATGGACATGAACAAAAGCTTATCAAACTGGCACAAAGTTGGTAAATCAAAATCATTGACTGACAACCCGTGATCACGAGCATACTTGGAATGAGAAGAGATAAGATTATGCCAAACGTCGTCAAACCACTTATCAGTTCCATGATGTTCTTCGGGCATGATAATCTCTCTATCTCTTATTGAGCTGTAGATCTTCGACAAGTACCACTCCGGGAAATCTTTACCGTTGTTGACACCCTTAAGATTTCTCTTGTAAGCATCCAAGTCCATCTGCTTCTTCACTTGTGGGTTATGCAAATCAGTATTGAGCAAAATAATAGAGTATGACAACACGAAAACAGCATCTCTATCTGGAGTTACGGGTTCTTGGTCTGATTCGTGTGCACAGAAACTCGTTTGGTCACTTTGGCAACCAACATATGCCTCCGCAAAAAGCTCCACAATTCTCTCGATCTGCTGGGATTCACCGGGTAATCTGAAAGCCTTGAGCACTAACCTCAAAGCCTCGTCAACTCTAAGACCATCAAACTCAAAAAGCGTCATGAAATTCTTTAAGAGATCAATGTTGGATGGTTTGGCAAGATATTCTCCGAGCATCTTCTTGTTGATTCTGGTTGACTTGTGGAAGAAAAATTCAGCCACCTCCTTTGGATCGGTTGGATCCTTAATGAATCCTTTCTCACAGAGAGCAGCAAGACCCTTCTTGGGACTATTGTTGAATATTTCGGTGCACTTGACAAAGGAAGTCTTCTTCTCCTTGTCAACAATCAAATAGTGCGTAGCAGCTGGTGGTTGGCCCTTGGCCAAAGCGCAACCTTTCACTCTATCGTTGATGCCAGCAATCAAGGAGAGGACACCCTCCAAACAAATTGGAGGTACATTGTCAGTGGCCACAATCGCCGACTCTGGAAGAGCGAGCTTACATAAGAAGTGGATGAAGGAGGTTGCCATATCAGTTCTTTCAAAGTCGCAGTCAAATTCCACAAACAACAGGGAGAAGAACTGTGGAGATCTGGTCCAAAGCAAAGAGAGAGACTCCACGATCATCTCCTTGGATGACGCAATTCGGTTGGACATAATGGTCTTGTTACCGTCAATGGAGTCATCTCCCAGGGTTTCTTCCGGCAAAATGGATTTGAATAACAAGTTGAATGTCAACTCAATCTGCGATCTGAGATGGTTATGGAGAACGATCGCCATGGTACAGAACAATCTGAGTGCAGCCAGCAATAGTGCAGGCGACTCTGTAGTGGTTATAATCTGTAACACATCCTTGGATACCGGGTCAGACACCAAACCCATCAACGAAGCATGGCGCGGAATGTCGTCGCCAGCAACTTCGATGACAGTGTTGATCAAGTACAATGCGAACACTCTGGTGGACTCCATGTGCTGGTACTGGTTGGAGGGCGAGATCATGGATATTAGAATGCCAAAAAACTCATTGATGCAGACAATGTCGAACTGCTTCTCGGAGACAGTATCCGAATTTTTCTTTGGACTCGCGTTTAAGGGCTCGGACAATCTTCTGATTCTTTCAGATTGCTCTTTGGCCAACTTGTCGGAAACCTCTCCTGCCTCCAGAGAACTTTCATTGCGGGAATCATCCACTTTGGTACTACCAATGACATCAGCAGGCAACTCGGCGTAATTTGTGGAGATCTCCTCGGCATTGGCATGTTCCGGCTCTAACTCACGTAGCCGCAGAAACACCCGGATGGTCATCGACACCATGGCCATTTCCGCCGCTCTTCTAAGCACCTCGCTTCGTCTCTTATTGCAAGCAAGAGACAAACACGTCTGGATCACTTCAGACACCACGGCATTGGGCAACAACTGCGAGAGCGGAGAGTCCACAAGCAGCTCCAAAAGGCGCAACACCTTCAATAATACTGAGTCGTCTGTGTTCTGGTCAGAGGCTTCAAATCTACAGTGGGTCAATGACAGAATCAACTGCACTAGCAGGCCCTGCAAGTTGTTCAGGCGCATGGAGAGAATATCATAATCAAGGAACTTGGTAATTGCATCCAATGCCAACGTCGTAACGTGGCTGGAGGTGGTGCTAGACTCTATAGCCATCAAAAACGGTTGGAGCAACGTCAAGCTGTCCACGGCGTAAATGTCCGAGGTGTCCATCAAGATCACGCGCAACTGCAAGAAGCTCGAGTGCAATGGGTTGCTGTTGGAGGCCACGGCGGCTCCGTTGGCTCGGGTTCCGCTATCTTTGGACCCCAATCCCAAATTCCGAACGTCGTCCTCGCCAAAAATATCCCCAGCGCCCAAAATGGCAGCCACACCGGTTTGTGACCACCGCTTCATTTTGTACATGGCCAGCAGAATGACCATACACTCGTTAATCATGAGAGTGATGGGATCAACCGCAACTTTCCTTGCTGGAGAGAGATACATGGTAGGGAGACCGGAAACAGCCACATTTCTCGGGTTTGTGAGAATTGGTGACTTTGACAGCATGATGTGAGGGGAGCTTTTCCGCTTCACTGCCTGCTTGTTCTTTGTTGAGAGTCCGCTGTTGGCTGGAGGAAATTGTGGATAGACTCGGTTACGATTGTATGGGATCCGGTCGTGTGCGAATCGACATCTACGACTACGTGTTCTTGAGGTGGGTTGGAGCTTGGAGGGGGAAATTGAAGGGCTTGGATAGTGGATTGGGGTGAGTTGGTTAGAATATTTGGGGTTTTGATTTTGTTTTGGTTTGGGCTGATTTTTGCCGATAGTAAGAGTGTCTCTGTTGTCGAGATAGTAGACAGAATTGTTGCGAAATCAGAAAAGTCGCGGGAGGAGACAGTGAGGGTAGTGGAGAACAACGAGTGAGTGGAATGGAGACAACTGAAGTTACAAAAGGACAAAACTGAATATCTGAAAAACGGAAAAAAAAATCTGAAAAGTGCTTTCTTGCAATGCTGTCTTGCTGACTTTTTTTTTTGATTTCAGCAGCCATGTAGTTCGTCTTCTGCGAGAAGTTGATGGAGAGAACAAGACTTGAACAAACGGAATCAGGTCTTTAAGGGAGATATTTATTAGTAGTATCTACCTTTTGATTTTTCGTGGACACTATTATTTCTGATACTTTCTGGTCTTTTGACTTCATTTGGCCAACATTCGATTTAGTCTTGTGACACTTGAACTCTAGTTTCACTTTGTGGTGGCAACCTCCTGCTATTATTCCTATTTACATGATACAGAGGCTAGATCTTCCGCTGGTAGTAGCTAACAAAGGAATTCCATGCCAATCTCCATTCCTTCTGCTGGAGCTTAGGACTCAAAACATCAAAGTCATGCTTCTCAAGCTTTTGCAAATACAACGACGTAGGAATCGCCACCATAAACGGCGTGAACACCGTATCCGGCAAGCCCTTGCGCCATTTCTTGCTGTTTCGCCCAAGAAGATTGTCGTTGGGTCTTGACCCCACAAGCTCTGCGATTTCTGACTTGACTTGATCCAATTTCGTTCTGGCAGACAAAAGATGGTCGTTGGCAGTGACGGCAGTCTCGAACACCACATTCTGCAACTTTTCTTTAGTCTCTGCCACCTCTTGCTCGTCACTCATATGTCCCTGAGTTAAACGCAACACAGCCTCCTGGGAGAGCTCGAATTTCGTCATGAGATCAACTGGAGCGGTTACATGGTTCCTCGTGGTGGAATAGTAGTGAAGCCCCAAAATCATCGAGCTGACGGCAGTGGCCTGGCCAATGTGTGCAGCAATGTCGCCGACTTTTGTCTGGAGAGACGTGGACAACTCCAACAAGTGGATCACCGAGGGAGAAATGGAAGGTGACAAGAGCAAACCCTGGGTGGCGTAGTTGAGCTGCGAATAAGTACCTTCTCCATACGAGCAGATATCGTTTACATTGTTGAACTGGTTAGTTTTCAAGAAGTAACTTCTTGTTTGGAGAAACTGGTGGAAATGAGCAATGTCGAGGTTCAACCCTTTGTCCAAGGCATCTCTGAGTAAGAATGCCGTTGGCTCACCAATTTCGCCTGAGCCAGAAAACGCCTTCCCGATGAGATCGCTCCAGAACTTGAATTTCATGTCTGCTGTAGAAATGCCCATCGAGCTGGATAATTGGCTCAGTGCCTTGGATGCTCTTGACCCGGAGTTAGCACCACCATCAGAAATCTTATTGACCTCGAGCCCAAAGGCTCGAATGGCTAGAAATGCATTTCTCGCCGGCTCGGGAACATACTGTGCTAGCAAATATGACAGTCTGTCAGTTGCTTCAAGAAGTGCAGACACATTCTCGACAGAGTTGTGGAGTTGCTGCTGGTAGGACTGCAAGCTGGCTGTAGTCACGGAAAAGGGTCTTCTGTACAAAATGCGGGACATTGTGTTAGGATATTCTGGCCCTTAGACAATAGTGGTGTAGAGAATATTCGAAGTAATGAGTGACAGCGTCAATGGCAGATACTGCGAAAGTGGTATGTTGATAGAAAAAAGATTCAATACAAGCAAAAGAATTGAAGCGTCGACTTTTTTTTTCTTTCAATGCTTTCAATGAGACCCTTCAATCACTCTTTCCAATGCGATCAAGCAAGAACTCAATTCCATGGGTATACACAGTAGAAGTATATGCACTCCAGCATCAAATCAATCATGTTACAAATGCAATAGATATGGCCAAGAGAGGATATACATGTGAGAATGGACTAAAGAAATCAACCGGATCGAATCAACTGGAAAATTGGACAAACCGGATATATCGGTCAAGTCGAAGTTTTGCATGGGATTTTCGTTGTTTCTGAGAAGTATCTGAATCAACGGTGCCCTCAATCCGTAAATCTTGGGGGTTCTTGAGCTTTCAGGATACAATATTCTTAAAGTATGGAATGAATAGATTTTTTTTCTTAGGGACAATAACAGTTACTCATCCCAGGCTGTAGTCCTGTGCATTGGTCAGCTCATAACATCGCGAATATGCAATAGAATTCTAACTTCAAAGATTCGAGCTAGCTACCAACAAGAAAATATGAAGGTCGAGACGCTACATCCAATGGCATACCTCGATGTGTTTATTGGAGACGGAAAAATTGGACGCATCGTGCTAGAACTCTATGAAGACAAAGCACCGTTGGCAGTAGCCAACTTTCTCAGGTTATTACCCCAGCTTCCAGGAACTTACTTCCATCGTGTGATCAAGAACTTCATGATCCAGGGTGGAGACATTGAGTACGGAAAAACTGAAAATTATAACGACGAAAGAGTCGGAACTGGCCGCCCGATGGCTGCTTTTCAAGATGAGAACTTGAGTGAGAAGCTTGATGGTCCTTTCAAACTCTGCATGGCCAACAACGGGCCCAACACGAACTCATCACAGTTCTTTATTACTACGTATGCTACGCCACATTTGGAAGGACTTCACACCGTTTTCGGCGGGGTGATCCACGGAAAGTCTGTGGTGAGAGAAATTGAGCAAGTGCAGACTTTGAAATCCAACGTTCCGGTGGAGTCAGAGATTCCTCAAATCACGGAAGCTGGCGAATGGAACGAAGGTGACGAGATTCCTATCATGAATTCCTCATACGATCCCATCGGCGGAGATATCTACGAAGAATTTCCAGACGATGACGAGCACATCGACAAAGAGTCGTCTGCTTCGGTGTACGAAGCAGCTATCACCATCAAGAATAGCGGAGGAGAACTCTTTAAGAAGGGCCAGTACCGCGATGCTTGGCTCAAGTATAGGAAGTCGTTGAGGTATGTGACGCAATATATTCCAGATGAAGACCAAGAACCGGAGTACTACATCAAGTATGTCGAACTTAAGAAAAAGCTCTTCCTTAACTCGGCTTTGGTGTGTCTCAAACTTGGTATGTTGGACAAATGTGTGGTGTACTGTTCATATTTGCTCGATATGGAGCTCTTGGATAGCGAAAGGGCGAAGACACTCTACCGGATGGGAAGTGCACATATTGCGTTGAAAAAGTACAGTGAAGCGGTGAAGTACTTACATAGTGCCATGGATGTGGTGAGCGATGCTGCAATCGAGAAGGAGTTAAAGAGAGCCGAGGAGTTGTTGGCGGCCGAAAAGAATAAGGTGAGGGCCAAGTATGCGAAGTTTTTCGGGTGATGACGGGAAAATAATTGGAGAATCTGAGAACATTCTCTTCTCTGTGTTAGAGATCTATAGAAGTGCATAATTTACGGAGGTTCCAGTAGTAGAGAGATTCGTAATTGAGGAGCTGGAGGAACTCGGGATTGTGGGAGAACCAATTTCGGCCAAATACTCTCACTGAAATAAGCTCTTCTTACCGTAATAATTCGAAAGAGAATGGTCAACCACGACTTTCATTCAGGCATATACCCCAATTGACGGCTATTCGAATACTGGTATTGATCTTGCTACCAAATGGGCATATCTCCGCAATGTCATCACTCTAAGGGACCACCATCACATCATTTGGACCATGACGTAAGAAGAATCATGTCTCTTGAGCGGCGATATCTACTTGTGGCGCTATGATACGGTGTAGGTACTTGACTAATATTGTATGCATGCATTGATGACAATTTTGGCCGATCTATCAGCATGCTCAATTGGCCCTAAACCCGCAGTAACAGCATCAACAATTACCAATGTGAATTTGTCATCTAGAAGTATAAAAGGAAACGAAATAGAAGAAATGTAGTAATATCATTCAATAGAATTACACAACAACGAGAAAACTATAACAAAATGACCACCACTTACTTTGTTACAGGTGCCAACAGAGGTATCGGATTCGAGGTTACTAAAAAACTCTCGGAGAACAGCGAGAACGCCATTGTTGCAACGGCTCGCTCTTTAGAAAGTGCAGACCAGCTTAGAAACTTGAACAGAGACAACATTGAAATTATCCAATTAGATGTCAAGGACACCTTGGACAAGATAAAGGAGTCGTTGACGAAGCTGAAAGTATTGGCCGAAAACGGAGTCGATGTATTTGTCCAGAATGCTGGTATCTACCTTAATGGATCAAACTCTTCTTCGACTGAGCCAATTGAGAATTACTTGGAACAACTCAATGTGAATACAATTTCCTCCGTGAAAATTTATCAGGCCATTTATCCATACTGGATCGGAGAACACGAAGGTGTCACCAAGAAGGCGGTATATATCTCGTCGCTGCTTGGCTCTATAGGGGATCTTGCATTGGCATCGTTTGGCTATGGAATGTCGAAGGCTGCTTTGAACTTCCACACTAAGCATACTGCTTTTGAGCATTCCAACAGCGAGAAACCACTGTTGAAGTCCTCCATCTCGGTCAGTATAAACCCAGGAGTTGTTACCACCGACATGGGTTCTGCAGGTGTGGAGAAGTACAAACTTCACGATATTGCTATTACTCCAGCCTATAGTGGTGAGAGCATTGTGAAGTTGGTGGAGGGTTTGAAGCCAGAGGACAACGGAGGGTTCCTTAACTATGATGGAACCCGGCTTGAGTATTAGATTTGATAAATGGATGAATTTGAACTTTCTGTAGTCTGTGCAATTCACTCAAAAGTCCGTGATTTATCTTCATGAGAGGTAGGAGGCGATGTAGGGCTACAGGCTTATACTGTGTTGATCTGCTGTAGAATCCCTGGTAACAATTGGCAGATTTCTTGATTCCAGCGTTTTCCGGTTTGAGACGTCTGGAAACCTCCGTTAAGATTTCCATATTGGTTCATGTCTAAAGTTGCAATATTATATTACATAGTTCCTTCTACCCCTTCACTTGTAATCCTCTGATCGTAAAATGCCCTGACCAAAGCAGCAATCCTGCACATACACCACACCACACCAATACCAATACTCCCATGAAAATCACACAGGCTTCCCCAAAAGTTCCCTCTAGCGACTCAAAAATATTTTCACACTCATTCCAACTACCCCAAACATTTTCAAGATTCAAAAACCTCTGCACCTCCCAATCCACCTAACCTCCTCCACTCCGGCACATAGAGAAAAACCTTCGCTCCTGCACACCCCATTTCTCACCAGTTGAAAATTTTTTTTTCTCTTCTCTGAATTTTCTCTCCTCACTACTTTCTTTCGACATGTCTCGTCCTCAAGTTTCTGTTATCTCGGCCCAGGGCCAAAAGACCTCCACCCAGTTGCCTTTGCCAGTTGTCTTCGCTGCTCCAGTCAGAGCAGACATTGTCCACTCCGTCTTCACCAGAGTGAACAAGAACAAGAGACAGGCTTACGCTGTTTCTGAGAAGGCTGGTCATCAGACTTCTGCTGAGTCTTGGGGTACCGGTCGTGCTGTTGCCAGAATCCCAAGAGTTGGTGGTTCCGGTACTCACAGAGCCGGCCAGGGTGCTTTCGGTAACATGTGTAGAGGTGGTCGTATGTTTGCTCCAACCAAGACTTGGAGAAGATGGCACGTGAAGGTGAACCAGAACGAGAAGCGTTACGCCACCGCTTCTGCCATTGCTGCTTCTGCTGTCACCTCTTTGGTTTTGGCCAGAGGCCACAGAGTCGAGGAGGTTCAGGAGTTGCCATTGGTTCTTTCCAATGAGTTCGAGTCCATCTCCAAGACCAAGGAGGCCATTGCTGCTTTGAAGGCTGTTGGTGCCCACAAGGACATCATCAGAGTCATCAAGTCCAAGAAGATGAGAGCCGGTAAGGGTAAGTTGAGAGGCAGAAGATTTGTCCAGAAGAAGGGTCCATTGGTTGTCTACGGTAACGACAACGGTATTGCCAAGGCCTTGAGAAACGTCCCAGGTGTCGACACCGCTCACGTTTCCCGTTTGGGCTTGTTGCAGTTGGCTCCAGGTGCTCACTTGGGTAGATTTGTTATCTGGACCCAGGCTGCCATCGAGTCCTTGGACTCTGTCTACGACAGCAAGGTCGGCTACTCTTTGCCATCCAACATTGTCTCCAACACTGACTTCAAGTCCTTGATCAACTCCGCTGAGATCCAGGCTGTTGTCAGACCAGCCAAGGAGTCCACCCAGAGAGCTGGCGTGTTGAAGAAGAACCCATTGAAGAACAAGCAGGCTATGTTGAAGTTGAACCCTTACGCCAAGACCTACTCCGAGTTGAAGTTGGGTTCTGTTAAGGTTGAGAAGTCCAAGGCTAAGCCATCCAAGGGTCAGTTCATTGCTGTGTTGAAGCAGTAAGCGTGCTCTACCGAGTCCATTAAATAGATCATGCTTGATATGAATGCATGTGCGAAGTATCATTTCAATGTAAGTGACGTATTTGGTTGATGGAGGGGAATACCATTTTCAGCCAATTTTCAGCCAATTTTTCAACCATAAAGATCATTTGATTTCGATTAGCATGGGGCATGTACGTGGAGATGTACCGATGTAGACTGGCATTCGGAAAGAGTAAGAGAGATGCTACGGAGACAAAAGGTAGAGCCCGGCGAATCAGGTCCGATTCGGATCACGGCGGGTGCTACTCCGTTGAGGGTAACACCGGCGAAAGTAATTACTATAACTGCATAACTTGTATTGCGCTAAGAACAAAGGGAATCTCAGATGGAGCAAGACTTGCATAACCATGCATGGCGCACTGGCTGCATGCAAGGGCGAGTTGGGTAACAATTCCGCCGGGTTAGGATGCTGGTGCATGATACATGCAGTTCGAGCCAGAAATACACCTTCAGTGAGTTACCTCACGGATATCTATTGATTGCCTATGGACCGAAGAAATTTTGGGATTCTGAGGGAACCTGTCCCTAACATCGTTATGGGAGCAACGGCAACACGTTATGTGTAAAGAAGTAATCGGTAATTGCCTGAGTTGTACCCACAATATTACCTCTTGGATTGTACTCGCAGATGGTGTACTGTCTCCACACGTTGTTGCACTTGACGTAGGCACATCCCAATTCCACCGAGGACTTCCAAATAAGCTGGGTAAAGTGACCAGTGGCCGGAGAGAATCCTGGCGACGAGAAGCTGTACTTCAGAATTTCATCGTACCAAGCATCCACAGGTTCATAACCTCCAATATAGCCAGCAGCCAAGTTCTCACCGTAAGGACCTCCGGAGTGGATAAGTTGAACATTGTTACAGTCGAAATGGGTGGCAGCGTAATGTGCGGCGTAGTCAGCCATGACCCAATTCCAGGTCATTGGTGGAGCACCGTGTAAGGCTCTCTTATTGTTGGTCTCGGCCAAGAGTGCAGATTCAATGGAATCGAGAGTTCTGGTGCTGCTGGTGCTGGAAGAGGAGGAAGAGGAAGCCTCCGAGCTGCTACTGGAACTGATAAGGGCTGAGGTCAAACTCGAAGAATAAGAGCTGAGATCGGAAACCACAGATGAAATAGCGGAGGAGGACAAAAAGGTGGTACTAGATGGGAATTCCGAGCTGGAACTCGTGATGGAGCTGGAGCTAGAGCTAGAGCTTGGAGTGGAACTGGAACTGGATGCGGAAGTAGAAATTGAACTGGATGTGGAACTAGAGCTTGAACTAGAGCTTGAACTAGAGCTTGAACTGGAGCTAGAGCTTGGAGTGGAACTGGAACTGGAAGCGGAAGTAGAAATTGAACTGGAAGCGGAAGTGGAGCTTGAACTAGAGCTTGAACTAGAGCTAGAGCTTGGAGTGGAGCTTGGAGTGGAGCTAGAGCTTGGAGTGGAGCTTGGAGTGGAGCTAGAGCTTGGAGTGGAGCTGGAAATGGATGTAGATGTAGCATCTGCGGAGTCAGCATTGGAATCAGAGGACTCAGTATGGAAAACGAAACTGAAAGAAGTGTTCTCTGCAGACACAGGACTAGAACCGGAAGAAATTGTCAGTGATGTAGTATCGGTGCCTGCAGGTACAGAAGCGCTCGAACTTTGTGCAGTCTCTGAATTAGTGGTGTCTGTTGAAGACCCTGAGGTAGCAGTAGTTTCAACGTCAGTACTCGCCGTGGATTCAGTTCCTGTGGTCACACTAGATGATGTAGTCTCCGTTGATCCCGTAGTTACAGCCGATGCTGAACTTACAGTTGATTCTGTTGCTGCCGTTGAAGTGGATTCTGAAGAAGCAGACGATTCTGTGGATGTACTCGAGTCTGTAGCAGGAGGAGGACCATAAATGATCTCCGTCGCATACGAGGAGGCGACAACATTTGTGGAGGCGACAGTGACGGTAGCAGCTCGTGCGAGAGCTACAGAGGTGGCTATGAGAATGCTCAGCGAGAGTTTCATATTAAGGGTGAAATGCGTGATTGGACTAACTCCCTAGAATTCGGCAATGGCTGGCATGCCTCAGTTATATATATCCTTGCTGGATTATGGCCATGATGGCCATGCAAATTCAAACCAATCTTGCGTGCAGCAACGATATACAGTACATACATGGCATTCGCTGGTGCGCGTGCAGATCGCCACCTGCTTTCGTTGTGGCTAGCATGGTCCTGCACCAGCGATCTTCAAATACGGTAGCTACAATGTCCTAGTGCTGGTATGGTTAGGGATAAAATCGTGGGAGAAGAGAATGCAGCCAGCATACCAATATGGAACAACATCTATTAGCAGAAAGAAGGAATTAGCACCCAAGACAAGCAGAACACAATAGCAAGCAACACCCAGCTTCAAGCAACACTCAGAAGTGGTTATATGTTCGCATTGCCATGAGCCCTTTAAGACCGTGGCTGCGATATTATTTAGTTGGTGAATCACTTCCGCATTATTCTATTTTTTTTTTCTTTCCGTCATTTCCTTATCTGACCAGAATTTCCTCCAAATGGTGTAGAATCCTGACCATTGTGTATTGACTCCATTGATGTTGTCGATTTGTAGTGGCCTCGTTCTCGACTTACCCTCCTAGCTCGGACTTAGTGCTGGATGCGTTTGTCGAGTCTCCTGCCCGATCGAGAGTATGCATGCCTAAAGCGCACTCACTGCAAGAGTGAGATCTCGGAACTTCCTCCTGCAGCACTTGGCATGGCTATGGCCCCATTATTTCCAAATGAAGTGGCAATAACGGCAATTTACCCGATTTCACGTAAACAAAGGGCAGGAAAATCATTTTCTTGAATCATCTTGACATGGATTTCTAGGGTCCGGCAGACAGTGCGATTTCATCACCTGATAAAGAACTAAAATTCGCTAGGGGTGAAATTGGAAGTGACTTGAGGAGGAGACACAATTCTACTGGAAAGCCACTGCCATAGTTTCTGAGTGCGCATTCATGCCCTAGTTCTCAATACGCCATGGTGGACTCCTTGAGTTGATATGGTGGCATCGGATAAAAGAGATAATGCGCTCCAAAAAAAAAAAGCCTCCTCATATTTGGAAACTTGTAGCGGGGACGGAAGTGAAATTGCAGTGTTAGTTGCGTTGCCAAGAAATGTCATGTCTACAGGAGATCGAAGAGAAGGCCGAATCTAGCCATGAGATGGCAAAATGGGGACATGTAAATACACCAGCTGAATAAAAGAGAAATGTTATGTGAAAAGACCCTAGTGGTTTCTGCAACAGAATGCCAAAATGTCCGAACTGCGGATATTAAACAGAGCGAGATACTCCAACGAACGAATCGTTCGATTAACACTAGTTCACTTTAACAATAGGGCGATCAATGCAACCAATGTACATGACAAAGCATGAGAAGCATCTAAAACGGAGCAAACCGCATATTCCGATGACGCATAGAGAAATGGGCTTACTCTGGTAAATTACATGCGTATGACCACGAGCACACTCCGTTCAAGTCTTCGGCGCATACTCACTGAACTAAGCTTAGAGAAATAGCTAACCTCAAGTATATATTTCATGTCTGCTAACCCCCACTTCTGGCCATGCTTCGGCCTAGGCAAGCTGATTTTATTCTCTTCTGGCCCTACAATCTCGAGGCGGGGATCCTCAGCGCAGCCAACGAAAGAGGGAAATGCGTTGACAAATCCTTTGAACATGCCTAACATTCTTGGGGTCCCAATGACGAAGTCTAGTTCTTCGATTGGGAATTAGTTTCATCGCTATCTGCAGTACAACAGGGCCCATGTTCCATACTCAAGACGCACTCTGCAATCTGCGGTACAATCTAGACGTGTAGTTGATGCTCACAGAAAGGCAGCGGAGTTGCCAGCAAGACCGCGTGGTTCGTTCCAGAAGATCTTTGCCCACATACCTACATCCGCCAACCGCAATGCCACCCATATTTCCCCCCTCACGGCTAGTGGTGACTGCAGACCTGCCTGAGGCATTTTCTCCTATAGTCACGTGCATGTTATCACCACCAATGGAAGCACCTGCCACCTCTGTCCAGAACACCAATACTTCGCCTCGAGACTGATATCGACCCTGCTTTGGCCGGAATCAAGTGTTGGTTCCATTTGCAAAGACGCTTCGCCCGCATATCTGCACGCTGCCGACGTCCATTCGCACAGGCTTCACTTACAGCACCCTGCTTCTCCGCAGATTTTCCACCTGCTGTCAACATTTCGCACTCGTTATCTTTCTGTCCACTAAGCCATGCTCCGTGGAATCCGAAAAAAGGCGTCGATACTCTCGACATCGTCAACCAATCTGACCTCGTCCATCAGCGACCAATCTGCCAAGCATGCTAAGGTTTTGAAGCAGGTGCATGACTTTGAGATCGCACTTGAGGCTATGGACTTGTTACTTGACGATCGCAGCCAAGAGGGAATTGATTTGTTGAACACAGAACTGAATAACGGCAATACGACCGGTAAGGAACCTGCCGCCATCTTCTCGTTGGCACTCGGAGTGATGGAATTTATTGAGGCTACTCTAGGTTTCGAGACTGAAATAATGACCAAAGCTCACAAGACACTTTCGGACGCAGAGGAAGCGTCATTGGCGCATTCCAAGTTCAACCAGAAGAACCTGCTTGCGACCAGTCACATCTACCCTCCTGGAACCGAGTTTCAGGTGACGTATGCGGAGCTGACGTTGCTCAATGCACTCGTGATGCTCTTGAGAGAAGATAACGGCATGATCGAGCTGGCCAAGGCGCTTTTCAAGTTGCGGCGGGCGTACCAGATCTTGGACTCTACGTATAAGAAGATCAAGGAGTCGGACGGTGCGTTCAATCGGAACTTGGCGAAATTTCGCCAGGAAGCCAATGGTTCGTCGGTGAGTTTGGTGGATTTGCCGGGATTCTCGATCCCGTTGCCAGGAGCGGCCAACTCCTCGCTGCCGGAAATACAGCTCATGAAGAACTTGGAGGAGGTTTACCGGATGCGCAAGAAGCGCGTGGAGGGCACCTCGTTTGGTTCCCATCCATCGCAGGTTAATCTTTTCAAACTGGAAAGTTCCGTGTCAGTTGCACTCTCGGCCAAGTCCAGTCTTGCGTTTATCGAGCGCATCTCTACGCCGTTGGGAAGACCTGCTTCTCCCAGTCCGCAAGCTATGAGCGCGAACGCAGTGTTCTTGCAAGAGCCACCCAAACTAGACGAATTCGACAAGCAAGCCAGCGAAAGCGATATCAGCGACGACGACGAATTTTGCGATGCCACAGAGGTTAGAGAGGCTACCCCAACTGCTGATCCGCCGCTTCCTCCTACTAACGAAGACTCGTTTGCTCCCAGCATTCATCACTACCCAGAATCGATCGTATCGGTAGCCACGTCGGCTAGCTCGGTCAACTCGGGTAACGATACGCATTTGCATGTCTCTACCATCGATGAGTTCATCCACTCTGGAGTTCAATTGTGTTTCGGCATTTTGCAGGTGGTTTTGTCGTTGATTCCTCCTACAATTGGAAAAGTGTTGTCCATTGTCGGTTTTAGAGGAGACAGAGATATTGGGCTTCGTATGCTTTGGACAACAGCAATCACGGCCCGAAATATTCACGGTGACCTCGCCTTGTTGTTCCTTTTGGTGTTCTACGACGGGCCAGTGCAATTCATTGACGTTGGATTCCAGCTCCCCGGCCATGAGGACAGCAACGTGAAAAATGTTTTGAACTTGACTGGAAGATCCACCGTCTCCGAAAAGGAGCTCACCGCCATCATCAAGAACCCCAACCTCTACACTCCACAGCTTTTGACGAAGGCCAGAACGTTTTTTCCCAATAACGCATTGTGGCTACTTCAAGAAGGGCGTATGCATGCAGCCCAAGGCAACATCCACGAATCAATTGCACTTATGCAAAAGTTCACCGATGACCCCGACACATCTATCCAGATGGAGCAGGTGGAGGCATTGCTCACATTCGATAGAGCCACATTCTATGCTTTTGTTCACGATTACGATAATGCAGCAAGGGATTTCATCCGGATGACTGACATCAGTTCGTGGTCACAGACGGTCTACTTATTCATGGCTGGGTCGTGTTTCCTTGAGAAGTGGAGAATGATCCAAATGGGTGAGTTAACTTTTGATGACGAGGACACTAAACAGAAGTGTCTTAAAGAAACAGCGGAACAAGCAGAAAAGTACTTGAAGTTGGCCCCAACGTATGCGCCTGGTGTTGGCATCAATGCTTCGAAAAAGAAAGGCGGAATCGGTGGATCCAATAAGCAAATGCCGTTCGATAAGTTTGTTCTTCGTAAGACCAAGCACATCGAGGAGTGCCAGCGAAAGCACCCAGAGTTGCTGTACATTGAATGCGTGGGGACATCGTTGATTCATGAGCTCGTGTATTTCTGGAACGGCTATAACAGGATGGAGCCGGAGGACTTAGAATTGCTGCACCGGATGTTAGAATTCTCGGCCGGGCCTCATGCAAAGTTTCCTGAAACCCAGGATGAAGCCATGATCAGGCATCTTTTCCAAAGTTTGGCGCTTCGCCAACTTGGGAAACCGGCCGAGGGAGTCACATACTTGGACACCGAGGTGATTTCCAAGTATGTGATCCAGGATTCGGCCAATGCTCCTGCCAGATTCACCAAAATGACTTACTCGCCCTATTTGTACCCCACGGCGCTATTCGAAAGATCCATGTTCACCTGGGTGATGAAGTCCAAGAGCGACGCCAACCAGGCTATTGCGGAGACGGTGCAATGGCTTGGAAAGGCCGAGAACATGTCAGATCAGGAAGGTGACTACGAGTTGAGCAACCGTACCAGCATGCGAATCAAGGCCGCTAGCGAGCGACTCGAACAGTTGAGAGGAGAATTGCCGTAATGTCTGTATAGTCAGCATCAATTGAAGTAGTTGTCCACCATGGTGTAGGCCACGTTGAAGCGGAACATGATGCTCAAGAGCCACAAAATGACCAAAAGGGGCAAGATGCCCGCCAAGATGGTGAGCTGGAGGATCTTGGCCGGATTCGTAGCCGACGCATTGCGGTTGTAGTAGGAGCTTCCCACAAAGGGCAACGAATTGAACCCGTAGAAAGTCACCACGAAATAGTAGCCAATGGCAGTAAAGTATAAGGTGTTTCCCAACAACAACGACAAGAAGGAGGTCTTGATGGTGAGCACCGGAAGCAAAAAGAATTGCAACAAGTAGAGCAAGCACCAAATGATCAAGAAGGAGTTGCAATGGACATCAAAGCAGAAACCCCAGTCGATGTAGTTGACAGAGTATTGCGAGGCAGCAGAAAACGCCAGCAGCAAGCGAAAATGCGGGTTGAAGAGCCTATTGGTGATGGCCCACAGCAACGTAGCGATGAAGATCCCCAGTACATAGAAATCGAAAACTACCATGTTGAACACCAACTTAATAATGTCCCACACGTTGGGCGAGTAGGTGAGGCCCCATGCAATTGCACTGATACAGAGAAATGCAGTCAAGAGAATTAGAAACGACGGGTCGTCTCGTGTGTAGGAGGTTTTCCCATTGTTCTGCTGCTTGTACATGTAGTTGGAACGATACATTTTCTTTGGGTTGATGATAAGGTGGAAAATCTCCCAGATGGCTGTCTCGAAGTCAAGCGTGCGGGGCTTGAATAGTCTTCTGAGCATTGTCTTCCAATTAGCTGTACGAGTTTCGTTGGCAGATGCTGAGTTTCTGGCTGGAGTGAACGCTATAGATCCGTTTCGAACAGTTTCGGTGAACGACGCGCCCGAGATAGATGCGGGGGTGCGAAAGTCCCGGGGTGACGACGCTGCCTGGGGAAATAGGTCTTGGTAAGTGTAAGGCAAATTGGCTCTTTTGCTCATGGTGGAGTTTTATTGATGAGAGCTGGCGATGTTTGATTTGGATTACGGAGGCACGGGTGTGTAAAGGAGTAGGTAGGAGTAGTTGAAATGGTGGGGGAAAATGAAAGAATTGAATGAGTAGTTAGATGTCGTTTAGATTGGAATCATTTTCCTTTTGTTTTGGTAAACTTTCTTTCTTTACCGTTTGGATTGTGTGTTCCTCTTATCTTACTTAGCTGCTACTTGATCGACGAATCAAACAAACATTGGGGTCATCATAATGCATTCTCATAATTACCGATTACTCATAACGCCAATACTGCTATTACAATTCGAATCCTCACCCATATGCTTTTGTTGCTAATGCGACTGAGTGGATTGCCTCGACATCATTGCACTCCGTGCTAGCGACGACATCAGCATCGAATTCTCCTTGTATATGTCTACTTCTTCTTCATATGTCACCAGTGTAACCCTAGGCTGACTATCGGAAAATTTCAGTAGCTCATCGACCCAGAGGTCCTGAATGTAGTCAGAAACCTCATCGTCAGTGACCGCTAACTCGCCTGCCGGCATCGGTAGGTTCTTGTACCTCTGTACAAACCCGAGCACCCCGGCTTTACAGCAAATGTTTGTTTTTGTTGTTGCGTGGCTGGAGAATCGGAGTCGGATCTGCGTCCACTCCGAGAGGATGGCTTCATTCTGGATCTTCACGGAATAATCAAGCAGATTCTTGAATGGGGACGCCTGCTGGCCCTGTTCATTCGAAACTAGATCCTTGAGGTCTAGAAGCTTCTGCTGTGTTCTGGTCAATGCAAAAGTGTCCTTACCGGCGTTTGTTCGGTCCACCAACGTGGTCTGGAAGTCGTTGATCTCTTTCATGATATCCAACACCGACACCGGCTCTCCGTGGTCCATCGACACCAATTGGTGGGAATCGTCCGCATCTTTCTTTGTGTCTGCGTCCGAGTCCTCCAGATTATCCTCGTCATCACTGACATCCAGCTCACTGGCATATCTGCTCACAGGAACAAGCGAGTTCATGGAGTTGTGATCACTTCTACGATCGCTGATGAAGGCACTCATGCGATTATAGAGTCGGCTGGTTCGCGTGGACCTGCTGTCGGTCAGCTTTGTCTCGTCCCCATGCAAATCTCCGAACTTATTATCAGTTGTGGGAGTATTGGGTGTCGACATCACTGAGGTTACTGCAGTGGGAAACGACTCACCAGCGCCGTTCTTGACAAATGTTAATGGAGAAATGCTGGCTTTGGTGGTTTCAGAAACCTTGGGATGAACAGGACTCGCGATCGCAACGTGTGATTCCGTCTCCTGTGGCTCTGTAGACGGGTTGTACTGGGCCCAGCGATTCGTCAAGTTGGGCGCCGCTCTACCCTCGTGGGCCACCATTGGGATATTCTTGTTGAGTGCTGGACCTGGATGGTTGATTTGACTATTGGCAGGGAGGGTGTTTCCAGCGGACGGGTGAAAGAGGCCATTTCGGATGGCAGCTTGACGCAAATCGGCCGTGCCCTCACGTACTTTGGAGTTTTGGTTCGAGTGATGCATCGAAGCTGCTCTCTGTGGATTTTGGACAACACTCTGAAGTTTGACTTTGTCAGTAGCTATCGATGTGGTGGACTGGGCCCGAATCATGCTTCGGCCCCTGTCTTCAGAAGATAGCATTGAATGGAGTCTTTTTGTTCCAGCTATGGCCCTGAGAGGAAAATCGTTGGGAAATGTACGTTGATGGTTGTCGAGGTTTGTCCGACGCAACTACGAGCAGATCCGAAAGTGAATTTCGGAGTGCTTATCTAGCGCATGCAGACAATGCATTTGTATGCAGACAATTGCCTGCATTCCGGATCTGCTGCCAATACGCTGCGAGTCCCTGCAAGTGTTGCATACATTCGGCCATGCGCTCACGGATAACCTACGGTGCTGCTTTGACACCATCTCCGATAATTGTCCATAAACATAAAATGCTATTTTTTAATTGGAAACAGACCTAGTTGAAAAATTGCAAAAAGCCCAGTTGAAGTTCGCTGTGTGCACATTCAATAAGTAACTGTTTCCTGCGAGCCACAAGAGCCGCCAAATTCATTATCTCCGTCTTGCTCCTAATGATCTTGCCCACCGCATCTCCTTTCTTCTTGGACAACGCGTTGATGTCCTCAAAGAGTTGAGACAAGTCCTCCACTGTCTTATTCAAATAGTCTTGCATCCCCTCAAAGATAACTGAGAGGTTAGATCTTTTGAGAAAGAATGCAAATGCATACGTCCACATCAACGTCTTGCGTCCACTGGTCAAGCTTCGTATGGCGTCGGAGAGAAACTGCACATCATTCCACGACGCCATCTTCTTTGCACTAAGCCTCTGCTCCTTCATGTACATAAGCATGAAGTGGTGGACACTGGCCAATGTCTCCTGATCACCGCTCATCGATCTCTGGTGCACCGAAAACCGCTTGTAAAAATGCAAATACCTATTGAGAGACTCTTGCTTCTCCGACTTCCTCTTCCTGACTTGCTCCACCTCTTTTGCAATGTACCGGTTGCATTTCCAGTTCATCGAGTTGTGGAGTTCCCAGTCGCCCAAACAGATCCAGCAGAACTCAAATTTACACTTTCGGCATGTCATGTGGTTGCAACCACCATTTTTCTCGATTTGCGACAAGCATTTCGGGCAGGATTGGGTATTCGCCTCGATCCAGTTGGCAGTTTCCGAGTCGTCGGCGCACTTTTTGACCCAAGCCTCCACCAACCAGCAGGGGCAGGGAAGGTGGTTTTCGTACAGACAATCGAAGCAGAACTCGTGCGAGTCGGGACACGTAACGATCGGCATCATCCGAAGATCGCACGAGGTTGCTCTATCGTAGGATTCTGTTCTTGGATCTTCCACCAACTCAGCCAAATTCGTGCAGTCAGGCGCTGGACACCATCGGTAGCGGGAATGGTGCATGTCGATGTTGACTCGGGCCGCACTCACCAACGTCTTATTGGTGAGGATCTTGTCTTCACCTTCCAATATTTCTCTACGGAAGGAGAGGTCCATGTCTGTAAAATGGCGGTCGTAGTCATCCATTTCGTCGTCCGAAGAACTGCTGAGGTCGTCATTTTCTTCCTCTTCGTCTTGCTTCTCTTCAAATGCAAGTTGCTCATCCATTTCTGCCTTGTGAGCCATCAACTTCTCGACGTCTTCCGGTAGTAGAGACAAGGAACAGTTCAAGTTCATGCATCTGATTAGTTCGCCCTTGGGCAAGTTGATTTGGACGTAGCGGGCGTAGCAATCGGCACAGTACTGATGATTACAACCAAGCAGAAAAGTAGCCATGGTGCCCGATTCACAGCAGATGTCACATGTGAAGCCCTCCACAGCGGAAATGTCATGAACCTCACCTCGTGTATCTGTGAGTCCACATGCGTCGCGGAGCTTGGGCCAATTGACGTAGTAATCGCCAGTGACTTCACTAACCAGCCATTTCTTTACCTGTAACATCACGAGGAGTTCGCCCAAGGTGAAACCCGGGAGAATGTCTTGGGCCCGCTTTGCATTCGCCACAAAGTGCTCATTTATGTACCATTCGATGCGTAGCGACCGGAACCAAAAGTCGCTGAGAAGATTTGGTGAGTGCAACCTTTGAATACTCAAGTTGCCAGTGGACTTTTTCTCGTCGTTTTCGAAGGGAGTATCTGAGGCCAGCACCTCGCCTTCACCGAAATAGACATCATCTTCTCCATCCTCGTAGTTGAAGCTGATATCCGAATCCGAATCCATGGTAGCAGTAGTGGCGATAGATGGAGGTCCTGTATGATCAGGAGATGATAACGTGGGGGAGGATAAGAAGAAGAGAACGGAACCAAAGAGAAAAGTATGGGACGAAAAACTGAAAACAAGCGGGGAAGAAAAAGACGAAAAAATAGGAAGTATAGAAGAAGACAATTACGAGAATGGCAGGAACTACACTACTGGAGATGGTGGAGACTGCGTAGGTAAATGTATAAGCATGCATTCTGCAGCATGAGAGGGAATGAAAATTGCTAGGCCCCAATTATTCCTTTTTCATTACCAAGTCAAGCATACAAGACTAAAATACTGGGGGAAGCAGTTGGGAATGAGGCGAGAGTATGGGTGCAAGTGTTTGGTGACATTGGGGTATGCAAGTTGAGAAAGAAGAACAAAGTAATTTCGTGTGAGAGGAGATATGAGAAAAGTAAATGTGGAATTGGGGAGAGAGGGCAAATGAGATAGGTGAATGTAGAGAGCATAGGATTTTTATCCATTTTTGCTTGTTATCCTCGGACATGAGGTTGTACTCGTGTTCTGCCCTGATTTATTGGCTGCGAAATGATCATATGGGAAGCGAAAACACGAGGAATCATAAACATGCGAAACTCCGGAGATAAATGAAAATAAAGAATGCTGTCGCGGTGAAATCTATGGTTTCTTCCAACTACCTCTATTCCCACTTGAGCAAGCCAATCAACGAATCCTCACTGTCAAAAACCTTTTGGCTCAACGCAATTATTACTCTCAAACACCACCGCCTCCCTCCCAATAATACCCTTCACCATCTCTCACCTACGAACAATGCCTTTAGAGTTTCATTAAGAGATTCCATTATTTCCTCTATCTCAGTATGTTCAACTTATGTTCACCTACAACATACTCAACGCCAATTCGTCACCTTACTATTACCATCTCATGTCTCCAACACGTTGAGTGCTCGTCTGAGAACCTCCTTCTCTTGACCAATAAGCTCTCGTGCAAGCTCTGCCCTCTCTCCCTTTGCCTTGAACTCTTTGTATCTTGCCAACCTTCCCTTTGCCCATGTTCCCAACACCTTTCTCTCATCATCCGTAATATCTCCCTCCAAGAGATAATGCGACACTCTCTTGATGAGCTTCCTGTCACTAGAAGCCAACGCCAATTTGTAGAAGAACACTTTAAACGGCAATAAAAGCAATCTAACGAGCGCAATGGTTTGCTCTGTGGGAGTTCCATCGTAGGAGATGCGAGGCGACAATTGCCATGACTCCGGTATTTCAATCGGCGCATTAATTTCAGTCCCAGATCCTCCATGTTCATCCTCACAGCAACCATCCTTACATTCTGTTTCTCCTCCTCCACATTCTCTTTCTTCTTCGCCACTCCCATCGGAAAGTGAAGACAGAACCAACTCATTCACCACTTCAAATCCAACCTCCTCATACCAGTCCAACTTGGTGTCGAGTTGCACCTTCTTCTTCTTGTTCATCTTCTCATTCTTAAGGTAGGAAAACATTTGCACCGATAACAACACCGAGGCGTTGGGGTTCGAAGGTGAGACAAACCCATACCGTTGAAGAAGATATGCGTTGGCCAAATCATTTCCATAGGTGTTGAAGAGCTCATAGTTGTATTCCTTAGAGGGAATGTTGGTGAGGACGATGTCGCAGCACTTGGAGCTGTCGGAGAGTTCTTGGGCCAAATCGTCGTTGGTGCCATCAACGACTTCTCCTTCTATATCTCCACCTTCTTCTTCACTCAATGACAATGTGGAAACCTCATCATCGTCCTGTTCGGTTTCTGCGTCCGACATTTCCAACTCCTGGATATCCTCTGTCGTGATGGTTGTTTTCTCCTGTTCATCTACTGAGCCTTCTTCATCTATGCTTTCAGTTTCAGAGTCACTTTCGTCTTCACTCGCCAGTGACTCTGACGATGCATCTAATTCGATGTCTGATTCCATGAGGAAGGTTATGTCATCGCCAGCATCTCCACCCTCTTCTTCCACTTCTCCTTCATATCCGTATACTTTAACTTCTTCCTCATCATCATCATCATCTTCTTCCTCCACTTCTCCCTCTTCTTCCCCTTCCTCGAGATGTGCACAGCCAATTTCTCCACATTCTTCACACAAATCCTCACCATCATCACACTCAAAATGTACATTTTCCCGTTCAACCACCACATCATCAGCAATTATTGGTGAGAGATGATTGAACAAATCGGCTCCGGGCACCAATGAGAGCCCGAGATATTTGTCTACTGAAAAGGCTCTGGAGATCACCGCCTGAACATATCTTCCAAACTGCACTAACTTATCATTGTGGTTTTCTCTGATCTCTTCCCAATCCGTATTAGGATCAATTCTCAACACACTTGGGATAGCAATGAATTTGGAGTTCAAATGGGCGAACCGAACGCATTCCATCATGAACACTATAAGTTCAGCCAGGTCAAGCATATTCAAGAGGTCAACTTCCGTGTTGAACAAACAGGCGCGGTCTTCTTTACTCCATAAGCAAAAGGGAACACCAAAGTCGCCCGAATCGACTTCAAATGAGTCCAAATACTGGAACCACGGCGACTTCTCGCCCATTGAGTATTCGTATATGAAAGTGATGACAATGGCATGCATTCCAATCGTCAAGTCCACTGTAGGCTCATCAGGCTCATAGTCCACTAGTAAGGGATATAAAAAGGAGTTTTTTGGCGAGAGAATGGCCAGCTTGGGGATTCGGAGAAGAAGATTGTCGTTTTCCTCATCCGGCTCGGGTCCAAGTTTCCAGAACACACCCACACCGCCAATAGGTGACTTGCGCACCTCCAAAAGTTCCGAATTCCAGAAAGAATTATTCTCTAACCATTCAAGTAACCCAGCCAATTTGGAGCTGCTGGTTGCCGACATTGAATAAAGAATAGTAAGAGTAGATGGGCATCTCAGCCTGCACATGGCTATAATTGATCAGTGAGTTAAAATCGACACAAAAAAGAGAAAAGGAGAAAAATGGGATGAATTTAGAGAGAAAGCGATATGAAGAATAGAATGGATTGATCCATTTTTGAAGGATTGGACTTTCCGTGGGCTCTGCAAGGGCAGTGCCGACGAGATGAGGTCACGTGATGTCAATAGTCACTCAAGCTATAGAGAGGTTATCCTGAGGCCATTCTAATCAGGCAATGTACTAATTTGATATCATCTTCGAATTTGAAAGATTCGCCTCTTCCAGTTCCTCGCACCTTTTCATGGTCAAATTGACAGAAATCTCAACATTCCATCTATGTTCTCAGTTTGCACCTTATCGCATACGATAACTCATCACCTTAAAAGCTACTAATAAGCACAAAACCCCCCTACATGACCCAATACGTTCTATGCTTTGTTCTCCCATAGTTACACCATAGGGTAAACCATCGTAGCCTGCATGCAGCCCAGTTACCCGGCCACAATCCTCATCACTATAAATAAAGCGCGATTCCTCGCACCTTTTTTCACCCATTAACCATCAGTAGTGGTTATACTAAACTATAATAAGTATAACTTCGTGTCGAAAGACACACTACTATAGAGGCCTTAGCTGTTTCCCAACTACACCGCATAAGCGATCGTGTGACCTGGATTCGGCGCTCAGCTAAGCGTAACCTGACCTTTTCAACAGATTGGCCACAGGTTACACTTCGTTTCGGTCTTTTAGAGCTTTATGGCATTTTAAAGGTTTTAGAATAGTTCTGCCGGTTGCTGCACCTGTTGCAGTTGTTGCCGGTAGATTAAGACCTGATGCTACATTTCCGTATCTTTAATTTTTTTCAAGTTTAAGCCTGTCCATCTCACCATTTCCTGTCTACCAACCACAATTTTCCTATGCGAATCAACCCGGTGTACCTTTGATTTGCCAACTTTTTCTTTCCTCATAATTCATGAGTTAAAGAGTGCACCAACTCTACTAAAGCCTTGTTTGACAACTACTCATCACATCTTTACGACTGAGCATTCGGGCATCACAGTGTCACTGCACGTGATCAAACACACGTGCCCACAAACGGTCAAAGAAAAAAAATCCTAGTGGCACATCTACTTCTCCAATCATGGCTCATAGATTATTGGTTAACGTTGTCATTACCGGTGCTGCCGTTTTCGGCCGTGCATTCACCGAAGCATACAAGCAGGCTGCCAAAGCCAGCGCATCCGCTGCTGCAACTGGGGCCTCCAAAGCAAAATCGGTTGGAGGTATTCCAGTAGAGGAAGCATTGAAGATCTTGGACATTGACAGAAATGACTTGTCCGTGGCCGAGATCGACAAGAAGTACGAGTACTTGTTTGATGTGAATTCGAAGGAGAAGGGTAATTCGTTCTACTTGCAGTCGAAGGTGTTTTATGCGATGGATTCATTGAAGAAGGAGCTAGAATATCTACAGACGATGAAGGAGAGTAAGGAAGGAGGAGAGAAAGCTGGGTGAGGGGGGCTGAGAATGGACGGGAAGAGTGTCCATGAGGAATAGGTGGAAATAGTGAAGTGGCGAAAACAGAAGCAGTAAGTTTGTGAATATGGAGACTTGAAGAGGAAGGAATGAAGTGAATTCGCAACATGTTCAATGTCGTGGCTCAGCCATCAGCATCTTTGTATATAAATATTACGGAATTATGTGGAACCTGTAGTTATTGAAAGTGTCAAGCTGGTCATACCTACTGGGAGCTAGAAGTCCTGAATATCAGATTCCATATCAGATTCCGAATTCCGCTTATAACGAGAATATCGATCAAACCCAAAAAGGAAATCCTAAATCCCATTTCTCCACCTCAGAACCCCAAAACTATACCAAAATAGTAAGTATCGAATACGTAATTTCCCCCCTCCCAAACTCCCACCCCATTTCTATTTCCCCCAACCTCTCTACCACCATCGACTGTCGTATCTAGCTCGTATACCCGAAAGTCACGTGCGCGCCTACCTATGTAACCATCTGTACATATATATCAACTTCAACTACCATCTACTCTTTTCTTCTCGCCATGACCGAGAAGGAGGACGAGCAGCTTCTAGAAGATGCTTCCACGCTACTCATGTTTGCCACTGTGGCCGCTCGCCAACGGTCTCCGGACCCACCGGCCCCTTCAGATATCAAAGATCCAGTTGTGAAGACAAAGACTCCTCCGGCGTCAACGCCACCCCCTTGCTCCAACAAAGACTCTAATAAATCACACCAGCCGCCTGATCCACAGTCGATTGCTTACGCGCCCCTGAACTCTCATCTTCCGCCCAGGGTGCCCATGAGCGCCTCACCCCATTCATATCAGCAAATACCCGCCCAGAAACTAGCGGGGACTGACCAAAAGGACGCTGCCGCCACTTCGGTGACAAAACCATACCTCCCGCATATTCTTCCCGCGCAGCCGGTGCTCCAGAGTGGGCTTGCGCCGCCTGGATACTCATATTATCCCTACGGCTATTCTCCTGGACATTCAACGGGGAATCCCAGTGGCCATCCGCCCCAGTTGGGCGCCCCCATGCTGTTTGCCACTCCCCATGGACAGACGGCGCATCCCGACTCGAAAACGCCCCCACAGAAGATTTCCCCGCAGATTTCTCCCTCAGTTCAGCATGCCATGTTCCAAAACGACTCTTCTAAGGTGGCGGCAGCGCCAGCGGGACGGGCACAATCTGCGTACTATCTGCCTCGCCAGGCTAATTTGCCCGCTCAGGGAAACTTCCAGACCCACCGTAAATCATCATCTACTGGCCACCAACTTGAAAATACTCAGGGCAAGGGGAATACTCCTGCAGCATCTCCTATTCCTGCCAATGTGGCATTGTCAAGGGGAATCAACGTTGAAACGGGAAAAAGAAACAGCGACAATGCAATGATTGCAGCAGCAGCGTTGGCAGCAGCAGCAGAAGTGCCATTACCTCTCAAGAATAAAGAAGAAAGAATAAAATCTCCCAAGGAGGAGCCCCAAAAGGACCAGAAATCCAATATGAAGGATGTTGCCAACCCTCCAACTACACCTATCGTCAAGACCGAAGATTCTGTCATGACCGAACCTGAAGACGACGAGAACCATACAGAGGACGAGCCAGAATCTCGAGGTATGGCAATGGACACTGCCGAAGAGAGGGCCAAGGGCTCGAATGCCGATTTTCACCAATCTGCTTCCGCATCTGCTGAAACAAAGGTCCAAGATTCCTCTAATGGTCCCATCCATGCTCCAGCAACAGAAGCTGCCACCATTGACTCTGCTCCACCTACGACGAAAGAGGAATTGCCTAATAATAGTGCGGTGACTTCTCCAGCGTCAGCGAAATCCATAAAACAGCCAAAGTCTAAGGTATCTTTTCAGCCACCTCCGCTTAGTGAATTTAAAGTCGACCCAGACTCCGGCATTATCGGGTGTATTTGTGGCATCGAGGAAGACGATGGCTTCACAATCCAGTGCGATGTTTGCTTCAGATGGCAGCATTGCTCGTGTATGGGTTACAAGACCAACGATGAGGTTCCCGAAGACGTTTACAAATGTTATTACTGTGATGAAACGAAGTGGAACAAATTCGACCCCAAGGCATGTCGAGCGGACACATTGGCGCGGTTGGGATTTGATAAGGGTAATGAATCTCCTTTCAAACCAGCACCTCCCAAACGTAAAACTCTGAATTCCGGAGGCGAGGACAAGAAGCGGAGAAAATCGGAGAAGGACTTAAAAGGTTCCGACAAAATCGTGACAGACAAGAGAAAGTCGTCTGCTCCCTCTGTCAATTTACCTGCGACATCCCCCACTTCAGCCACTTTTGACATCAACAATAAGGACAATCCTTTGTTGGAAGGAGGTGTGAGTGTTGAGCTGTACCAGAGTGTTTATTATAAGTTGACGGATTATGATTATAAGACAGCAGAGGTCAAGAAGAAGCTCGAGGAGTGGGGCCGTGAATTCAAACAATCTGGCCCCACTAGGATCACCATAATGTCGCTAACTAGGTACAAGGCTATCAAGTTCAGCAAAGTTAATTTGCCCAACTATCAGAAGTATTTGCAGGACAGAAACGAACTTCGACGTGGCAAGGGATTTAATGATACTTCTGTTCAAGCTAAGGCTTACAGCGATAACCCTAAACAGAAGTTCATTGGGATTTCGAAGATGGGCCTCTTTATCACCAGCAGAGCCGAGGCGAGCGATGGTGACGTGATTCCCGCTGGAACTGCGGTAACTGAATACTTGGGAGAAGTGGATTTGCTTGAGCTGTACGTGACAAACCGGGCAAACCAATATCCAACTTGGGGTACTGTCAAGCCTCAAGTTGCCCGTGTCGATTTGGAACTTCAGAAGGGCACTGACCCGGTTTCAATTGTTCTTGATGCTCGGTTTGTCGGTAATGAAGCAAGATTCATACGAAAATCCTGTGCGACAACCGCAAATTGTGAGATCAGATCTATCTATATTCCCCAGTTGCAAACTTTCAAGCATGTTGTTTACACGACAAGACCTATAACATTGAAGGGTGAGGATTTGGAGGAGGAGCTAAGGCTCAAATGGGAATGGGACCAGCATCACCCAATCAACAAGATGATCGAACAGGACTCAGAAGGAAATACTCTGGAAGGATTAAAATTCGAAGACTTTTCCGACGAAGACAAGGTTCTACTTGTTTCCGGTGTTGATACCATACTTAATTTTGTTGAATGTGCGTGCAACACTACATCCATCAATCTGCAATGCTCAATATTCAAGATCAAGAAGGCTACGTCATACTTGCTTCGCTCAACCAGGAAAGCATCCAGCCTTACGAATATTGCTTTCAACAAGTCCAAGGAAGAACTTGTTATGCCCAAAAAGTCTAAGCAGTTTGTTTCATGGAAAGAACGCTTGTCAGAGCGGGACAACTTCCTTCATATGTCTATCTTCTCTGTTTCAGCTTCTGATGATAACAGCGAATCCTCAGTTGAAAGTGATAATATTGCAGCTGAAGATGTAGAGGGTGGGTCTGACCTGCTGCACTCTCCTGGCGACGAAGCTGCTGAGCAGACCAAAAGAAAACACAAATTACCTTATAGGCAGCAGCTCTATGCCAAGGGGAGGAAATTCGCTTCAAGAAAGTATGTCACTGACACCAGTGACACAAGCATGGATGCTGGTAACCATGTTCCCAAGACAATCGCTGTGCCTTTGGCATCAGACATAATCTTGTCGATCAAAGAAGCTGTGAACAATTCGTTGAAGCCATTGGCGAAAATATCCAGCAATGTCAATATTGTCAACGAACTTGCCCAACCCGGCACCGAAGAAGAGACTTCGCAGCCAACTTGGAAAGAAGCTTCACCTGGACTTCCCGTAGCAGCAGCCGAGTTGCCACTTACAGAGACCAAGCCAGTCCCGCCTCCAGTTGTTAAGAAGTTATCCTTTGCAGACTACAAGAAAAAGATGAAGTAATCACTTAGTCATATTATGCATTCAACGAATAATTAGGTATATAATGTATTATTAGATTTTTCTTTCGAAGTCCTCAGCTGAAATGTTCGACCGCTCACACATTTGATGGAAAATGCCGTTGCGGGCGTTGAAAAGATTCCATGGTGTGTCAAACTGTTTGACCTCTCCCTTGTCTAGAACTAGAATCCGGTCGTAGTTCAAAATGGTTCTCAATCTGTGGGCTATGCACAAGATAGTGCAATCCTTGAATTCTCTGGCAATGGTGGCCTGAATCTTGCTATCCGTTTCGTAGTCAACAGACGACGTCGCTTCGTCCAAGATCAAGACCTTAGAACCTCTGACCAAAGCTCTGGCGAATGCGATCAACTGTCTTTCACCAAGAGAAAAGTTTGCACCATCATCTTCAACTTCTCTGTCTAAGTGGAATTTATGGAAGTTTTCGCTTCCTTCGACCTGCTGCTTAACGACAGCAAGTTTGGAGTCCTCAATCAAGCCAGCTCTTCTCATGGAATTCCACAAATTCTCATCACTGTTTTCACCGAATGGATCCAAGTTCTTTCTGATGGTTCCACGGAACAACACTGGGTCCTGCGGAATAATAGACAACTTGGATCTCAAGTGGTGAAGTCCGAGGTTGCCAATATCAACACCATCGATTTCGATCAGGCCATCATCCAATTCAGCCAACCTATACAACGCAGTCATGATGGAAGATTTTCCGGCACCAGTTCTTCCACAGATACCAATCTTCTCGGAAGGATTGATATCCATGTTCAAGTTCTTCAACACCAAAGGCAATCCTGGTCTGTATGCCAACGACACATTCACGAAACGAATGCTTCCGTCTTCTGGCCACAGTTCTCGAGGAGTGGTCTCTGGAATGATGTATGGAGCTTCTTCTGGCAAATCAAACGCGTACTCGCAGATTCTTTCCACCGAGTTCATCTCGTTTTCAAGTTGAGTAAACGTTCTGATCAACAAAGACAATTGGCCAGCAATCAGGAGAACGTTAGACAACAACAAACCAACGGAGGCAGGGCTGATCAGGAACACTCTGAAAACACAAAGAAGACAGATCATTAACGCAAAAGCGGTGGCAACCATATCCAACTGGATCGCCAACCAACGTTGATTGGCAACAGTAATATATAATGCTTCGTTCATGTTGTCGATGTTCGTTTCGTTCGTGGTAATGAATCTGTCTTGAGCTTTGTATGCCTTGATGGTGTCCATTCCACCTAAGGTCTCGTTGAAGTTGTTGTAGACGAAAGACCTCTGGGTGGCTTCCAAACGTTTGATTTCTCTTCCTGAAGTCTGGTAGAAGTTAGCTATAGCAATGAACACAAACGCCAAAAAGGGTACCGCAATAGCAAACCATGGAAGGTAGATGATACACAAGATGATAATACCCACAATGTTGGAAAAGAAGAAAAGCACCATTCTCACCTGGTTTCCAATCTCGTTGTCTAAGGTATCTGTATCCTTAGTGAATCTGTTGAGGATTCTACCCATTGGAGTAGTATCCATATAAGCCATTGGCACCCTCAAGATCCTCTCCACTGCCTTCAAATTCAATGCTGTAGCACTCTTATTGCACATGTAGGCCAAAATGACAAACTCAGAGGACAAGAACAATAAGGTCAAAACTGTGAACATGACATAGAAACCGATGTAAAAACCATTGGTCTTTCCCGGGAATTTTTGCTCCGACCAGAACGACAACCATGTATTGGTGAACAACTGGCAGAAAACAGCAACTGAAGTCAAGAGAACTGTCACTGGAATGATCGAATAGTGCTTGAAAATTCCGGAACCATATTTGACATAACGCTTGTAAACCGAGAAAGCAATACTATTCTCCGCAGAACCTTCCTTGGACATTAAGTGTCCATCCTTATCACCGTTGGCGTTGTAGTCGTAACGCATGGCTTCCTCGTCTGCTACGGAAGTAGCCTTGGACTTCGCAGTAGATTGCCTTGTGAGTTGCCGCTCAATCAACACTTTTTCGGCCTCAGCCACATCCTCGTCATCTTCCTTTTCTTCCTCTTCTTCATTTTCTTTTGCCTCAGAGTTGAAGGCCATCAAATGCAGAAATGCTGGGTTGGTTTCTTTCAAACTCTGCATGGTGCCCACCTCAATGGATCCGTCTCCATTCAAGAAGATGACTCTGTTGGCAGAACCAATCAATGACAACTGGTGGGTAGCCAAAATTCTGGTCTTGTCCTTCAAAAGACCCATCATACAGTTGTTCATGATATGCTTTCCCACTCTGGCATCAACAGCAGACAAGACATCATCCAATAAGATAATGTCCTTATCAGCATAAACAGCTCTAGCCAAATTGATACGGGCTTTCTGTCCTCCCGACAAGGTAATACCTCTTTCACCGATTTCTGTCTGGTCTCCAGCAGGCAAGATTTCCAAGTCACTTTCCAAGGAACACGCATAAATTACATCCTTGTATTTTTTCTCGTCGAGAGGAGAGCCAAACAAGATGTTGTCCTTGGCAGTGGCATTTTGGATCCAAGGAGCCTCGCAGAGCAACAACGAGCCGTTTATGCTCACAGAGCCTTCGGTACGTTTCATGAAACCAGAAAGGGCATTCAAAAGCGAGGTCTTACCAGACCCAATAACTCCGGTGATAACCACAAACTCACCCTTCTCAATCTCAAGATTGATATTCTTCAACCCACTGAAAATGGTGGCGTCGAGCGTCGTGGATGACGTGGAGCTGGTTGTTAATTTCCTTTCAAGCTTTGACTCCAACTCAATTTCGGCTGCGGTTCGCTCGAGTTGAGAGGCATTCAGACTCTTTTCCAGACTCTTCTCATCTTGATCTTTCGCTTCGCCTTCCTTGCTGGTGTCTTTCTCATCGTCAAAAGTCTCCCACTTGAATGAGGCATGGTCAACTTTGAGGACCAAATTTCTTTTCTGCATCTCTTCCTTCATTTCTGGAGTGGCTTCGATGGATGTAGCATCCTTGTCGACCTCCTCGGAAGCCAAAAACTCGCCTGCTCTCATTACTCCCACAATAGCATCGGAACCAGTAGCCAAAGCCAAGGGAAGCATGAACACCTGCTGGGCCAAAGAGTTGAACAACGAGATGGAGGAGAAAAGTTCAGCAGGGGACTTTGTGTTTTTAGAAACGGCGTACAACGTCAAAAACGACCCCATCGAGGCGAAAAGCGTCAACACCATGGCACCAGAAGTGATCAAGTTACGGCCCACCTGCATCAAGTACACAATATGCATCTCCTTGGATCTGTTTGCTCCAATCATGTTGCTATAGGGGGTTTCCCATGAGTAGAACTTGATCATCTTCAAGTTGTTGAGAACCTCCTTGATGTAGTTGACTCTGGTGTCAGTGAACTTGTTCGCAGTCCGGCGGAACTGGAAAAGCTTTCCTGTGAGAATCATGATGGAGATCAAGTAAGTGAACACAATGCCTACGCCGACCATGGCCGAGGCACCGATGTTGTGGCACAAAATTCCAATGGAAATAGCAATTGGAATGGGGAACGTGAATAGGAACGGCTGGAATCCCAACGCAAAATCGATCCGGGCAAGATCAGTGCCCATCATGGAGGTGATTTTGGCCGCAGGAAATTTGTGCTTGGAGCTATCGCTCAACCGGAAGGATTTATCCAACATCGCTTTTGTAAGCACTCCCTTCACCTGGGCACCAGTTAACATAGAATTGTGGAAGGCATGATTAATAAAAATACCGGCCACAACCACCAAAAACGACGTTCCAAACGCATAGCCGATTCCCTTTCCAGAAGAAGACTCGAGACCCCGTGCTCTATTCTGAACGTACTGAATCAACTGCTTTGAGAGCAAAGGATTACATGTCTGGGCCACCATCGACAAGGTCAAGTATAGACATGCCTTAAAGTATTGGTAACCAAAAGTATGGGCCAATGTCCAAATGACAATTGTCTTGGGCACTACAAAATCTTCTAAGTCCTCTTGCACGGATTTAGACAGCGTGCCGGCAGTTTCACCTCTCGCCTTCAACTTTTTTTTGATATGCTTCTCGTGAGCTTTGTTCACTTGCTTCTCGAACTGCACCGAAAACTTGTCGGTCATAGTTTTCACCTTAATGTCATTGTTCAACTGGAATAAGTCCTGCGGCACCAATTTTCTCTTATAGCCCGCCATCATGATGGGACTGATCCACCAGAAAAATAGCCACGAGAGTGGATTCACCTTCTTTGGATATACTCTCCGTTGCTCATCGCTAGGTATAGGAGGTACTTTTTTCAGCAAAAACGGCGTTAGAATATGCCTATCTGGTTTTTGGGACATGACTGGCAAGCTAGACGGACTCGGATCCAGAAATCGTATTTTAGAATGCATTTTCAGTGGCAGAAACTTGCTTTAAACGTTGCGGAGGTCCGCCGGAGTCGGATGGTAAAATCGAAAAGTCCGTGCTATCTGCCTTACGGCCGTAAGACAGCACTATATACAGGATAAACAGAGCCGCTTGGTGGATGTGTGTTGCTAATTGTAAGCGGGGCCGGAGGGCACTAAGTTCCGTGAAATTAGGGGAGGCAGTTAGTTAGCGAAACTATCTGTTTAGGTGTAATTCGGCGACTAGCAACACTATTTGGTTGCTAGGAAAAGAGGAATATGGTCGCAAGCGGAGTAAGTTTTGATGGAGATAGGCTGAACATGTCATATTTACATCCTGCACACAGCTCAGGTGGTGGCAACCTGTCAAGTGGTCTCGGCAGGTTCCTTCCGGATCGGGGGCGATGAGTATCATCCGGTGTCATGTGATGAGGGGCAGTTTCTAAGGGGCTGAGGAGTTCGGAGTCTCCGATTCGGATATCCGAGCAATCGAGTTTGGGCTTCATTTCTTAGACCATCTTATCGGCTACGCCCCGCATGCAGTCTAGAAACTACATCCTGGATAGGAGTACTAGACTGATAGGAGCTAGTTAGGTGGCACTCAGAGGAGGTAATACGCCCCTTAGAGGGTTTCCCCTTCATACGGTTGGTGAGTTTATCTTGATTGATTTGATATCGGGGGTTCTGCTATCGGATACTACCGATTCTTGTCATGGTCATACTTCTAAAGTTCTTCATTCAATGAGAGACAAGTCAATGAGCTTCGAAGAGGCAAATCCGACTACGACGCCTAATTTTCTAACAGATGGTATCCTTTACAGCTAAAAAGTACCAATCGTTTACTTCTTTTTCTAGCTCCAAAAGCCACTCACCAAGTATGTAAGTTCTGGCTGGTGAAACTCGATTGCAAAGCCACTTCAGGAGTATTTGGGACCCCTAATTTTAATGTAAATGTTTTTCTCTAATTGGAAGTGGATCATTTATCATCTTTTTTTTGTTGATTTTGCAGATTTAAGACAGAAGCCAAACATAGTACCCACAATCAATTCTCTGCCGATGGTTAGGCAGTTCGAGAGTTTGTATCCCAATAAAGATATTCTCATTTATGGTTGTCGAGAATGTTCTACTCAACTTGAGCAAAGGCATTGACATTTGAGTTGTTCAAGGCATTGCTGTTTTCGAGTTACTTTCATTCTCAGCTCATTTCAGCATTTCGTTGATGTAAACAAGGCGTTGGGAGCGGAACGTAACAGAAGGATGCACAGCGTTTAGAATCTCTACTACACCAGTCGAGACGGCGGTAAAAACATTAAGTAGAGCAACTACAGTCAATATGTTCTCCAGATCATAACTTGGGAGCCAAAGTGTGTAGTGAAATGTAATTGGTGGCTTCTGTAACTGAGAATCCACAGGAACAATGGACGACACATCCAGTTCTTGAAGGGGAATAAATTATGGAAATTAGGGGTCAAATAGGGAACAAGAACATGATGCCCAGAGCTGTTGCATGGATCACGCTCATGTGCGGAACACCCACACCGCTCCAGACAACATCATCGAACTCAAAACAGGAATAGTGAAGTTGTCGTCAATTCCAGCAATGTCTATGGCCTCGGAAAGAGAGGCTGCAAATGCACACACAAGAGCAAACCCGTGGAGGGTCAACTTGCTGGTTTCGGGCGTCCAGTAGATATCCTCAGCCAGATTGAACTGCGAATAGTGAGGAACAAAGTAGCCGTAGAACAAATAGCACACCACAAGTCCCGTGAAGGCGCTGGCTAGCGAGCCCGCCAAAGACTTTCCCGGGGCCACCTTCGGCGTGTACTTTCCAAACTGTCTACCAAAGGTCGACGCAGCAGTATCGGCCCAACTCAAGAGCAAAACGCTCATCATGGCGATATCTTTCGTTCCAAAAGTAAACACAAGCGCTAAACCGGCCAAGTAGAACACGATGCCATTGATACCATTAACCTCGCTCTCACGGATGAACAATCCCATCCCCTTTACAACCCAATTGTTGAAAGAAGGAAACGTGAGACGGAGAACGTCGTTGGCAAGCACAGCCACAAAGAGCAGCCACAAAGACCACACAAACTGGTACCGCTGAAACCCGTGGCAATAAAACCAGAGCGAGAGAAACCCGTGGAACGAATGGAATGCTTTCCGGGGGATCTCGTTTCGGACCAAAAACTGAGTGAATGTCGACGAAGATTGCTTGACAGGTTCCTCATCGGTGATGGCCACGAAGTTGTCTGCGTCGGCGACGATTTCGTAGTCCAAAATCTCTTCCTTGGTGAAGTCGTCCCCTTCGAAAGTGGACTCGTCGTCATCGGATTCTAACTCCGACTCGGATATGGAGTAGGTGGCGTCGTCGTCCTCTAAGTAGCTGGAGTTGACGTCATGTCTCTTTCTGAGGCTTCCGGGAGTCTCCACCGCCAAGATCCGCAGGGATATGGGCGTTGTTGGAGCAGACATTGACGTTGATGTGTTGATTTGGGGATGAGAAGAATTCACATGCTGGGCACGTGACAGACGAGATAAATGGGAGAAGGAGAAAAGGAAGGAAAAAGGATAAAAGCAAACGAATAGAAAGAAAAATGGACGACAAACGGGAAAAATGTAATGACTCCAGGAGTATGGAAATCTGAGTATGGTGTTGATTGGAACAGAATGACGTAGCTGTAGACTGTCGATGGCTGAGATCAGTCGCGACTCCATCAAATGTTTCTGTGCTCCCATTTTGCACCCATTCCTCGGTTGCACCACAAATCTTCCATGCTGTATGCAAAAATCCTTCTTGTGCTATTCCTAGCAAAGGCGATTATTCTGAGTAACCACAGTGGTTCGGAGGAAACATTTCATGACCAATTGCAGGTTCTCAATGAAGTAGTCTCAGTCGGCAATTTGCTGGGGCTCCAGAGGGCTCTTGGGTCCGACGACGACAAGGGATGGCAGAAGAATTCTGATGCAGAAGAAGATGTTCTGCTTTCTGTCTCTGAGCTTGAAAATTCCACCATTAATGACTCTTTGAACTTCTCCTCTGGCTCTTTGACGTCTGTATATTTGTCACCCTCAGAATATCTGGAGTCAGAATCCTTGGTGACAACTGAATTTCTGGTTGATCCCACTGGCAAGAGCTCCTTTAAAACTGAAGAGAGAAAGTCTTTTGAGGCTGAAAATGCGACTCCATCAATAACAGTGGATCGACTCGAGAATTTAGAAAGGCTCTTGGAGAAGCTCATTGGAATTATAACCGAGAGCAACAAATTGGCAAAGACAGGAATTCCAAAGGGGGAATCCCAAGAGTATAAATCAATTTCCAACCAGAAAGTCTCGATTTCTGCTTCACCGACACCAGCTGACCCGAGTATACAAACAGAAATGCTTTATGTTCATCCCAATATTACCACCGAACAAAGTGCAAACAGATCTGAGATATCCAAAGATTCTTTTAAGTTTGAGGAGCCCCAGATGCTGGTGTTATCAGAATCGTCCAGGGAATCCCAAGAAGCGCTGCAGTTTGAAGAACAAACTGGTCATTCTGTCCTTGAGGTGGGCAAAGTCAAGGACCCTCTTGAACTTGCCACAAAGACTGATGTCAAGAGCAATTTGTATCGTGGACCGTTTGATGTCGAAATTTCACAGTCAGAAGTGGTATTCCCAATCGCGTTCACTACTCCAACATCGAGACACCAAAACCATGTTCTCACTAAAATAAACTCTCTTATTGGTCCCCACATCAGCTTCGACGACCACGCCACAAGATCCCAGTCAAAAGTTTTCTACGGAAAGCCCAAAGTGGCTTGGTATGGTCCTCAAGCGCCAAAGGCTACCCTCTCACGTACTACCGATCTGTCGACACATTCATTGCCGACTAAAATATCAATCCAGACTGCTCCAGAGTATGAGCGTTTTGAAAGCCTTGAAGATAACATTGACGTCAGAAGCGTCATTCCAATAGTCAAGCCAGAACTCAAACGATCCTTCTCAGGTGAATTTGCGTCCATGACTGATAATCTTGGGAGATCCTCTAGAAATAAGGGTCTGATGATTGAAGAGACCTCGATCGTTTCTGCAAGCAAACATGAGTATAGTTTCCAGTCCAAACATTCCTGGATTCTAAATGTTCAGAGACCACACTCGCTGGGAGGCACAGAGTTGCAATTCACGTCAAGAAAGGAAACGAACCACACTTCAAAGCCCACCACTCGAACAAAGCTGTCCAGGGCTAACTTCGACCAGTTCCCTCTATTGTTTAATGAGGAACGGGAAAAACGCCGCAAAGGCGCATCCTTTTTCCATATCGAGAGAACCATGGAGAACGTCGCAGTGACATTTGCGGGATACTCATCGATTGTAGCTGCGGTGATTTTTGCCATTTTTGTAACGTTTCTTTGAAAGAGAACTTGTGAGCAATACCCTACGTCCTCTAGCAAAGATAGCACACTTTAGGCAAAATAACATTTTCTTTTAAAAAAACAGTTACCCTTTTCAATCAAGTTGGCTAATGATACTCGAAGCGACCTCCATGTAGGGTCTGGCTAGCACTTCGTCCGCCAAAACTATCGGTTTACCCAAATCCGACTGAGCACAGATCTTTCCATTCAATGGAATAGACGCAATCACTTCTAAGCCATGCTTTTTGGCTTCTTTTCTCACCCCGTCAAACCCAAATATGTGACTCTCATGGTTACAGTTCGGACAAACGAAAAAGCTCATATTCTCCACAAGTCCAAGAATAGGGACATTAACCTTTTCAAACATGGCAATTCCCTTCACCGCATCAATAAGGGCGATATCTTGAGGCGTCGAAACAATCACTGCTCCATCTACTTTCAACTGCTGGCTGATGGTAAGTTGGGTATCGCCGGTTCCTGGAGGCATATCGACAACCAAATAGTCCAAAGCGGGCCACTCCACCTCAAAAAGAAGCTGCTGAAGTGCTTTCATCACCATGAGGCCCCGCCACACTATAGCATTTTCTGGCGGAACAAGGTAGCCCATTGACATGGAAGGTAGACCGAAATTGGATAGCGGAAGCAATTTTCCCTCGCTGGAGAGCCTCGGTTCACCGGATAGATGAAGTAGTTTGGGAATTGAGGGCCCAAATATGTCCACATCGAGGATTCCGACCGATTTTCCAAGCTTCTTGAGTGCGAGCGCAGTGTTAACTGAAACCGTGGATTTGCCCACACCGCCTTTGGCTGAAGACACGAGAACAACTTTGTTGACATTAGGAATCGTCTGCTTTATGGGAAGTCCACGGGACATCCGAGGAATTTCGGGGGCATTACCACGTTTTGGAAGACCTAGAGGGTTTTTATGTAATGATGGTCTCGAAGTATGGAGGAAGCGCCAGCCACGCAAGACTGGAGAAAACATAGACACGGTAGACATGAAGAAAGGTCAATTCTGGATTTATTCTAAAAAATTTTCTGGAAATCAGAGCTTTGGGGAGGTTTAGTCTCGATGTCGAGAAATAGTGTGGAGAAGATCATCTCAGCTCTGCAGAGAATCGAACTTTGATAATACCGAAAGATTGAAGTCAAGAGAACGAAAAAGACAAGAAGGAGGTAGAAAAGTTCAGAGAATTCCTATTCATGATCCATACAACTAAGTTTCACGCATTCTTCTAGTCATCAGTGCAATTCATATCTTCTATCTTCCCAGTATGTTACCTCGATTTACACCACTTCGAAACTTCACATCGTCACAGATTCTTTCGAATTACCACAGACCTACGATCTATGCCCTCTCCACCAAACCCGGACGCGCTGCTATTTCTGTCATCCGAATTCTGGGCTCGCAGGCCCAATTTGTCTACAACCAACTTACAAAAACCAAAACGGCCCCAATATCCCAACGGGCCAGTGTCCGTAAACTCTATGGAAGTCAGGGAATGCTAGATGAGGCATTAACATTGTTCTTTAAAGGGCCCAAGACCTATACGGGCGAAGATATCCTCGAGTTGCATGTCCACGGAGGAAATGCTATTGTTAAAGCAGTTTTAGCAGCCATCAAGAAACTCCACGATGAAAACTCCCAGCGACAAATACGCTATGCGGACCACGGTGAGTTTTCACAAAGAGCATTTCTCAATGGCCGTTTCGACTTGACGGAAGTGGAGGGAATCCGTGAAATGATCGATGCTGAGACAGAATCGCAGCGACGGTCGGCCCTAGCGTCCATGACAGGAACAAACAAAAAGATTCTCGATAAATGGCGCCATGACATTGTCAACAATGTAGCACTTTTGACTACCGTCATTGATTTTGGCGAGGAACACGACGTTGAAGAAACAGAGCAATTGTTTGCCAATGTGGAGAGAAACATCGATGGTCTCATTTCTGAAATCACTCAATACCTCCAGAAGGTGAGAGGCTCGGAGATCTTACTAAGGGGGATCAAAGTGAGTCTTCTAGGCCCTCCCAATGCCGGCAAGCTGTCTTTGCTCAATTTCTTGTCTAATAACGACACTGCTATTGTCTCCGATATCGCGGGCACCACTAGAGACGTTCTCGATGTTCCTCTCGATATTGAAGGATACAAAATTGTGGTTGGCGATACCGCAGGTATCAGGTCATTGGAAGATGCAGATTCTATCGAGAAAGAAGGAATTAAAAGAGCGAAACAGAGAGCTTTGGTTGGCGATCTAGTATTGGCAGTGCTTCCTGCTAACGAGAACATCTCCTTCGAATTCAAGAGCCACTTGAAATTGCTCGAGCTGGCCAATCGTCCAGTGGCAGTGATTGTCAACAAATCTGATCTAATTAGTGGAAACGATAGCGATGTTGTTTCCCGATTTTCAGCAGAATTGGGAATACCTACTCTGAGCATATTCTTGGTGTCCTGTGTTAGTGAAGAAGGAATGGACCAACTAAGAGCCGGGCTAGTCCGTCAGTTCAAGACGATTTCGCTTTCCGAATCGTCTGACCCGATCATAATCTCCGCCCGCGCTCTAGATCTCTTGGAAAACGATGTTCTCTCTGGACTTAACCAGTTCAAAGTTTGGAAGGATGCGGAAGATGTAGTTCTTGCATCCGAATGCTTACGGCAAGCAGTGGAAGGAATAGGAAAGATCACCGGCCAGGCAATTGGAGTGGAGGAGATCTTGGGAGTGGTGTTTTCATCGTTTTGCATCGGTAAATAGACCAAATAGAAATGTGCTATTCGTAATATACACTTTCCCTATACTACATGCTCACGCCGACCCACACACAACATAGATGGTGAACTTCTCCACCTCCCAGTTAAGCTTGATCTGTTGCAACTGGTGTCTGGTGTGACGTCCGCCCACATCGTTGACTTCGGTGTCTTGAGGCTCTCTTTTGAGGCTATTAGCCAAGGTGGGAGCAAGACGCAACTCAAATGTGACAATGTTGAGTCCGTAGTTCAACTTGAGGTCGTACCCAAGCCCAAGAAGCTTCACTCCTTTATCTTTAGTGTCCACTTCCTCTGACATTTCAAACCCTCCAGATACTTCCTCCTCGTTCAAGTATAATGTACACATGAAGTCTTCCTCGGTACGGCCCTTGAGAAGTCCTTGCCCGTCGATCAAATCATCCTTCTTAATGTTGTAAATAAGCTCGTGTAATGCCACCTTGAAACTCACCAGCAGCGAGCAGTCTGGAGGTAGAGTTACCGAGTATGCCTTAGTGGAGAACCCCAACGATTCGAACTGGAAGTTGAAGAACGACGCAGCGTTGTACACTGCAGCGTCCAGGAAAAGGTTCTGTCTGGTGATTTGTGCTGGAGTCAATGCTGGAGGACTTTGTGCTGTGATAGACCCTACGATAGAGTTTGTGCTAGTCTGAGAAGACATGAAGCCGACCCGTCTGATGAAAACTTCATCCTCAGGAGGAATCTTGGAAGATTTACCCATTATGTTTGTTTCGGTGGCGTTGAGCTTGTTGGAAGACTCCTCGTCATCGTCTTCGTCCATATCCAGACCTTCCTGCTTGAGCTGAGCAGCTTCAAGAGCGGCTTTTCTGCGCTCCTCCTCAACCACTTTCTTAGGTTTTCTTCCTCTTTTCTTTTTAGGAGGCTCGGGCTCGGCCGTTTTCTTCAAGCTGAGCTTGAGCTTCACAGGCTCTTTTGGTGCCTTGATTTTGAGTTTGATACTCGACTTCTCCTCACCAAGGACATTCTGCCTCAATTCCTGATATTTCTCTTCAAACACCTGCTGCAACTTCTTCGAGTCTTCATGAATTAACGAGGACGGATCATTGTACAACTGGGCATTGGTGAAAATCAAGGTAGTCATTTCATAGAATTCGTGTAAGTTCTCGTCCAACGACCGCTTATCAGATATCAAATTCTCCTTGAGCTGCTTCTGAACCGACTCAAAAGACAGAGGCTCCTCAATCACCATATAGTAGTCAGGATACTGCTCAGGGTTCACATCCTGGAGAAAGGGACCACTGAGCACACCTTCTCCCGGGAAATCATGTTCGATGACTTCATCCAACACCTCCTTGCACGTTTTACGCAAATCCGACAATGATACATCGGTTGGGGCTCCCATCGAATGCACCTGGTCCTCTACGCTCTCCAATAACTTTTCTGCATCGTGAACAATCCATGAGTCGGGATCATTATACTTCACTGCATTGTCATACATGAGCTGGAAGTCCAGCACAAACTCCTTGGCGCTTGAATACGCCCTTCTGGCCACCTTCTTGTGGATTTCCGCCAATGAGATCGGATTTTCGATCAACGAGTAGTAGTCCGCGTACAACTTTTTAGATGGTAATTTGACAAAAGCAGTAACGTAAGCTCTTGATTGGTCCTCATCCTGTAAGGTTTCGAGGACGGAGAGAATGTCGTCAAATTCCTGATTTGGGTCTGACTTTTGCTTTTTGGCCTGCGCTGCCTCGATTGCAGCTGCTCTTTTGGGCCTTCCCATCGTGTATATTATTTGGTAATAGTCAATTGTTGATTCTTGAGGCCTGCGATTGACATTGCGTCTGTATGCAGGCGTGTAATTGAAATTGTCGTTAGCATACGATACAATTTTGACTTTTGAATTAACGAATTCGAAGTGTATGGTTTCCATTAACTCCAAATGGGTCTTTTTCATATCATACTTCGCAAGTTTGTCTGGATTTCAGACGGGGTTAATGACCTGACCTAAGCTGGTGTACGGGTGTTTTACTGCCAAACTCTGAATGCATTTCCGCAGATCTGACTAAATCTTCAATAATGGCAATTTCTGAGGACCTGGTGACAAGCGTCACTATTCTCTATGGCAGTGAGACCGGTAACGCTCAGGATTATGCCCATTATCTCGCAAGAAAGCTCCGATACAACTCGCTCAAGCCCACAGTGGCCAGTCTAGACTCTTATCCATTGAAAAAACTCGTTACAGAAACCAAATATTTGATTGTGATCTGCTCTACCACCGGCCAGGGTGAACTTCCCCGGAATCTGAAGGGGTTCATGAAGTTTTTGTTGAAGAAAAGGCTCCCTGCTGACCTCTTGAACCATATTCATGTCACAAGTTTTGGTCTTGGAGATTCGTCATATCCTAAGTTCAACTATGCCATCAAAAAGATCCACACGCGGCTTCTCCAGTTAGGTTGCGTTGAATTATGCCCTCGATGCGAAAGTGACGAAATGGCACCGGAGGGAATCGATGGTTATTATGCTGAATGGGAAGATACGCTCATAACTGCGCTTCGGAACAAATTCACTAGCATTTTCTCCATCGACGAGAACATCTTGCTTCCTCCTGAGTATACTGTTGAGGTTGATTCATGTGCAGCGGATGTTTCCGCTCCAGAAAACCTCTATTTATCTCGTCTATCCTCGGGATTATTGGTGGGAAGTGTATCATGTAACACTAGGATGACTGCCCCAGATCATTTCCAAGATATCCGTCTTTTGACGATCGAAACAGAGTCGCCAGTGTTGGAATATGCTCCAGGTGACACTTTAGCATTGTACCCACCCAATGATGAGCGGAGTGTTCAGCTCCTTTTGGAGCTGCAGCCCCACCTTCTTGCAATCGCAGACAAACCATTGACTATTCTGGGAAAGGTGGAGGTGGATGGAGGTTTTGTGGACTTGCACCTTCTCACTTTGCGTACGCTCATAACGAATCATTTAGACATTATGTCGATTCCCAGGAGATCGTTTTTCTCTCTTCTTTTCCAGTTCGTGGACGACTCCACCGAAGATGGAATGAGAGAGAAGGAGAAATTGCAGGAATTCGGCAAACTTGAAGACACCGAAGAGCTCTACAACTATGCCAACCGTCCTAGACGGCTGATTCTCGAAACCATTATGGAGTTTGAAAAGAACTTGCACATTCCCGTGGAGTATGTGTTGGATTTGTTCCCACTTATCAAGGTGAGACTTTTTCTGATTGCGTCTAGAAATTCCCCCACCAGCGTACTGCTTCTAGTGGGAATTGTAGAGTACAAGACCATGCTCCGGAGAATCAGAAGAGGGTTGTGTACGAAATGGATCAAGCTGTTGTCCCCTGGAGATAAGTTACTCTTTTCAGTACACAAATCCAATGTCAGATTCCTGCTTCCTCAGAGGCCGACTCCTCCCGTTCTCATGATTGCTCCAGGAACAGGATTGGCACCAATGAAGTCGTTGATTGAGACTTCAGCTGGAGTACAAGACCTCTACCTCTTCTATGGATGTCGCTATAGGGAAAAGGATTACCTTTTCGCCGACTTGTGGGAGCAATACGAACAAAAGGGTCAATTGAAGGTGTTTGCTGCCATCTCCAGAGATTCCGACTCCGATTACAAATACGTTCAGGACAGGTTGCATGGAGAGAAGGATCTTGTTGCAGATCTTTTGGTGAATCAGAACGCCATTGCTTTCGTTTGTGGTTCGAGTGGAAACATGCCCAGACAGGTGAGAATTACGCTAGTAGAAGCTATCAGGGAGAAAGTTCCGGATGCAGACAGTTATCTCTTGGATATGGAGAATCAGGGGAGGTATATCCAAGAGACATGGTGAAGGAATTAGTTGGATGGTCAATCGTTTGTGGGAGTAGGGCCCTGATGGAGTTTTGGTGGTCTTGATGGATTTTTGGCAGTGATAATTTCAGAGGTTAAATTTTAGTGGGAGTAGCGTTTTCAACAAAGGCACCTATACTACACGAGCTGAAGTAAGTACAGCGTGCAATTTGAAAGCCAATAGATCAAAAAAAAAAAATTATATGGAAATCAGCAGTAGCAGAACTGTCCTAAATATGAGCACTCTATTATTCGAGGTCGTTACCCTTTTCGGCGTGCGCACCTTCATCAAAAAACTAATACCAAAATCTCAATCAATTCCACTCCAGATGCTCAAAATAGCCAGGGTATCGCTCCAGAAGTCGGTTGTTCCGCTGGTCCGCACCTATGCCTCCAAGTACCCCGAGCAAATTCGTCTTGATGGCAAAACCTTCAACACTGACGGCTGGACAAATGTGCCGTCTCTGATTCTAGCATTGACTGAGCGACAACTTCACCAAAATCCAGACCACCCCATCGGAATTCTCCGAGACCTCATCGAAACAAACTTTAACGGACTTGGCTACACGTTTTACAACGATTTCCGCCCAACCGTAACCACGTTCCAGAATTTCGATGTTCTAGACTTCCCCCAAGACCATCCGGGAAGATCCAAGCTGGACACTTACTACTTGAACAAAGACTACTTGTTAAGAACTCACACATCTGCTCATGAACACGAATGCTTCCAAACATGCAAGACCCCCGGATATTTTATCACCGCCGACGTTTACCGTAGAGATGAAATCGACAGAACACATTACCCAGCATTCCATCAGATGGAGGGGGCTAGATTATGGTCGAAAAGTACTCCAGAATTGGAGAAGGTTCTTCAGAAGGATATTGATGCCATCCCAGAAACGAAAATCATCGTGGACGACCCATTCAGAGAGAAGCCAGCCAATGTCGACAACCCAAAACAGCCCTACATGAGCGACAACGAGGTGAGGCTCGTAGCAGTGCACTTGAAGAAAACAGTGGAGTATTTGGTCAATTTGGTGTTTGAGCGGGCACGAGAATCTGCCATCCAGGCCGGTTCCACGGAGGAATATTTGAACGAGCCACTCAAGATCAGATGGGTTGAAGCGTACTTCCCATGGACATCACCTTCGTGGGAAATTGAAGTGTGGTGGAAGGGAGAGTGGCTCGAATGCTGCGGATGTGGTGTGGTGCAGCAGAAGGTTTTGCTCAATTCTGGTCTCACTGAAGATCAGCTCGGGTGGGCTTTCGGACTAGGTTTGGACAGAATCGCCATGCTTCTCTTTGGAATTCCCGACATTCGTCTTTTCTGGTCTTTGGATGAGCGGTTTGCCAGCCAGTTCAAAAGAGGCACCATCTCCACCTTCCAGCCATACTCCAAGTATCCGGGAATCAAAAGAGATGTGAGTTACTGGTTGGCCAACGATTCGCCATTGCACCCCAACGATGTGATGGAGATTGTGCGTCAGCATGGAGGTGATCTTGTAGAGAGTGCTGTTAATGTGGATGAGTTTGTTCACCCAAAAACCGGCCGCAAGTCTCAATGCTACCGAATCCATTACCAATCGATGGAAAGAAACTTGACAAACGAAGAGATCAACGAGATTCACAAGAAGGTGGAGGATGACTTGGTTAGTAGCTTCCAGGTTGAGATCCGTTAACTGTACAGAGCACTCTGAAGGAACTTGTGAGTAGTAGAGAGTGTGATCCTACGTTGTAAATGAAACAAGAGAAGAGCTGTGAATGCAATTGGTGCTGGAATTGGGCGCCTTAAGCACATGATATCCATTGAAGAAAAGAGGATTGTGTATTCGAGATAGATTATCCTGACCTTCTGGGGCCAGCCATGTTTCTGATACATTCAACATTTCCGATGGTATCCTCCATTTGGAATACATACATAGAAGAAGAAACAAGAGCAAGAAGTTTCATAGTAAAAAGATATCGTAGATTACCATACAGGTGGTTTATGATGCCATTCTAGAGAATGTAACATGAGATAGCGTTCTGATGAGTAAGGCTCACTAATTATACAATGTATCCAGTTGACAGTACAATATTCATCAATGAAACGAGAAGCATCAGGCCAATCGAGTTATGGACAGTAGATAAGAGTCAGAAGTAACAAGAAGAGAGAATTAATTTATTGAGAAGCTGTGGAAATAAGTGTTGTGAGAAATGATGAGAAGTAATGAGAGTTGAGAGAAGAAATGAGAAATGGTCAGAAAATAGTCACAACATAGTATCCAAAATTAAGACACTGTATCATAATAGCAGCGCCAGGATAACCGTATTTTCCACATGAAACCAAATTAATCATATATACTCCTCATTATGTACATTGAATATTCCATTCTATCCAGATTTCTACATCGCCTGCATACAAACAGCTATACAAAAATTTCAACATCCAATCTACATCCGTAACCACCATGTTGGCCTTGGGAAGATCGATGTTTGGTTCGCTCCAGACGGGCATGATGTTCCATCAACGTCCAAACACACAGCCAGTCTTTTCCTCGCTTCTCAACACCGTCTTGAAAAGATATAAGCACGAATATGCTCCCAGATATAAGAGAGTCAGAAAAGCATTCAAGGGCAGAGTCACTGTGAGAACCGGCGGCTCCATTAAAGGTAATTCGTTAGAGTTCGGCGAAATCGGCTTGAGATTGAAGTCCAACGGCCTCAGAATGACCGCCACCCAGCTCAAAGAAGCCGACAAAGTGATCGCCAGAGAAATCAGACCTTCCGGCGCCGATTTGATCACCAGATTCACATGCAACACCCCTGTTTGTATCAAGGGTAACCAGACGAGAATGGGTAAGGGTAAGGGAGCGTTTGACCACTGGGCGTGCCGAGTTCCTACCGGAAAGGTTTTGTTTGAGATTAGAGGACAGATTCACGAGAAAGTGGCTCGCGAGGCGTTGAGAAAGGCTTCGGAGAAGTTGCCGGGCCTTTTTGAGATTATTGACAAGTCGTCCAAGGTCAGAGTGAGCCCCAGCACCTTGATTGACAAGCCCGAACCTGTGGATTATGTTGAGGTGATGAACCAGAATCCCACGAAGAAGTGGGCCAATATCCAGCAGTCGAAGCTTGTTGAATATAGATTGTACCGTGGACGCTAGTCGCCTTGTATATATTAATCAACGGTATACGATGTAGAGTAAAGTAGGTGAATGTGGTGTGCATAATTAACTAGCAAGTGAGAGGTAATAGAGATTACTCTGATTCTTCAATAAAAAGTCTCTTGTGTCAATTCTGACATTCTATTGACATTCTATCAATTTGACATTTTGTCATTATATAATAGCTTCCATATTTCTGCTGCTCCCGATGTCTACGCTGGCAGATACATCTAGACTCATTCGACATGCTCTCAACCAATCATTAAGGTTAGTGGAATCAGACACTGAGGTGTCTACTATCGATGTCAACCTCTTGGCAAATCTCAATACGAATCAGTCGCTCAACTACATAAAGTTGGAGCAGCACCTCAACTCTCTAGAGGTGGACTCCAAGAAATTGCTGGTGTTGGAGGAGGAATTGGTGCTGCTAGTAAATGACTTGGACCATATAGAGAAACAGGTGGATACACTCCGTGAGGTGGCTGGAGAACTTGACCAATGGTCAAAGGAGATTGAACAGAGGGTGAGAAAGTGAGAGTATATCTGGGTTGTTTCTCGGTGCTTGTTTTGTGTGCTATATCATGCATCGCAAATGTGCCAGGCATTTGTGATCAGATACTAGAACTATCATCCTGCTAGAAAATATGAAATTCCTTAAATTTGCCGTCTTTTGGTTTTTTCTCTACTGTCAATGGCGTTGTCGTTCCGTCTGCTGACTTGTTGTCTACAATTAAGGTGATTGTTTCTAATCAAAAGAACGTAATCGATGACAAGCTCCACCAGGAGGTGACTAACGTGCTCTCTGTACCAAAAATGCTTCGCCACCCCAATATCTCTGAGTTTCGCTTGGGACTTGGAGTCCTCAATAATAACGCTGAAAAGGTGGTGGTTCAGATGGCTAAATTGTTCGGGTCGCAGAATGTCAAGCTGCTTCACTCCAAGAAGCCACATAAGCATGCTTTAACCAAGCACAAAGTGATGCCGTTTATCAGTATGGCCACCAGCAACATTGTACCCTCGAGCAAGACCACTTCTCTGAGAGATGTTGGAGATGCACCTGAACAGAACTCCCACAAAGTACAAAATGCTTCAACCAAGAATGTAACTACCTGTGAGCAATTCATTCACGACATAGCGAGTGGGGCATTACAGTCGGAGGATATGGATTCTGTCGTTTATGCTGATGAGAGGGAGATGTTTGAGGCGATGAAAATTCTTTTGTCAGTAGAGAAACTCACAAGTTGTGACAGCAATTCAGATCCATACAGCATCTACTTTGACCAAGAATCGGATTGCGAATGTGAACATTTGATCGGCCGTAAATGCTATGATGACTGTGAAAACTGTCACGATTGTGCATGCGGTGAGGAATGTGAAAACTGTGACAACTGTGATAACCATGACGACTGTGATTACTATGACGACTATGATTACTTAGACGACTGCAACTATTATGAGTGTTACTCCGATGCCAATGGCAATGTTGAATTCGATGCTTATGGGCGCCTATTCAAGGATTTGGAAAGTAGAAATCTTACACTCCCGTTATACACTAACAACGGGTCCAACGTTCTGGGATGGTCAACCTCATCCATAGTGGGTAATGCCACTACGGAGTACCCGGCCAAATTATCGTCAGGATCGTCTGGCTTTGTCGGCTGTACAGCCCTTGTATTCGCTGCAGCGATCTCTTTTCTCTAGTAAATGTATGTACACTGCTGGAAAGATGAGGAAATGAGTATTACTTTGTGCGCACCGATCTCTCCAAATCTCAGTTCCCTTTTCCTCATCCAACACAATGCTCTTGAAACACATTATCATTAGTGCATTTACAGTGTCCCCAGTCATAGGCAATAACGGCGCCGAAGGCCCAATTCCAGGTTTCCGGGATAATTCCTTCCTTGCAAAAGTCATTGCTGAGGATTCACGACCACGAGCCTACATCGAAGTCCAGCATAGTACCCTGGAGAAAATCACCCTGGAGAAGAGCACCTTGGAGCAACGTATCGAAGCCCTGAACACATTAGATGGAGCAGACACTCAAAATTCCACTTTGTGGGACATCGAGTCCATTGAAACAGGCTTTGCTCTTGATTTCGGCGTAGATGATGAGAAAGAAACAATACTCGAGTCTAGCGAACTTCTATCATTTGGCCCACGGCACATCGATATTGCATCCAACTCAAACAACAAGACTCGGATCTTAATTTCATCCTCAATTCTTGTCAATCGCCTGAGCCTCACCCAATACTTCAATACGAGCAAGCCACAAGTTATGGATATGCGTGAAGTTGTTGAAACTGATTTGGATGAGCTTGAACCAAAGGACACAGTTACTTCTGTCTCCACTGATACTCCAAGTGTCAATACCGTTGACGTTGATCTCGATAAGAATGTCATCTCGAGCTTCACCTCCAGTATCACCCCAAAAATCACATCCAGTATCACCTCAAGAATCACCTCCAGTATCACCTCAAAAATCACCTCTCCCAATGCTCATGGTCATAGCTCCTTTCTCATGCCTACCATTCCCACCGCCACAGACCACAACCCTGCAATCGACCTGATTCCAACTGTCCGCTTCCCACAATACATCCCATACCGTCGCCAATCTCTGGCTCCTCCGGTGGCATGCAATCTATTAAGGCTAGCAGTGGCAATGCTCCTAATTGACTGGCAAGTGTGAAACCAGCTGACATATGACAAGCCTCCGCGTCTATTCCTGAAGTGCCCTGAGTCGCTGGTTCATCTCATTCAACATCTCGTGATCTTCTTCCTCAATTGGAGAAGAAATTTCTTCATGAGGCAACTCCGTCAGAGGCACCTCGTGGTCTATCTGGGCAAGCTTATCCTCGGTAAGACTCTGAATAATCTTGTTAACCTCCTCCTGCGATTCTTCCTCCAACTCCTCATCAAAATCCAAATCAACCATATCATCCATCATTTCGTTGATGATACCTGCCTTCATCAACTCTTTCGACAACTCCTGGAACGTGGCGGTCATCACACCCAAATTGGTTAATTGGTTGACTTCCTTCATCACTCCCGTGGACAACTGAAGCGACTGTGTCAACTTTCGCATCTGCCACTGCTCATTTACTGCCATATTGATGGATTCTATTCTAGTTTTGGAAGTGTGGAGTTTTTTGTACTGATTGTTGATGTTTATGAGTTCGCGAGCATACAACTTAGCGTTCTTGTAGTCGCCCTCCTTGGCTGCTTTCTTGATGAGTCCCTCGGTCTTCTTTTTGAGGGGCTGAAGTTGATTAAGAGAACGATCAAGCTCTCTCTTGTTCTTGCGGAGCAACAGGTTGATTTTTCTCATCTTTTGGTTAGAAAAGGGTGAAGTAGAGTCAGAATAGTGGGTAACATACCTGTTCTTTGGGGTCGGGACCCCATATAGCCTTCTTAATGTAATCCATGGCGATGGAAGAAAGTGTAGTGAAGATAAGATTGGGGATAGATGCTTGGTGTAAGGGTTTCTGGGGAGGGCCCTGGTAGCCAAACAAGAATTCGGGAGAGGAGGAAAGACTTGGGATTTTTAGAGTTTATATGAAACGGATAGATTGATTTATGGATATTATTGCCATTTTTTTTAATCAATGCGGCCAACAACATCACTACCTTCCCTATTAGTGGTAGTCGTAAATGAAATGAGTGCCATGGTGTAATAGATTGAACAGACAATCAAAGTAAATACTTTCAATAACTCCCCTTTCCTTTCTACTGTTTCAACCGCTTCACAGCACTTTCGTATAGAATTAACTAAGTGTTCTGGTATCCTTAATCCCGTGACACTGTTACTAAATTTCACATATAGGAAACTGTGCAGCTAGCACCAACCTCTAATAACTAAAGCAAAAAAAAAAAAAACAATAAAAATCGCCAAAACTCCACCATTACTTCCATCCACCCTCTTCGCAAAGTCACCACATTCTCTCCTCAACCTATCCAACTCCTTCTATATCTATAAATAACGTTTTGGTGACGTTTTTGACAGCCTTCCACCCGTACATCCTGTTCCGATATATCCTCACCTTCCAACCCCTTGCCTTCAATTTCCCACCTACTTCTTCTTTAGCAATGCAGGTATCTCTCGTATTTCTCCAGTCTCCGTTACCTAACGAGACTCAAAAGCTTCTCTTGGTGCTTTTGGCCATCTTCCTTGCGCCATTGCCCATTTACCTTTTGACGGGCCCAAATTACACCATCCGAACCAAAGAGTTCTTCATTAGTTTGTTGTTGACGCTTTTGGTGCCTTTTGGCGGGTTCCTCTACGCTGTTTACTTTATCTGTATTGGCTTGCCCCAGGCTCTTGCCGCTGCAGGAGGCGAAGGTTATATTAGAATCAACGGCGACTTGGAGAATGGTGAACCATGCGGGGAATGTAGCGAGACGCCCTCTGAGGCTTCTCAGCCTTCTGCCCCTGCAATGGCTCCTTCCCAACCTCGCTACTCGGATGCTCCAGGGGGACTTCCTTCTTACGAGGAGGTTGAGGGCTCCAGCAATGGCACACGTGCTCCAGTTGACACGAAGTTTGGTGGCGACAACAAGGTGCAGCAGGATAATTGATTTTTGTTAGTCTGGACGTAGGATACTCAAATGGTAGGATACCACGGGTATTTGGGTATCTAAGTTGTTCCAATAGATAAAGTGCTAAAGGGGTATTGTAGGGGTCTCATCTTTTCATTCGAATCATTCTATATGTCAATGGACTTTGTATTCTCAAGAATGTATTCTCTACGAAATCGGATGTTTTTCAAAGATGGAGTTCTTCTATTCTCTAAATCATTGGATCTTAAGGATCCTATTCTCATTCTGGATACAATTTTTCTTAACGTCGTATTCTCTTTCTACAAAGTACCATTTGCATAGTTCGATGTTTTATCCTCTTTCTACAAAGTGCCATTTGCGTAGATCGATCTATTATTCTCATTCTGTAAAATTAGACCTTCTACGTAGATGTACTACGCATTCTGTCCTACAGAAGTATTGGTTCTTGTGAGTATCTATCCTCCTTCTACAATATAGTGGTTCATATAGTCATTCCAGTCTCTACAGCATTGAATTTTAGACATTACAATCTCTATAGCATTGCACCCCGCGGACCTCCTATTCTCGTTCTACAGTTCTCATACAAAGCCTTTCGTGGATTCTCCCTTCCTCGTCTTTTGCTCTATTCTAGCTCATGGCCACCATTGCCTTGGCCGCAAATCCTTCCAAATGGAAAATCAGCTTCTGGCCAAGACTCAACCGCTCATCAAAAACAGATGCAATCTCAATCAACGCTTTTGCTCGGCCCGAATCAGTCCCCGCCATCAACTCCAATACCAACGTCTTCAATATAAGTCTGGCCGGAATACAATGCGACAACAACTCATAGAAAGTTTCTCTCAATTTCGCTAAGTTGGCCACCGTCTTCTCCCTGGCCATTGACCTCGCAATGTTGCGGATAATCGCCTCCCAGTCCAAGTTGATGATGGCAGTCTCCGGTTTATCAACCGGAATTGTTTCATTTTGCATGCTGATGGTCTCGAATGTTAACAACGCCCTACGCAAGTTCCGGTCGCTACCGTTGGCAATAGTTCGGAAGTACTCGTGCCCATCCTCCCTGCTCAACTTAAGTGCTTCTTTGGTTGCAATGTTCAGCAATATATTGGCAATTTCAACGTCACTAGGCGCTGGAATTCTCACCAAAAGTGTTCTCGACTTGATGGGCGCAATTATGTTGGCGATGGTGTTGCAAACCATGATTAACCGGATATTCGAAGAGTACTTCTCCATTGTTCTTCTCAAAGCAGCCTGGGCATCTCTTGTGAGCGAATCGGCCTCATTGATCACCACAACTTTAAATCTATGCTTAGTTGCCAGTTTTGCTTGATTAGAAAAATCAACCTGTTCTGTTGAAGCCACATCTTTCAACAAATCTTGAATTACTACTCGATCGTTATTTCCCATATCGGACGGGGTGATTTCCAAGTGGTACGGAGAGCTCAATACGTTGAACTCGAGTTTTCTATTGGACGACGTGGTGAACGTCTTGACGTCGATCTTCAGTTTCTCCACTTGGCCGCCAAACAACTCGTTTAAGGTCGAGTAGATTCGAGTCTTCTTACCTGCTCCTGGAGGACCGTATACTAGCAAATGGGGAAAATCGCCGGAGCTTGCCAAAGCGGTCAACGACTTTGTGATTCCTTCATGGTACGAGAGGTTTTCGAGTTTTTTGGGTCTATATTTGTCTACCCAGAACGACATATTGAAGTGATGGTTGGGATTTCTACTACGCGTTCTGTAGATGCCATATACATGCAACCATCAAGAATATAGAGGAAACCTACTACATTGTTAAACGTTAATTGATCGTAAATTTTACACAGAATGAGACACTAGACGATATATTGACAGACACTGCACACCACACCAACAAGGTTCATTATACGTCTCTTCCTCCTTAGCATATATTGGCTCCATCGGTGAAAACCTTAAACCTTGGGCTTGGTTCTCAAAAAATGAGTAGGACACTCATATCCACCGGGGTTCTTATCCAAGTACTGTTGGTGATAGGTCTCGGCATCCCACCAGATCTCAATGGGCTCGATCTGGGTGACAATCTTGTTATTTGGATACCATTCCTTCTGGAAGTGCTCCTTGACCTCGTTTGCAACCTTCAAGTCCTCGTCGCTGTGAACAAAAATACCACTTCTGTACTGAGTGCCGTGGTCCGGGCCCTGTGCATTCACAGTGGTGGGATCGTGAATTCTGAAGAAGATGTCCAAAATATCCTTCAACGACACCTGCGAAGGCTCGTATGAGATCTGAAGTGCCTCGGCGAAATCCGTGGAGCCCAGGCACACCATCTTGTAGTCCACCTGGCCCAATGACTTGATTCCGTTGGAGTAGCCCACTTTGGCATCCACCAAACCTTTTCCAGTGAAATATTTGCTGAACACACGCTCAACGCCCCAAAAACAGCCGGCAGCAATGGTGATCAACTTTGAGGTCAGCGCGGTTTTAATTGTAGGAGAAACAACACTCATGACAGATGTTATTGAAAGTAGAAACTTTCTGGTGACTGGCAGTCTTATATCAATGTCGATTACTAAAGCCAGCGCCTCTTTGGGGCCGATGGTCACGTGATAACTAACGACCATGCTGAAATGTGTGAAGACGACATGCAGAACCGAATTTATTCAAATCGGGTTAGCCGCCAGGTAATCCAATGAGATGATAAAATTAGGGGATCATTACGTTTTGAGTAATGATGACCGAAAGAAAAAAAAAAGGAAGATACGCACGAGCACGCTGCTATCTTGATAAAAGACATCACTGACTCATCAGAAGAAATATTATTTAAGGAGATAGTATTTCCCACACTTCATAAGATCAGAGAGAGAAAGAAAGATAAATAGCTTATCGAGAAATAAGTATAGATCTAAGATTCCACTAAGATCACGTGACGTCGGTCAAAACTCCACACACCATCGATTGCATGCAGGTAATCTGTGCTTTGCATTCACTCCAGCTTACAAACCAGGAAATCTGGATGATCTCACCAAGCCATGCTAAGGACAGAAGAGATCCGGGAAGGCGGAGTTAACGGACCAATTCCTTGATGCGGTTCAAATCCCGTCAAAAAATTCGGTGTCATTGGTGTCATTATCTCAGCCACACAACGGTAATATCGGATTTGCACAGCCTTTTCCCGCCGTACATTTCGGGAATCCACGTAGGTACCCCTAGCTAGTCCTAGTAAGAGAATTCAATAACTCCTTCTTAACCAAGTTATTGTCCGTATTAGAACATACCTTTGGAGGAATAAATCTCACCCTCGGACCCCACCAACTTGCAAACCTCTGCAATGAAAGTAAGACATGCTGAACCACGACTTTGGTTTTTGTCGGCAGCTAAGTCTTAGGCTTCCTCTTGAATGAGAAGATACTGCTCCTGCGTCTATCTCTTTCAGGCTCTTTATCCGATTTGGCACTGGTGCCGGTCTTAACACTGCTCGTTGAGGTCTTACGATCAACCGGCGCCACTTCGATCTTCAGCTCTCTTCTCTTTAATCCGGTGACCCAAGATTTCTTTTCAAACATTGCCGTGGCCTTTTTCGGTGCAAGTGGTCCATCCGCGTCTTTCGTAGAAGAAGTTCTAGACACCGATTTCGTAATAGGTTCATCATTTGGGTCTCTGGGTGTGCTATCGAACATGAACGTTTTCTTGAAAATAGACGCTCTACGTCCAACACTGCTATTACTATTCTCCAACAGTGGTTCCCGGTATTCCCGGATGCTATCTTCTTCCTCAGAATTATTGGTCTCCGCATCTTCCACACTAGTCTTCAACGGGATACTGGACGTTGAAGGTTTCTGCATAGCCACCGAGTAATCACTGCCATTATAAATTCCATGCAAATCGATTCCCAAGTCTAACCCATCATCGTTCAATCTTGTGTCGATCTTCTCGTAGAATAAAATGTATGCACTGGCGAGCCCAGGACCATTTCCAAAGAACCTAAGAACAAAAAGCTCATCCACAAGTTCAACAGTCTCGTCATCAAAGAAAAACCATAGTCCAGCTCTGCACTTGCAAAGAGCAACATAATGCCCATGCATTGGACCCCCACCAATGTGGACAACCAAAGCATACAAGCCATAGAGTGTGAAGTCGTCGGGAGGTCCAGAGTTGGCCTTTTTATCATTGGATGTCGTTGTAGTGTTGAACAAACGCAATTTCAATGGGTACAGAATGGAGTCGAAAAGCTTGACCATGCGGTCCAACTCATCGTAATATTTGAACCTCTTGAAGTTAATGACCAACACTTCAGGAGTCTTCTTCAACTTGATAGTTTTGATAGCCTCCTGTAATGACAGACATGTGTTGCAGTAGAATTTATTCTGATGATTCAAGGTTTCCAGCTTCGAAAAGTTGTTGAGCGAGTACACCAAAGAATAAGCACTCTCTCCTGGAGGAATATCAATCGACAAATCCAAGAAAGATTCTTCCTTGGAGGTGATTGTTTCACATGACAAACATTTTGTCTCATTTGTGATAGTTCCTTGGAAGATATCCGTGCACCAGTTGTGTTGGGCACCAACCTCATGGTTCAAACTCTCAATAGTCTCATTGATTAAGTAGTTGCAGAATTCATGTGCATCCTGATGCATGTTCACCTGCCTAAACAAGAAATTCCTCTCTTTCAACTTGGAGACGAAATACAGGGGCGAAACCACTCCAATTTGAGACAGGTTTTCCGCCATCGCTTCGAAGATGTCTTTCAAGGCGTAGAGAAGTACCGTATCGTCGGATTTGTCCGCTTGAATCTGCAAAGGATGGTCTAGATTGAGTATAGGACCGTTTATAAGCGCCAGCCGTTTGCGCTGGTCCGCAGAAGGGTTGGCATTGAATGGGTTGATAGGGTTCACCAAGCTTTTCTCAGGATTTGGGATCCCCACCACCACAAACCCAGACTGAGAAGACTCTGTGTCGGCCTCTGTATTCAGAAGCGCCCCGTTGGTGTTATTTCCAGAATCAAGAAGCGCGGCCGATGACTGAGAGTTATCGTTTCTATTTTCTGTTGTGGCGGTGGTGGGTCGAGTCACAAGCATCTGTAGGTTTGAGAACTCGGGGTTCTTCTTGATAATGAGCCGCTGCTCCGTCAGAAGTGCCATGCACAGCTCTGCCAGCTGGATATACCCGAGTTTCTGGTACGGAGAATCCAGCAAGCCATCTGCACTATTCTGGGTAGAAGTCGACGATGAGAACTTTCCAAAGAGCGAACTACGAATAGAAGTCTTGGAGGGTGCCGTTTGGCCATTTCCGGCCTCCGGAACCGGTGTAGGCGCCTTTCCCTGCTCTCGCAAGCGTTTTGCCACTAATTGCTCGTATTTGGCAGTGAATGTATGGTAGCTCGAGCCCAAGATGGTGAAGCGACGCTCATGCGGTGTGTTTTTGTATTTTAGGAGCTCATTTCGGAAGCTGGAGGTGTAGTACAAACACTGGAGGATGGAATTGCAATAGCAGGTGTTGCCGAAGTTCTCCATGCCAAAGATTTTGTGTGAGCCGTCGCCGTAGGCTAGCGGGGATGAAAATGGTTTTGTCATAATGCAGGGCACTTACTGGTATCAGAATTGGATTTTTAGGGGACGTACTCACCTGTCTCTGGGCCGATAAGTACTAGTCTATTTGTCGATATATGCCCCCATCTTTAGGTGGTTGTGCACGTGATCTAATGGTGGGGTGTGTTGTAATTCGAACTTCTGGATTGAAGAAATCCGAAAGGCAGTTGATTTCTGATTTGAAGGATGGATAAGTCGAAATACTTTAATGGAGGAATGTGATTTGGAAGAACGGTTATTGGGCAGGGGGAAATAACGGGAATAGAGCAGGGGAAGATTCTGAGAATAGGGGACATTTTGTAACTACAGGAAACCAACAAATCCAGTGATGGATTCTCATTTTCAGTTTTTCTTCAAAGGGAGCAAGTACAAGGAATCGTCTCTTTTTGTCTCTAAACAATGCTATTTTCCTGTAAGGTCAAATCTACAAGTAGATGCTTCGCCTTGGCAGTGACTCTAGTTGTATGTAGGACGGTTGCAGAGTCGGAAGCGCTTGTATGATCTACATATAGTAGATGTAGGAGGAACAATATGACCCAGCAGGGTGAATTTCACTTACTTCTTGATGAACGAGCTGTATTTTGAATATCTGATACTCTCATGATCGTATAGTCAGAACGACCCAGAATGCAGAATACTCTAGCACTGTTTCAGGAATAGGTCCTAGTATAGAAACCTATTCCAGCTACCATGCCGTAGAAACCTATTCTAGCTACTATCAGGAAATCACATTCGATTCTTCTCTAGAATTCCATTGAAGCTTGTATTGCATATGTGGTCTCATTATCCACTACCATTTCAGAGTTAGACAATTTCTCTCGGACCGGTGTGGCCGGATTACTATAGATTCTATTGCCAATATTTATCTCCATACTGTGGTGTACGACTAAGCCCATTTTCCAAGCAACGCCATACCAAATGTGCCCAACACCAACATGAAGTATGAGAGAAAAACCTTCTTCAAACTGCTATGACGCATATCCACCAAGAAATCGGGCGCCATTAACTCCACTAAACAGTTATAAATAAGCAACCCGGCACAGAATGAATCAAAAACTCCCACCACAATCAATGTCCGTGACGAACCGTCCAGGTAATAATGACGTACTCCAAGTCCCGCAGCAACGCCAATAGGAGTCGTCAAACTGTACAATAATGAGAAAATCCATGGCACCATGCGCAATTTGACAGGCCAAGCAGTGGTAGCAAACCGAGATCCCAATCCGATACCTTCGAAGAACTGGTGGAACGAAATAGCAACAAAAAGAGTTTTGAACTCTTCGCCGGCAATGGCTAACGAGAGTCCAACAAAGACGGAGTGAAATACAATGCCAAATTCCAAAAGGAAAATGCTGGTGATCTTGTGGAGAATATCTTGGGTCTTCTCTTCATCTGGTCCCACAAGACTCACCCCATGGCATCCAAAATTCTTAATTGACCCGCAGCCATTACCTCGATCGGAAGGGTTAACGAGTGACTCTGAAAAAGAGGATTTCCGAGTGGGTTCTAACGGCTCTCCGTCTCCTTCAACATTCCTATCGTAATATGATCCGTACGTGTCATCTGGCCGGTTGTTGACAGACCCATCGTCGTTACAGAGAGTGTCGCATATCTTTTCATGTTTCCGTATCACTAATTGCTGAACAAATAATTCGATGGTAAACATGGCGAATGTACCAATCAAGCAGAGTCCAGAAGCCCATGGGTACGTCTCCCATCCTTCACCAAGACAAGGGTCGGTAAGGTTTTCCTGAGCATCCCCCAATAAGTGAATAAAAGCCGTGGCTAAAATAACACCCGTGCCAAAATGCTTAATTAATTGTAGCACCATGGGGGGAATGTTTAAAAACCTCCATTTTGCAGCAAGTAATGGAAGGAATGCTCCCACTGCGGATACAGCTAACATCACAAAAACAGAGGCAATTCTGGCCCCCATTTCCAGGTCTTCAAAGCCTGATCTAGCGTCACAGGTACTCATGTTAGTTTAGGGTGCTTGATTGATATTGTTTAAAAGTGGTTGTAGTGGTTGAAGAAGTGGTGCTGTTGTTATAAGATGATCACCACCGGATACAATTCTATGTGAAATATAATTCTTTAACCAAGGGCAATAGGGACATATTTATAATGAAAAGTATCGTAACATACTTCCCGGTGACTTGAGTGGTTATTCTGCGGAACGCCAAGCATGTGTCCTGATGTATGTAGGATCGTAGGAGAATCCCTGTCAGAAACAATGGTTCGAAGTCAAAGAACTACAGTAGCATGTTCAAGAAAAATAGTGTTTGAGGCAATAGAAATACCGTATTAATCGAACTGGAAATTCAAAGTTACACTCTATTCTTGGGACCTTCATGTGCGACTTCCCCCAGAAAACAGTACGTGCAGGAAATGATGCCTAACGTCTTCCATAACCACTAATGTTCGATCTGTGTAGCCCCTAAAAAGAAACGTTAACATGTGATAAAAAAAGCGTTCTTTAAATACGATAAGGTTGTCTCCCCCTGAAAATAGGTGTGTCTTACGTTTTATTACTATAGAATCTTGGTTCGCGAGAAATGAACCACTAATACTCTCCCATCATTTATCCAGGAGAACGTAGCATTTCCAGGAATCACGATAGCAAATTGTGATTATAAAAAGTTGTAGACAGGAACGGCAGGCATTTCATCCGAGCAATTAACTGGTATTTTTTATTTTCCAAATAGACGTACTAATTAATCGTCTGCTAATTACCATGAATTGTCAGATGATCGGCGATCATCACGTAGGTATATTGGCCAGAGGACTTTCTACTCATCAAAATACCTCCACTTCTAGAATTTACACAACCGAAACCCAACGTTCGTATATCTTGCCCACAACCACGCCAAAATGCCAGCAACAGCAATACACCCTTCAAAAAGAACCCAGTTCTGATAATCGGCAGGAGTACCATCCTTAATTGTCAATGAAGCCAAAAATATGCCGATAATGGTCAAGAATGCAAGACAGAAGTAGAGTATACCATAATATTTTCCGAAAGTGGCTGCCGGAGTGATCTGGCCCAAACATGTAGCAATAAGACTAATTGCAGCAGAACTAGAACACCCATAACCAACACCAAAGATGTACAAGAGGGTGAGATTTCCATGAGCAGGAAGAAGCAATGCGAAGATGAACACCGCCGTGAAACAGGTAGTGAACAACATCACGTTGAATCGCCCAAACTTGTCTGCGAGAATTCCCGTGGCCAGCCTAGCGGGAATTCCGCTGACGTTAATGACAGTAATGAGCAAGTAGCTCTCTGCTTGCGAAACCCCATTGGCTAATGCGTAGGATGCCATGTACATTAAGAGAGAGATAGCAGTCATTTCTGATAAGAATACCGAGACAACAAGCGAAACAAAACGGATATTCTTGAAAGGAGAAAAGTCAAGAACTGTAGACAAATTCTTCTTCCAGTCGGAATCAGGCTCGATGGAAGCATCTTCCGATCTCGAAGCCTCTCCCATCGAAGTGACCTCTGCCATCGAAGTGACTTCTGGCTGCGAATCTGTTTTCTTCGTCGGTCTGTCTTTAATTAGAAGAACGGAGATAGTCATGCATGCCAAACATATGAGTGACAACACCCTCATGGCCCATTTGAAGCCAATTTCGGAATAAAGCCTCTGGAGCATCATCACAAAGATTGCAGAACCCACGAGACCTCCAACAGTTGCTAGTGAGCACGCAAATCCTCTCTTTTTAAGAAACCAATGGGAAAGCACACCTATCAACGGAGCCATTGCCAACGAGGCACCAATTGCAGTCACAATGCTGAAGGCAAGAATAAGCTGATACAAAGACTTCAGCTCAGCTGTAGCAAGCAAACCTCCACACATGAACACCGTTCCTCCCATCAAGAGTTTTCGAGAGCCATACTTATCGAACAATCCCCCGGAGAAAATGCTGCAAAAGAACATTACACCCAAGTGCAAGGAAAACACCCACGAGACGGTACTTTGCCTAGTTCCCTTAAGCTGGTTGTTGGAAACATATGCCTCCAAGGCTCCCAAAGAGTTAGGAATACCGAAATCAGCAATAAGACCACAGAACGACCCGGCTAGAACGAGATACGCACTCAAACCTCCATCGGGAAAGTCTTGGGGGTTTTTTTCCAGAGTGAACATTGTTACCTCCTCTGTTTTCCTTTGTGATTCTGCTACTAAGGTTCTTCTATAGAGCAACAGCAGCTGTCCTTCCACACCAGACGCTATCACAGGTTCCGAGAACGAAGGGGCCGAGAAATTCACCATTTCGAAGTTTTCATGGCCATTGTTAATATCTTCATTAAAGTCTACCCTCATGTTGTGGATATTTTCGTGGATCTGACCCTGAGAATTCATGGTTTGAGTCATGGATTCGCAGCCGATTGCATGCACTTTATAGAGTGATCGTAGATCTGAGTGTAGGAATGGAAAGACTCGGAATGGGAGTTTGAGGCTTCATTTTGTAACCTGGGATGGTTAATGTTATCAGCTTCGTGGCCTTATTTTAGTTTCGATAGATTTTGCTAATTCGTATCCGGGTGTCCTCCTATTCTTGAATGTATTGAGATTACTAATATCTCCAAAAAAGAGATTCCGCGCCCGGTTGAGTCAAATATAATTCCCAGTATACCTTGAGAATCTTATTCTTGTGCACCATGAGACCATGGCCTTCCAATTCAAGCAAGTTAAAAGCAAGAAAACCGAGAAAATCGCCAGCACATCCCAATTCCTCATTGCACACTCCAAATACCCTCGTTGACCTTCTTAAAACCTCCTAATTCGAACCATCCAGTATTCCCAGTATCGCCTATTTCCGTCAAATATTCTCTTAAATGCCTCACATTGTATATCCTTCCAATTCTTTTCGTGCTGCAACATACTCCCGGTAGTCCAGACCACATTTCAAACCCTCGTATCTAATCAACTCCATCCACCCCTCCGATATCCCCTTGTTGTAAAAAGCAAGGGTTTCTGCCCGGGAAACTCCGCCGTATCCAGCCTTGCGGAGTAGATTCCAAAGCGTTTCTTGCTTGTCCCACTGCTGCTCCTCGGCAACCACTGGCAAGAATGTCCCCAGGTAATGACGTCTGTTAGCATTGAACTTGACCTTAAGCCCGTGTACGCCGATTTCCCAGTCGGTAGAATCATCAATTGGCTCGAAATTGTCGAGCAACGTGACACTCACAGACAACAGCAGCAATTCGGAGGCAGAAATGGCCGGAAACCTGGAATCTTCGAATGCACTAACCAATGCATAATTGGCCACACTAGACTCCGTGGGCGAGCTCAGAAATGTTCCTATGCATCCACGTAAATTTCCATTTTTGTTCCAGGTGATGAACAAAGGAGCATTGGATGGGTAGTTTGCTGACGAAGTTCCTAGCAATGTATTGTAGTCACTTAAGGCCACGGAAGCGGAAGATGGATTGAGCTTGGAGTTGAGGGTTTCGAATGCCCACAAAGCGAGAGATTTAGCCATATTAAGACCAAATGTAGTGTAGAAGAAATGTAGGATCGATAATTTGGTGTGGAGAAGAATCTAGTAATAAAGTGAGGTTGCGCATTAGTGGTGTGGAGGTGCATAGTTAATTCAGATAATGAAAAGACATGGAACAAATGAAAGTAGATGAAACCATTGAGAGGATGGAAAGTAGATGAAGCTATTGAGAGGATGGAATGTATTGGTGAAATAATTGTCACAAGATACAAAAATCATCACGGAGTTGTTCATGATTCTTTCATGCTAGTTACATTGAGACAATCTGCTCTCACTGAATCTCCCTCCACAGCTAATATTATTCTATAACATGCCACAGATAGTCCTTGAAATCCATAATCCGTGAGTCGTAGATGCTCCCACACAACTCCAACTCCTGCAATTCCCTCAATCCAGTAGTTTCAATCATCATCTTGGCTGCTTGTGCTCCAGTTGCCAACAACGGCCCGCTGGTTCCCAAACTGAGCTTCCGAAGTCCCTGAGGGAAAATGTCGTTCATGGCACCAAAACTCAACCTGAGGTAGTTCCCACTCAAGTCAATGGTGGTGATAGACGGAGGGAACTTGGTCACGTTGGTGATCATGTTGAGTGATAAATCCACCTCTTTGATGGTCATGAAGAACAGGCTGCGGAACATCCCACTGTAGTCCGACAACACATTTCCAGAAAAATTGACTGCCTCCAACATGTACGGCCCATTGGGTCGCGAGCGGGAATCGTGGAGGTCTATCTGCATGAGATTGTTGTTGGAGAGATCCAATTTCTTGAGATTGGTCAACGATTGGTGATGGAATGAGCTACTGGACAATTCGCAAAGCTGGTTGTTGGAGAGATTCAAATAGTGCAAGGTGGCGGGGAATTTGAGTCTGCGGAGATCGCATTCGGTCAAGTTATTGAAGGAGATATCCAAAGTGGTCAAGTGATCGCAGTAGAAGCTTCCATTACTGTTGACCAAGTGGTTGACCAAGTTTGTTGAGTCAAGCAACTGGAGTTGCAAGTTTTCGATAGCGATCTCGTTGGCGATATTGTTGGCGATGTGGTTGTGAAAGTGAAAGTTGCTGTTTTCTGTTTGTTTGATGGTGCTGAACCCCGGCAGAAACTTGATGGTGAACCAGGAGACATCGAGGTGCGAGCCAAACGGCTCGAACAACTGCCGAATATACAAGTTATCTAATGGCACATTCTCCACGAGAATCAACCTGATGCGGAAGTTGCATGTGTACTTCTCCAACTCCGGCAAGTAGGTGATGAGGCTGTGTATGTAGGCGATGGAAGAGGAGTAATTCGTGAAGTCAAACACGGCAAGCGTGACGTCTTTGGGCGAAAGATGGATTCTGTGTAAAATCAAGTAGTCGAGCAGGTCATAGCTGATGGTTTCAAGGCGCAGTTCGTTGCTGAAGACGAGGCTCTTGCAGTAATATTTGGCAGCCAATGCCTGGTGTCTCACGATAAGATAAGCATGTGGAGAATTTTTGTGCGATAACGAGGTGAGATCGAATAGACGGTCGAGATCGTCCGGGGGAAGGAACTGGAGGGTGAGTTGTTGGAGTTCGGGAGGAAGAGCGAAGAACACGTAGGCCATGGCGACGGAAATGTGGATATGGAATGGAAATATGGTCGTAAAGGGAATGGAGTGGGAATGGAGTGGAATAATGGTTGCGGTGCGATAACGGAAGAGCGAACCACAGCGAGGAGAAGTATCGCAATTATATATCGGCCGTCACAATTCGACCAGCTTTCTCCCGTGGTAAGATCCTGAATGCTTTGTTCTGTAACTTTTTTTTTCTTTTTTCCAATTACGGAACCGATTACAAAGATGGGCAGAAGCCAATCGATAAAACCGCGAGAGATTTCTTCTACTATGTGAGGCTGGTAGAGACGGGTTATGGAGGTGATTCTACGCTTTCATAATTTTTGTTTTGTAATATTTTGTATCATGGAGGTTATCAACACTTCTCTTTTTTATTTTTTCCATGTGTGGTTTTCGCCGTATTTCCCTGTTAATTGGAGGTGAAGGATAACCCGTCCAGGCACGTGATATATCACGTGATATCGCATACAATCCGTCGTTACTTCAACTCTTCCTCCAACTTCTTCAAAACTTCCTTATCGTCAGCCATGGGTGCATGTCTATCATGTTTGGGCCGTGACGATACCGACGCAAATGAGCGCATGTCTTTGCTCGGACAGCCAAATCTTTACTCCGACGAAGATCTCCAGGAAGAAGCCTGGAAACAGCAACAGCGCCAAAATGAGCTCAACAACATCGTCAATGACCTCAACGATCATCTCATCGACGTTTCGACATTCCTCAGCAATTCAAGCAACGGGGCTCTCAACACCATCTCGTATATGGGCTCTCTGTACCTGCTTCCAAGATTGAACGATGGAGATGAACCAGAAGCGTCCGAACCAACATCACCCACCGTGGGTCCAGCCGGTCTGGATGTTGTAGAAAGACAGTATCCTCATTTGCTGACCATTGACGAGAAGATGGCCATTTTGAAGGCGGTCAATAACCTCAGTCCCGAAGACCAGAAATATGAAGTTGTCCAGCCCAGTGGGCCATTGTACGTGGTATTTTGAGCAGGATGATGTGGCTAAATGAAAAGATGATAGGACTATGCATAGCAAATACAAGATAGATTGTCAGTCGAGGTGTAGAATGGAATGCGAGAGCATTCGAATACGAACTCCAAGTTGGCCCAATATTATGAAAATCGTCAAAATCCGCCCTTCAATTCTCTCCTTTGAAGTCTATTTCCTACTATTTTCCAATCTCCTACTCTTCAATTTCTCAATCTCCTCCAATCTCCTCCCCACTCTTGATCACCGATCATCAACTGTCCTGCACGCATCCGAATCGGACTTCTACTATCACAGTATCAGCTCACACCAATTCACAGCCAAAATGCAATTTATCGACATTCTGTTGGCATACATGCGACGTTTCGATGCTTGTTTCACCGAAATAATGTCCTCTCATTGGTTCACCAACGACTTGATCCAAAACCCTGTTTCTCGCATCATATCGGAGTCGCTTTTTATCACTTTTGTGGCTCTTCTCACATACGAGTCCATTTACTGGTCAGGCATCTGCTTGGGCGTATGGGACTACCATGCTAAGGATATCTTCACCGAAGTTCCTGTCCACTGTGCCCATATTTATGTCCGGGTGAACTTTGCTCGAACATCCGACCTTGAAAAGGTCAGGCATTATTACCAGTTGAAGCACAACTCCACCTACAACATCTTGAATTGGAAACTGCTCAATGAGTTGGGCCTGCAATTGTTCGGGCTCCACAAATTCGTCAAGTACCACTTTGAGTTCAGTCCAGAAGATTTCGAAAACAACCCGCATCCGGAGTTTGGCTCTACTGTCGAGCATTTGAGAGGAAAGATCCTCGATACCATCCACGAGTCGTCCATCTATGATGACTTCAAAAAAGACAACAAAGAATTCTCCAAGGAGTCAGTTTTTCTTCTCAATAACAGAACCGAAGAGGTGGGTCCCGCACATGACAAGGAGTACTTGAGCAAAATTCACATTGAGACCGGCAATGTGATCGATGCCATTTTGCTTTACTAGCACCAAAATAGAAATAAATTAGCACTTAACTAGACGTCTCACAGTCTATCCACTCCTCCTGTTTCCTCGAGCCCGTAACGTTTCGAACTGATTAGTTTCTTCTCCAAAAGTCGCTGCTCAGTAGCAATCCAGAGCAATGCTATTTTCTCCAAATGTGACTCCAATGTCTGTTCCACCGTTGCCACCTCGTCTGTCGAAGTTGCCGATTCGGGTCCCTGAAGGACTGGATTTGCAAAAGAGACGATATTCTCGATCATCTTGTTGGACTCGCTAGAATTGGCATCGGTCATCTCTACATCCTTATGTGACGCCAAAGGGGGTGCCGGCGGAAGCTTCTGAAGCATTTCTGGACTGAACTCAGGGTATGTTACTCCTTTATACTGTTGGATATCCAGATGCGACGACTCCAATTGAAGAATGACCCTGTTGACTACTCTGTAACACTCATTTCGCAACGAAAGGTCAAACAACAGACACAATTCCTCTGGCAAGTCCGTCAACTCCTCAATTGGCTTTCTAGGGTCGAAATTGAAGCAAAGAAGACTCATTGTCATCTCCAACTCCTTCAAGAGCTCCTGGGAATGGATGACTTTGCTGATTAAGTTTTCTCGCACGAACAGGAGGATATCTTCCAAGAATTTGCGCTCTGACTCGGCGTCATTCTGCTGCAAACGCTCTGTCTGAAACTTGTGTTCCCGGATCATCTCGATCAAGTTCAACCGGAGCAACTTGAAGAGCAATAGATTGTTACAGTCCAAAACTGTGGGGAAGTAGCTGCTGATGACATGGATCGCCTGGGTTATGTCGCCATTCAATATGAAGTACTTGATTTTCTTTCTCTTTTCGATAGACGAGTATCCTTTGACCATTTCCGACCCCGATTCCGCTTGGAATGATTGCCAATCCCCTGAGTTCTGCGCCTTCAGTTCCGCATACCTTTTCACAGCAAGAACGAAGTCCACTGGCTCCATTTTTGCAGACTCGACTAATTGGAGCACTCTAAATGGGTGTTGTATTACCCCCTTGGGCTTTGCATCTAGTTTGATGGCGGTTTCTTTGGCAAAACTCAAAGCTGCGTTCTGGAAACCTTCTTGGATAAAGTAGTCAAGAATGAGTTTGTTGATTTTGTGCTTGGAAATTGTATCACGGGGATGGTAGCGAGACTCTCCAAGGACGCTTAAGTGTTCCTCGATTGTAGGGCTACTTGCAGTTTCAGTATCTTGATTCATATCTATTATCGTAGTTGCTAGATAAAGTCAGCTAGTGTGCGAAATAGTGTAATGTGGAGTACTATCTTAAAGAACTCATAAGGAAATAGGAGTGAGGAAAAAGAACTAAAAAAAAAAGAGCGAAAATAATGATTTTACTATTGATTTTACTATTGATTTTACTAATGAATTTACTTTTATGCGCTCAAGGATTCGGGCATCTCCATCATGAGCAAAACCAACGACGACCATCCAAGGAAGTTCTTGGCTCCTCTAGCCGTGCCCTCCTGGTCATCGTAACTCTCCCACACATACCCAGTTCTGTCCCATTCACTCTTGACATTATTGATGATGTTCTTGCGTAGCTGGCTGTAAGTGTCGTCGAGGCTCTGAATGAGCCTAGGCGAAGCGTATTCTTGCGAAACATCGTAGTAGTAGCGCAAGTTGTCGAGCACCAAGTAGTTAATGTTCATCCAGATGGCCGATCTCCAGTAGTTCTCGCCTGTTCGGTAGAATTCACTGGATTTGGACATGGATCTAATCCCGTAGTCACTCCAGAGCTCCTCTGGGTCTGATATGAGATTCACAATGCTCTCAAGCTTGTTCACATCTTGAGGAGGAATAAACTTGGTCAAGAAGGGGAAGAGTGAAATGTAACCCTTGTAGCATGCGTGTATATCTTCATCGTTTTCGTCGAGAGATACGTCGCAATAGCATTGCTCCTGTTCTGACCAATGGATGTTGGCAATATTCTCGGAAATATCCTTTTCGATGGTGGTGTATAACTGCACGTCGCTGTCAATCGCCAAAAGCTCAGCAATTCTCTTGATCGACCTGGTCATCACGCCGATCCAGCATAGAAGATCAACGTTCAATTCACCAGGGTCAATTGGTAGCACTCTAGGATAGTCATCGAGTCCAGACGCAAGGCAGTGGGTCAGAGTTCTGCCACGCCATCTGTAAGCCTCGAAATTGTCTCCTCTATCGAACTCCTCCACAAATCCCTGCTGGGACTTGCGGAAGCTTTCGAAATGGAGCTTCAATTTTGGATAGATCTCTCTGGTGTAATTTGCCAACAACGATGGGTTGGTCACCACAATATTGCCGAGATTTTCTCTGGAGATATCTCCTTCAACCGCATCCAAGTCCACTGGCTTTTCGTCCAGCTGGGCCCTGGCCTTCTCAAGCAAGTATGTAAAGGCAAGCATAATGGTTGGCGGATTCACGATCGCGGGACTCTGGTCCACAAACTCAGCTGGAACTCTTGCCCTAGCTTCAGGTCCCAAGATCTGTTCTCTGGCAATCCATCCCTCTTCGTCAATCAAGTTGAACCACGATTTGATGATCTCCAATGCCAAATCAGTGTCGTAATCAAGCAATGGAAGCAAGTGGAAGCCCTCATCCCAGTAGAATCCTCTAGAGAAAAATGGTCTGGAAGGAACCAACGTGAGCAACTCGTGTGGACCTTCGAATTGGCCCTTGAACTTGGGAAGATGAATCTCCCCATCGATCTCCACCTCCATGTCCTCTTCTCCTTCGATGAGTGTTCTTCTGTCGACTTTATGGTCTCCGTAGAAGTATGAAAGTCCACCCAAGAGTCCAGCAAGCAATTCCTTGCCAAAAGTCTTTTCTTCGGGGGTGGCTCCTGCGAGTGGAAACCGCTTGTCGAAGTTGGTGTTGAACTTCTTGAGAGCTGCAACGATACGTACATCAATGTCGTCGAACGAGATTCTTTCTGTGGGAGGAGTACTCAAGTCATTGAAGATGACATCGAACTCGCATGCTCCCTCATACACTTTCTGGATCATATGAAAGTTTCCCTCGTAGCCGTGTAGATCTCTGAGTAAAAGACCCAGAGATGCAGAGAATCGGGCCGACTCTTCACGATACTTCTCCGTGAAATCCTTAATGCTCTCCTGAAGCAAAGTGATGAAGATCTCCTCTCCACGCCAAACATTCCCGTCGCCGATCCGGAGACTGACATGGTGAGTAAATCTGGGATCCAATTCCGGGATAATCAAGCGGTCCACCACGGGGTGCTTGTTCTTTGTGTCTTTTCCTCCATCATTAATCTTCAACTCAAACGTATTCAAGCTCCTAGAAAACCCAGAAAGATTCACCGATCCAGTGTACCCAACGGGGTTAGGTGCATTATCAAGCTTAATAAAGCCGTCAGGGACCTTAACTCCATTTTCTTCATCCAAAATTTCTCCCTCGAGACCCGAGTACCACACGAATGAAGTTCTCACCTTCTCAAACCCTTCATGAGGGTCTGCCCTAACCTTGACTCCCCAATTCCTTCCATTGTCGCTCTTAACAAAGTCAATTGTGATATTTATATGGCAGTCGTTATCGGCGATGACCTGTCTGCCTCCGGATCTCGGATCATACTCTATCCAATTGGCCTTGATCACATTATGGCCCTGCTCATACTTATGCTTCAAAGTACCGAAACCGATCTGTTCATCCACATTGAACCAGAGAAGACCGGAAGTGAGCGAGAAGGGAAGTCGGGGACGGATTCCGAGGTAGTTCCCACTTCTATAAGGACCCCAAAAGAGCGAGTCCAGCGATAGCTTGTCATATTGGCCCTGGGTGGAGTTGTCCACTTTTGGAGTTTCCAGGGTCAAATCGAAGTAAACTTGGTCGGCCAATACTAGTGTAACAAGGCCAAGAAATGCCACTACAAGTGTTTGAATGGAATTCTTCATGGTGGAAGTGGTTTCACGTTGACGTTGCAATATGAATACTTATAGGGCCTTGTGCAGGGAGACGTCTGGTTGAGCCATAGCAATTTCAGAGAATAGGAGATAATGGAGGAAAATGAGACATTGAGCTTTCGGAAGGTTTGGTGACATTCTGGATGGAATATCCTGGCGAGAGAATAAGTTAGATGGGCTTTTGGTGGAGTTGTGGAGGTTGTAATAGTTTGGCTAGTCGATGCCAAAGATCGTAGTTATTCTTACAAACATCCATAGGACTCACTCCGATAGTTTCATAGGACACATGATAACTATAAATAATGAAGTAACGTATAGTAAGAAGAGCAAGTGAATGGAACATTAACAAATATACTGATTGGTGTACATATCAATTGATGGTGAGACTGGAAGCTCACCTGGGTGGGTGGTTAGAATGGAACTTGTTGAGTTGGATTGGCCCTGAACATGGATTTAAGGATCTAAGATATGGAGCTTAGGATCCATAGCTGGGTTTATTTTTTTTGTTGTTGTATTCAGAAGTGGAGCCCTTGAAGTTGCCCTAGTTCAGCAACAAAGAGAAGACATACATGTGCAAGAGATACATTCTAGGGACCTCTCCGAAACAATAGAGAGTTCTGATTTAGAGATCCGATTAGGAGACCCAATTTGTAACATTTCATCAACCTCACCTATAAGTTTCATCTCTCACCTTCGTCCGTTTCCGATTTTTCATGGCTTCTTTTTCTTATCTCATTTATTGCTGCGAAACGCAGATCTACACTAGACTCGCAAACATAGTTGGTATTAAGAACCATTGAGAAAGAACATCATCATGAGCAGAAAAGGAAAAACCAAAAAAAAGCAAGTCAAGTAAAATTCACAATGCAATCTCCACTACAAATCCACTACAATCTTCTAAAGAAATCACACCACCCACTAGTTCTGTCCCACTACAGTATTCCACTCACATTCTCTACACTTCACTACCCTCCCACCTCAAAACCCACAATTTCCACCACCTCTCCATTCGTAATTATCCTCTATACTCTCCTTGCAACTACCTCCCGATCGCCAAATTCGCCAGACTCCCCCCACCACACCGTTTATTAATCAGCCAATCCGGTATACGCAGATTACGCTCAGTCACAAGAGTCCAAGCCCACTAATCTGCTACTAGAATAGCCACTGCCAACCACAGGCTCCTAGTTTCACACTGCTACGTATATGCGCCGTGCGCCAAAGCTCCCTATCCAATTTCCCTCTCCGCTTCTACTGCTCCGTTCGCTCCGCAAAATGCACATCACTCCAATTCCTCTGAGCTGGGGCCAATCCAACAATTATGCCTATCTTTTGGTGGATGAACCCACCAAGAACGCGTGGTTGATTGACTCGGCGTTCCCGGAAGACGTGTTAAGTTTTCTTGACTCGAAATGGGAATCGTTCGAGTTGAAAGCAATCGTCAACACCCACCACCATTGGGATCACGCCGGAGGCAACAAAACCTTTCACAAAAAGTATCCCGACTTGCCGATTATCGGCGGAAGGGACTCGGAGCTTGTCACCTATACGCCTTCGCATCGCGAGGTCATTGATTTGGGAGATAACGTGTCCATTACTGCCCTCCACACTCCGTGCCACACTCAGGACTCCATTTGCTACTACGTCAAGGACTCCAAGACAGGAGAAAAGGCGGTATTTACGGGCGACACGCTCTTTGTAAGCGGTTGTGGCCGATTCTTTGAGGGATCGGCCGAGCAGATGGACACGGCCTTGAATAAGATCTTGGGCAAGTTGCCTAAAGAAACTTTGGTGTATGCGGGACACGAATACACAAAGTCCAACGTGAAGTTCAGCAAGACAGTGCTCAACAACAGCGCCATTGCCAAGCTCGAAGAGTTTGCCTTGGCCAACGAGTTTACTGCCGGCAAGTTCACGATTGGAGACGAGTTGGAGTTCAATCCGTTCATGAGAACAAGTGACCCTCAGGTGCAGCAGGCTACCGGAGAAACAGACAGCATCGAGGTGATGGCCAAATTGAGAGAAATGAAGAACAACAGTTGAGAGAAATGAAGAACAACAGTTGAGAGAAATGAACAACAACAGCTGAGAGAACAACAGCAGAACAGCTGGTGAGTACAGAGAAATATATGGACAGTCACATTCGGTTGCAACCGGATATCTATATTCGTACAAACTCCGGGAGCCAAGCCTCGTCGTACGCTAGCTCCGGCTGCCAGAGCTCTATAAACTCTAAATCAAACTCAGACTTGCCCATGGCAAACTTCTCGTACTCTTCAAAGATCCCACTCATACACCACCCTTGGAGAATCTTCCTCATGAGCCCCACCAATACTCCGATGCGGTGCTTGCCCTTGTTGGAGTGGATAAGCAAGGGGAAGTTGCGTTTATCCAACAAGAGTTCAAGCGCCTTTACGAGAGCCGCCTGGGCCTCCGCATGGGTGTTCAGAATGAATGGTTCTTGAGATGAGTGCATGACTAGATGATGGAAGGTGATATCCGTTGTTCCGATCCAACTTTTGTAGTTTTCGAAGATCTCGGCGGTTCCATGCTTATCCTTCTTGGGCTTTTTCGTTTTCGTCTCGTCCTTATCCTTTTCCTTCTTGTCTTTCTTGTCTTTCTTGTCTTTATCTGTCTTCTTGGACGATTCCAAGTCTCCCAAGTAAATTATGGTCTTAAACTCTATCCTCTTCATGAACGGGTAATTTATAGGCATGGGGAACCCGCTGCGGTAGATTCCATCCTCCACTAACGAGAAATTTAGCGGTGGGACATACATTGGTCTTACCATCTGATTGGCTTCTGGCTGTTCATCCTGGGTGGTGGCCAGGGATTGCCCCCGGGGGGAATTTGTTGCTAAATCTGTAGTTACTTCCAGTACCAGAAGATCATGATTGGCACCAGAATCTCCCATAGTTGGTGGAGGGTGTGGTGATTCGATTAATCTTTCGAAATAATACTCGGATGTATGCACCACTGTTGAGTTCGGTAGAGGAATCGTCGCAATAAGTTGAATCTTGCAACCGAAGAAAAAATACTCTCTGAAGAAGCCAATATTACTGAATAACTGAAGCTTACAGGATTGAAAATTGAATCCTACAACTTCGGATATCTGAAACCTACACCATTATCTAAAACTATCACTACATTCGTTTCTCTGGAACACAAGTTATTTCTGGGAGAATAAGAAACCCATGCAATGTATGTAAGAATATACAAGATGACAGTGATGTCCACTGGTTTCCCACAACTCTCCTTATAACAATGGCTGAAAGTTTGGCAACATAGGTGGCCGAGCGTATCCATTCGACAGTGGCCGACTAATTGGGGCAGGAAGAACCAGAGAACTGGTGTGTGAAATTGGAGGAGGCAAGATAATCTTCGGCGAATCGTCATTGTACTTTGTAGAGGTGACCGCAGATGTCAACTCGTAGATTGGAATGGCCAGAAATCTCTGGGGGAAGATCTCAAGCTCGATATTCGTTTCCAGCTCGAAGATTTTCTCGAGGTCGAAATCAGAATTCACAACAGTGGAAGTCTTCTGATTGCGCAACCCAAAGATCTGGTTGTCATTGAGTTTGAATGCCTGCTTAGCATTCTCCATGATCTCCACGAGCCGTGGGGGCGCAGAACCTTTAAATGGGTACGAGAACTCCAATGACGACAGCAAGAACCGAAGAGCAACCAGTTTCCTGGGCAGATGTGCAGCTTCAGGCTCAAATGAAACTGCTGGTGATACCGATGGTAGATGACTCCGAATTTCCGAGGCAACCGTGGCCAAGTTCGTGAGTGAATTCAGGTAGTTGTGCGAACCTTCAGAATCGGTCCTCTGTAATGCCTTCATTTCCGACAGAAGGAAAGAGGTGGATGATTTCAGCACGAGAGGATACTCGAGCAAGATACTGCGGTAGATGGCCTCGCCAAGCTGGAAAAGAATGCGATCGTATCCAAAATCCTTGATGCAGCAGCCAATGAGCGTTTGGAACGTCAATGTGGCGGTTTCATCGTCAAGCGCCTGAGTGGCCGTTGAGTCGGGCTCAAGACTACGATGAAAGCGAGCCAAGAATGCCGCCAGCGTCACTTTCTCCTGTAAATAGTCCACCGATGTCTGATTAAGACTGGAAAAGGACTTGTCAAATACCATGGCAGAAATGGAGGTGATGGCCGCCTGTCCCAGTACCACCATATAGTTTGTGCTGGCACTCTTGGTGTGCTCGAGACACAGCTTCGATCTCTTCATGAGCAATAAGAGCGAGAGGCGAATGGCCTGGAGTTCCTTCTCATTGGCTGCCTGCAGCAGATTGGCGACTGATTCACCACCTAGCGGCGGAAGCAAAACTCCCAAGTGGGGTACACTGTTCTTCAAGGTCACTGGCTGAATAATGGAATCAATAGCAGCCCTCAGGTGGTCGTCGCTGGTGAAGGTTTTCGTTCGAGAATAGCTCATGTCATACACCTCGTGACCTACGGCATTGAGTCTCGAAATCTCCAGAATGAAGTTGGAGCGGTCGACCGCATCGTCAGTGACATTCTCCTCCTTAGGAAGCATCTCGACGAATCCCTGAGAAGGGCGCCGTTTTTTCAAGTTGGTTCTGCGGGCTTTCGTTGATCGTTTCCGATTTCGGCGTACGCTCTGCACAGCGGCCCGAACAAGCTTGTCGAAGTCGGAGAAGTAGTCCTGGTCATAGTTGAACTCGAGCCGGAGAATCTCGGCCACTTTTTTGATCTCTTCCTCTTGTTCGCTTGCCTTTTTCAGACTCAAATCTAACGTATCTATAAGTTCTAGCCGTCGGGCCAGAAATCTTTTCCAGAGGCGCTCGTCTTGGAAATTTAGCCTTTCACGGATAGAGTGCGTCACTCCGAGCTTCTTATCGTCGAGCATCGGAATATCAAACATATTCTTTGCAGAGTTATCGCTGTGGAGTCTGTTATAGTCAACTGGTGATTCATGGTCAGACGAGTCATGGGCCGCACACCCGTGCCTCCTGACTCATGACTGGGAGTCATCAAGTGTGGGTGGATTGGGTTTTCTTTTTTTTTATATTGCTACTCCATGAGCGATTGGCCGAGGTGAATGGTCTGTTTCTATTTTCTGCCTTGGTGTTATTCTAGCCAGCGATTTCCTAGTAGATGGATGCTAAAAGAGTGGGAGGTACTGGCTTTTTATATACCAGTTCCTCCTTGCACGGGTTTAAGAGTCATTCCACGAGTCAGATACAGGGACGATAGCCGTGATTGGCCGAGGTACGGTAGAACCACGACTGAGCTAATGTGGTTCTCGAATAGGAGATAAGGAACCAAGCGATGGGGACACCAACCGGCAATTCAAATGAATAAAATCGCCAAATTAGGAATGTATCAGGGCAAATCTTCAATATCTCTTTCACCAAAACTAAATTATCCCCTTCCCTCATGGAGCCACTGTGAGTCACAGTGGTGCGGATTAGGTCGATCTCCGCCCAATCGGGTAATTGAAAATTTTTACCGCGATTGACAATCAGTATAAAGTCCCATCCACCCTGTCCTCTATCTCTTTTTCCTCCACTATTTTCTAACAAAATATCTATTATGTCGAAGGGAAAAGTTTGCTTGGCCTACTCCGGTGGTTTGGACACCTCTGTCATCCTCGCCTGGTTGCTTGAACAAGGCTACGAAGTTGTTGCCTTTTTGGCCAACATTGGTCAAGAAGAAGACTTTGAGGCTGCTGAAAAGAAGGCCTTGGCCATTGGTGCCACCAAGTTCGTTGTTGTTGATGTCAGAAAGGAGTTCGTCGAGAACGTCTGTTTCCCTGCCATCCAGACCAACGCCATCTACGAAAATGTCTACCTTTTGGGTACCTCTTTGGCTAGACCAGTGATTGCTCAGGCCCAGATCAAGGTTGCCGAACAGGAGGGCTGTTTTGCAGTTTCTCACGGATGTACCGGTAAAGGTAACGATCAAGTTCGTTTTGAATTGTCATTCTACGCCTTGAAGCCCGATGTGGTTGTGATTGCTCCATGGAGAGACCCAGAATTCTTCAACAGATTTGCCGGAAGAAAAGACTTGTTGGACTACGCTGCTTCCAAGGACATTCCTGTGGCCCAGACCAAGGCTAAGCCATGGTCCACCGACGAGAACTTGGCCCATATCTCCTTCGAGGCTGGTATCTTGGAGGACCCTAACACCACTCCTCCAAAGGATATGTGGAAGTTGACCGTCGACCCCGAGGATGCTCCTCAGACTCCAGAAGATTTCTCTGTCGTTTTCGAGAAGGGTTTGCCTGTCAAGTTGATTTTGGACGGCGGCAAGAAGGTTGTTACCGAGCCAGTCGAGTTGTTCACCGAGGCTAATGCTTTGGCCAGAAGAAACGGTGTCGGCAGAATCGACATTGTCGAGAACAGATTCATTGGTATTAAGTCCAGAGGCTGCTACGAGACTCCAGGTTTGACCATCTTGAGAAACACCCACGTTGATTTGGAGGGTTTGACCTTGGACAGAGAGGTGAGAGCATTGAGAGACCAGTTTGTCACTGTTACTTACTCCAAGTTGTTGTACAACGGTATGTACTTCACTCCAGAGTGTGAGTACGTCAGATCCATGATTGCTCCTTCGCAGAAGACCGTCAACGGTACTGTGAGAGCCAGATGTTACAAGGGTAATGTGATTATCTTGGGTAGATTCTCCGAGACCGAGAAGTTGTACGACGAGACCGAGTCTTCCATGGATGAGTTGACTGGTTTCTCTCCAGAGGACACTTCTGGATTCATTGCTGTGCAATCTATCAGAATCAAGAAGTTTGGTGAGGCTGTCAGAGAGAATGGTGCTAAGTTGGAGTTGTAGATGCATATAATATATCAATAGTCAAGTGAGTCGGGGTGGAGGTACGAAGCGTACGAGACTGAACAACAAAGCAGATATCTACTAAGTGTGTAGTATCTGTTTCAGTATCCACTGTCAACTAGTTGTCCGTATATTCGTTATTAAGTACTTGTTTCAGTGTTCATTGTCAGATGCTATATTGTTTTGCCCAGGTGTCCAACTTCTCAAGATATTCAGGAATGCTTTTCCCCACTAAACCAGAGGGAATGCTCTTTTTAGCAATTGGCTTCGTCTTGCTAGTTTCGTAATGTTCTTTCAAATGCGAAATCATCAGGTCCAAAATAACTCGCCTGGAGTGGTCTCCACGCGGTACTAATCCTTCTTTTACCAAGAATTTCTCGCCCGACTCCATTTCATCAAGTTTATCTGCGGAGGCTTCCTGCTTGACTTCCCTGTCTGCCAAACTAGTCATCCCATCCATGTCTTCAGTGTCCGCTAAAAACTCATCTCGGTGGTTGTAATAGTACCAGCTGGTGAGCCAGAGGACCTTGTTAAACATCGGAAACCGATATCTGGAAGGCACTTTTGTCTCCTTCTCTATGTTATAAATCTTCAAGTGCATAGGAACATCTCGAAGCGTGAGGAAATTTCCACCGACAATCACCGAATCTTTAGGTGTATGTACAGAGTGGATCCAGCCACTAGGGATGATGAAAAGATCACCTTTATGTAGATGAACCTTGAATCCATTTGCAGGTTTCAATGCTTTTCCCTTGACTCTTTTTGAGTAGTCGCCAAACCACATAAAATTCTGATGTGGTTCCTGACACCACTGTTGGTACAAAAGTAGATTATCCTCAGTTGGAGGATATAAGACAAAAGTTTTGGTTCCCAGGCACACCGTGTAGTAGACTGGAGTTCCCGAAAAGTCGATGTGGAAGTCGGTATACGAGCCAGCAACCGACATAAGGCAGTATACTGTGACTTTTGGGCGCTTCTGATCGGATCCGTCGCTATCGCACCAGATCTTATCAACGAGATCCAAATCACGAACCATCTGTGGTCTGACAAACGAGGCACCAAGCTCCTTCACCTCAGAAACCTCTAGCGAGATCACATTGCGGATTCTATCTCTCTCTGAAGCTTCAGTATAGAAATATTTCCGCCATTTGCCCAAACTCCAGCCTGGCGTCTCGCTCTGCTGAGATAAAACGTCCATCACTTCCACAGGCTCGTCATTTCCTGTTTTTTCGGAGATATATGCTACAGTAATATTCTCTCTGGCACAGGGTAGCTCCATTCCACATTCTCCATCATCGACATTCGGAACCACCACCGGTTTGGGTAGTCCCGTATTCAACACATACTGTTTCGTAAGTTCATCACCTCTCAAAACATCCACATAGGTCAGCTTTTTAGATCGGTCGACTTCAGGCTCGAATTCTAGAAAAGTAGCTACATGTGGATGTTCCGACTTGTCTATGGCAAATACCTCGCCTTGGTCGAGCGCCACATAGTCAATTTTAGTCTTTGCCCGTTTCAGTTGCCGCTTCAACTGTGATGGTCCATGGTCTGCCTCACATTCGCTACAATGGTACGATGCTATCTTTCCCAATTGAGAATTGGGTATTCTGGCGCAGATGGTATGGAGCCATTGTCTGCAAATGTCACATCTGATCCACGAGATGGCGTCTGATTCGTCTAGAGGAGAGCTGACGCATATCAGACACACGGAAGTGTCCTTTGGTTTTGCCATTTTTTGATGATAGATGAATGTTGATGCCAGTCTTGTATATGGCAGTTGTATGTAGATCTTGTGATGTAGTGTGAGAAGTGAGGTGACTCAGACAGAAGAGGAAGAGCGTGAGAAAGAAAAAAAGAACGGAAACGATAAAGAAAATGGTGCAAAATCTACAATGATTATTAACAAAAGTTACAATTATTCAACAATTTCAATTATTTAACAAGCCTCATTATATCTTCTGGCCCTGGGAATCGATGTCGCTCCACAAAAACCTCAACTTAAAGTACTGCGCAACGAAACACAAAATCAATAAGATGGGCACCTCCAAAAGCGGGCCGAATGTAGCAGCAATCGATTCCTTACTTCCCGAACCATACAAAGAAATTGCAATGGCAAGACTCAACTCGAAGTTGTTGGAGGCAGCAGTGAATGTCTGGGTCACCGTTTCACTATAACGAGCTCCACATCTCCAACGCCATCTGGCCTCGTCTTGCACAATATTCTTTTCGCATCCACAGAGCAACTCCTCCTCTGAATCTTCGGGTAATTCGATTCTCTTGGGTGAAGAAGTGTACCATCTGATGCCAAAAAACGTTCCAAACCATGCAATGACGAAGTAGAGAGTAAGCGGAACAAAGCATCTGAGACCAGACCCGACGTCGCTGATGAAGTAGTGGCCTCTCTCGATGAAAATCACAATAATGGTGTAGATCAACCCGATGAACGCCCAAGGCGAGATGTAAGGCATCACTACTCTATTATACTTTTCGATGCCGATGGTAGACTTGGCCAAAAGTCTGATGGCGAGACCAAAAGCAAGTGGAATTCCAAGGAAGAAAAGAACGCTTTTTGCCACAAGTCCGTAGGTAACACCACTGGCGCCAGCCTTTGAGTAGTCGCCCGTGATGGCGTAGCAGAATAAGATCTGCATTGGAGCATACAACACGATCTGGAACAAACTGTTGACGATAACGATAACAGCACACAAGTCGGGATCTCCGCCGGCGATGTCGTTCCACACCAACACCATAGCAATACATCTCGCCAACCCGATCATGATAATGCCAGTTCTGTATTCAGGCTTATCGAAAAGAGTGGCCCACGAGAGACCAAACATCAAGAGTGGGCAAACCACCCAGTTCAATACAAGCGATACCACGATAGGACGCAAATACAAATCCAGAGAGAAAAAGCGGAAAAACGACTCCCACTGCACTTTACAAAGCGGAGGCAACATCATCACTATCATTCCGATTGCCAACGGCACGGCTACACCCACGACTTGGGCACCATCAAAAGCAGTTCTAGACGAAGGTACGTACACTGAGAGAAGAATACCTAGCACCATGGCCAGCACTATGGCTAGTGGAAGGCATTTGTCTGTGATGGAGAGTTGAGACCATGCGTTTCTGAACACTTTGGAGTTCATGGTTGTGATGAGTAAGAAAATATATGGAGTGTGTAAAGATGGAATCAAATAGATCACGAAATAGAGCACGTGGCAATGCGCTATCTTAATTTCAAACACAGGACATCCAAGTGATTAATCAGAATGTCTAAGGATTTCTTTTTTAGCAGAGTTCTCTAGCAGAGATCTCTTTTAGAGTAGCCACCGATAAAGTGGGAATGATTCAAGCCAAGAGATTCTAGTACGGCATACTATAAGATGGAACCGTTAGAAGGAATACTTCATAGTATTCACAGTATATTATGAGGTTAGGAAACTACGATATGTGGTTTGTTTAGAATCCTATGGGTCAGTATCTATACGTCGGATACGAGTGAAATAACTGGCACATCGTGAAGAAGCCAGTGATGACAAGTGATGACCGTGAATCTCATCAAGAAGAGCGTGGGTTGAGCAATATGTTTGACGTGTAGGATGGGCAAGATTCTATTTTGTTATTTTCTCATTGCTAACTAATTTTGCACCATCTTATGTTAGTCTATTTCAAATCTGCTTGTCCATATCTAGTTCCTAGTTGTTCCGCACACTTATAGATACAGTATTCGCACGAGTGCTTGCCCTCTCTATCGATAGACTCAATACTCACAAACTTGATCTCATACCGCCTCATGAAATATTTTCATTCCTGTTCTCGTCTTATTCTCGTCTCAACTCTTCTCAATATGCTCAATATTCTTATTCTTTTCCCAATAATCTAAACTACTTCGCACTTCCCTTCCTTGCTCAAATTCTTCCCTCTATCTCCATATATCTATGTAGGTCGCTATCACTCACCTCCACTCATGCTTTTCTGCCGCCAAAGAACAGCTACCCGACTCCTACAGACATCTCGTAGCTCCAAATGGCTCGCTCATGTCAGGTGTTACTCCAAAAATGGCCAGGAGCAGCAGCAAACTTTCTTACAGGAATACAAAATCAGATCGTCGTTGGAAAGACTCATCTACCACTATGCCAGCCAGCCGTTGACCAAATTCTCCATTCTGGCGTTGTATGACCAATCAAGAAAACTCAACAACTCGGTGATTCTCCAGTTTGCTCGGAATTCCGCGGAACAGCTCTTGGCCTACAATGCCCGAAGACTAAGAAGGTTCAGAAACTTGCCCTACTTGGTGATGTTGAACCCCTCCATCTCCGAGCTGTACAACATGTACTTGAAGTCGATGTCGCTTCTTTTGACTGCATCACTCAATCCACCAACCACTTTGGAGGAGAACGAGAAGTTCAAGGTCGAGGTGCTTGCCAAATTCATCGAGATCCATGCAGATACCTTGCCGATTCTCTCCAAGGGGTTCTCCGAGGTGATGCATTTGATATCTACCAAGGATATCAAGGCGTTCTTGGACGAACATTTGAAGGAGCGAATCAGTATGAGACTCATAGCCCATCAACACATTCTGCTTACTGAATCGTTGGCCAGCAGTCTGTATGAGAAGGGAGGAAAGTTTAACGGAGTGGTCAAGGAGCTTGACATTCGGTCGGTTATCCAGAAAAATGCCGATTTGGTCAACGGCATTGTTCTCATGAAGTACGACCAGCAGGTTGCAGTGAACATCGATACCAACCTTTATCCACCCAGTTTCTGGAATCTGCGCAACGGCCCACCGTCGCTGTTGAAGCTCAAGAATGAAAAAGACCCCATCATCTTCCCCTACATCGAGTTCCATCTTGATTACGTTCTCATGGAGCTTTTCAAGAACTCGTTCCGGGCCCACATCGAGAACAACGTGCACGATCCAGTTCAGGTGACGGTATCTACCAGCACCAGGCCGTCATATTTAGAAATGAGAATTAGAGACAAGGGCAAGGGTATTCCGCCAAACGTGGCCAAGCACATGTTTGACTACTCGTTCACCACCTACGAGTCTGGGGAAGGTGACAGCTACAAGACTCTCAACGTTCCTCCAGGCCAGGAAGCAAATACTGTGGCGGGAATGGGATATGGGCTCCCGCTTCTGAAGAACTACATTGAGATCTTTAACGACACTTTGGACCAGGAGGTTGTGGACCATCCAGATAACGAAGAGGTGATTCCATCTAGAGGTCTGTTGACTGTGCAGTCCTACTATGGATGGGGAACAGATGTGTACTTGAAGACGGTTGGATTCTAGACTAATGAAAGACTATGATGAGAAAACTGTAATTATTTAATTTCGATCTCTTTCTTATTTTCAATTTTGTTTTCCTTTTTCAGTATCATTTTTCATGTCCTTTTTCTTATCCTCGCTATCTCTCTATCAATATTTCTGTACAGTGCGGTTTTCACCCATCACCAACACTATTCCATGTCCGAGGACCCTGGCATAACCCTCCCCCATTGGGTAATCTCCCTTTCGGGGTATACGGCTCTGGCCGCCTCATTCATCATTTTTCTCTCCATCTTCATGCATCTCCTCAACTACAGAAAACCTTTCCAGCAGAGACTAATGATCAGAATCCAAATGATAGTGCCACTTTTTGCCCTCTCGTGCTTCTGTATGTTGAATGACCCCAAGGCAGTATTAAACAAATTCGCAATCGAGCCTTTGAGAGAAATCTATGAAGCTTTCGTCATTTACACCTTCTTTTCGCTCTTAACAGATATGTTGGGAGGCGAGAAGAGCATCGTCATTTTGGCCAGCGGAAGACCCCCCGTGGAGCAAATCGGCTTCATGAGAGTTCTACCGCCGCTAGACATTCTGGATCCACACACTTTTTTGGCAGTCAAGCGGGGCATTCTCCAGTACGTGTGGCTTAAACCGATCATTTGCTTCGGGGTGCTATTTCTGGAGTTACTCGGCTGGTACGACGTCAACGACTTGGGAATTACCTCCCTCTACCTCTGGTTCACCATAGTTTACAATTTCAGCGTGTCGTTGTCTTTGTACTCGCTAGCTATTTTCTGGAAGATTCTCTGGGAAGATTTGAAACCTTTCAATCCAGTAGGAAAGTTTCTCTGTGTGAAACTCATCATTTTTGCTTCGTACTGGCAAGGAGTTATTCTTGCAGTTCTCAATTTCACCGGCTTTCTACCGGGGGGCAGCTCGGAGGACGAAAATGGAGCTCCCAACATTGGTGTATCTATCCAGAATGCTTTGCTCTGTGTGGAGCTATTAGGATTTGCGATTGGCCACTGGTTGTCGTTTTCCTATCGGTCGTTTACCATTTCTCGCATACCGAATGGCAGGGTCCAGTTCTACTATGCTGTGAAAGACATGATTGGTATCAAGGACCTTATCATTGACTTCAAACTTACCTTCTATGGGGATTACTACAAGGATTACAAGCAGTTTGACTCAGTGGAGGCCATTATTGCCCATCCTACGTCACGGGGCAGAATGAGCAGAATCAACCAGGGTCTTCGATACCACAATGACGGAAAACATAAGCACTGGCTCCCCCAGCAGAACGTACCTAGTTCTAGCAAATTGTCTATTCAAAGCACATCTGAGATCAATGCCATTTATAACTACGGCAAGCCAAGGACGCAATCGGCATACGAAGCATCCATTTCGCTGAGCGGAACCTCCACTAGAGGCATATATCCCGCCTCGCTCAAGGTTGGAGCTTCTCCGCCTGGGTCCCCAGGAGGTGGCGATGTGAGTGTTTTGGCAGACGAGCCGAAGAATATGGACGAAATTATCAATGAGATTTTGCCCGAGATAGATAATGACGACGAGCATTTTGCCGAGGATGAGCTCTACTATCGAGCAGCGTCGTCGGTGGTGAACAATTACAATTTGGACCAGACCGAGGTGAAGATGTTGATTCATTATCCGATTGTGGATGAGGTGATTGGCGGACACGAGTATGGCTACAAAGTGCAGAAGCTCCGTGCTAGTCGGACCCGGCTGCGTCCGGATGCATTGGTTGGCAAATCGCAACCACTTGGACGAGACGATTTTTTGGGTTATGGAAGTGTTCAAAGCAGTAATGTGTAACGGAGATGGGATTTAGTGGTCTGTTCTAGCAATTCACTGAACATTTATCTGCCTTGAAAATGCCCAGACTGTCCTGGAGTGTGAGTGGTATGGCCCACACTGTTGACTCGGCTGAGACTGAGACGGCCAAACCAGCTACAGAAAGAAAAATATCAGAGCGAACCTTTGAAAATCAAAGAAATCTACTCAATTCGAATGGAGATTTGAAACAAAGAAAAAAAAAACCATGCCTACTGTTGAATTCCTGCCTGAACTAACATCCATGTCTATATCTATACCTGCATTCCTCTCAGTTGCTCGCGGTTTGGTCCCTCCTACACACTCTTTATCGGGCGTAGTCCACAGACAGGGAATTCCCTTTACAATTCAAGTTCTGGCATCCGTTCATGTTTGAGGCCCGCCGCCGAACTGACTTAGATGTCTCGACTTCAGATCTTCCGATCACCACTTTCCCTCAAAATCCTAGCCAATCTACCGCAGAGTTGGATGACCAGCTTAGACCTTTATTCGTCAATAGTGACCCATATGAATGCAATGCTAATCTCTCCACATTTTTCAAATTGGTGGTAGACCACCTCAAGGGATTGCCAGAAACTTATCACGCCTGCCTGGTGTATGCGCTCCAGTTGCTCAGTCTGAATTTATTCCTGAAGAACCTTCTGCTTTGCTTGGGAAAGATCCTCGGGCTTCTAGGTGCCCTCAGCAACCCTGTGCATGGGGATAATGAAGCAGAGACACGCTTTTTGAAAGAGTTGTTGCTAATTATCATGCTCCTACTCGTGAAGTTGGGAGGTGACTCGACTTCCGAATGTAACTTGCCTGTGGATGAAAAGACGTTATTCAATACGCTCAAGCTGTTGGGCATGATGCACATTATTGCCAATTTCATTTCCGATCACATTGCACAGAAGGACTCCACCCATGCCTCCTATGTATTGTTGAAGTTCAATTGTGATATTGTGTTCCACTACTTATATCACGTTGTTCTTCTTGACGATGGAGAATTTGCCAATCTCATGACGACTCTGCTTATTCAATCGTTAGTTGAAGATTTGCTCTCCAACAATAACTTCAATAACTATGGGTTGGCGGCCGATTACTTTGACGACGAGACGAAGCTTATTGCATATGAAGAGTTCAAGCTCTTGCTCCTCATCAACGAACAGTACATGATGAAGTCACTTTCGTGCAACATTATGCAGAATAAGGTCATTGAAGGACTCTTCACCCGAAGGAAAGACTCCATCAACGGTATTTGCGGCTTCACAAACTTGCTCGTCTATCATATGAATCGTGAAGAGTCGCATATCATCAAGATTTTGATGTTGAAGTTCCTCTACTTGATTTTCACTTCTTCCAATACCGCCAAGCTTCCATATCTCAACGATGTGAAGATCTTGGTGGATATTTTCATTCGTGAACTCAATGATAACAACTATTCAATTGAGACCGATGGAGACAGTAGCGTTCTTGCTCTTACCTATTTGAAGGTGCTCTATCCAATGCTCTCATTTTCTGAGCTTGGTGATTTGAATCCCAGCTACAAGGCGATTGATCTCACTGAAGTTTTGCGTAATGTCGTTGTCAATTGCGATACCGGCTCCTCAGACAACGACGATGACTCTTTCATCAACCAAGACGCGGAGAAGCTCATCCAAGCATCTAGCATAGTGAAGGTTGCAATGAAATGCCTTGCAATACCATGGTTGAAACGAGCAGGTTCTCGAGGCTTCCCGTCAAGGTTAATGAAGAACAGCAACCAAAGTAACGACAGTATATCTTCCGTTTCGACGATAAGCTCCAGAAGTGCTAAGCTCGATACTTCTCATTCGTTCAATTCCTCGGATTCCTTGTCATTCACGAGAGTGGCCTCTGTGAGGGCATCTACAAAAAACGATTTTCATAAGCATATGACTTCCCACAACATTAATGTTGAGAAGACGTTGGATTCACTGGGGGAGAGTATTTTTGCGGCAAACAATCATAATGTCTTCTTGCATCCCAAGAAATCTACCTCCAGCAGCAAGTCGATTAAGAATCGACTGAGTGTGATTCTCTTAGATTTACCACAAGAATATTTGCAAGAGAAGAAACTACCTCCGCTTCCTGGATCAGCATCTATGTGGTCAGCACGCCCTAGTATATCAGTGGCGGAGAAGGCGAGATACAAGAAGGCGCCACCTCCACCTCCGCCTCCGCCTCGAAGAAGACGATAGCATGTATTATTGTACAAGGTCATTATAACAAATAAATGGATCAGTCAAAAGATATGAAGCTATTAGGCAATGTCGGAGTCCTCCTTAAAGCTGAGAACATCGTCAAATCTTAAGCCATTAATCTCGGTTCTATTGTAGGTATCCAACTCCTTGTAAGAAAAATGATCATCGTCTTCGGGGTCGAAAATATCGTTGGAGGCAACCAAAACCAAACCCCTGGAACGAATTAATGGAATGAGTTTTGGAACCAAATTAAGTAGTTGGATAGATGTGATTATTCCAATCAAATTATTATCAATGGTAAAATTGACAGCATCCTTGATAGACCGAATGGTAAGCTCCTGGTCGTTCGCCAACAACTGATATTTCAACTTGCTCTGAGCAGAGCGTGAATTAGTTCTCGCTTGTGTTGATGACTTGGCTGAATCTTCGTTCTCCAATTCATTCATGAGAAGTCCATTTGCGGTCCTGGCCTCAAATATTCTCTTGTAGTTGTTGAATACAATTCCGTTCATGATCAAGAAAACCGGAAAGTTGGGCTGCTTCCAGTTCAAGATTTTGCAAACAATGGAGTTCGATGACAAAAAGATCAACGAGCGACTGCCATGATTATCTCTGATCTTGACCGTTCTGATATGATTGAACACCTTATTCAATGTCAAATCGATAAACGAATTCAAGTTCAGTTGAATATTTCCTGCAAATGGAATGTTGTCCAATTCATAAAGAGATGGGAACACAAGTTCAATGCTGAGGTTTACATCCGGATCCAAAATATCCAAAAAGATCTCCAAAGGAAGGTAGATGATCTTCAAAAGCTTCTTGATATAAGTAATTTCCTGGACGGTCATTTTTCCCAAGTCACCCATAACCTTCTTGTAATCAAACAATTTGGACGTCATGGATTTGAGCTGCTCCAAAGACAAGTTGGGCAAGAACAATTCAATGTTTTCAGACACCGCAATGGCCCAATGTGGGCAAACAACTGGAGTGCCATCGTTAAGTAAGCAGACTTTAATTCTCAAGTACTCACCCGACAATGAAGTGGCAGTGACAAACGATGAAGTGGTACTGACCGGAGTTACACTCACATCACCGTTTGTTTGAGAGACAGCTGTGTTGACAGTTGAATTCAAGTTCTGATGCGATGATTTGAAACTGGCAGGTGACAAGAAATTGTTTGGAGATAATCCGCCAGTATTATTGAATTTGACAGCAGGAGTATATTTGAAGAGCCCTGTCGAAGATTTCCAGTAAGTATCGTATTTCGTCGTCTCCAACAAAGTTCCGGCAAAAGGGAAGATAACCTGATAATTGAACTTCAACTCCCCAATGTTTCTCAATCTCATATCGAAAAGAGGCAACAGGATTGAGTTGATCTCAGGAGATGAAGTGTCAATCTGTGAAAAGTTCAATGCTGTCGTTTTTGCAATCAACCGAGTGCCGAACTTAGGGAAAATCTCAAAGTCAATACGGAACTGGTTAAGGGAATCCACCTCGGTCTGGAAGTTGCATTTTGTACTTCCATTGTCACCATCTGAAACAGGCAAAAGAATATTCCTGGGAACAATGTCGGATATGTTGGAAGTGATGGTGATTCTTCCAGGCTTCAAATCTGTTGCAGAGTTGAACAAATTGATGGATCTCGAATCATTAGGGAAGATCAACTCGATCAATACTTTCTGCTCGAGGAAATTGTGACCATATCTTCTCAACGGCAATATCGGGGGAGGAAGTTGCAAATGCGGAATTGCATCGACATTTTTCTCCACATCTCCACTATCTTCCAGGTCTTCAGCCTCGTCTAGAATGGACATTGCTGCTTCTTGAGAAATATTCTTTGTGAAGATGTCAGTAGTATCTGACTGCGATGTCATGCTTGTATCTTTTTCTCCGTTGAGCCTATTCTTGTAAGCTAGTAATTGGTTTAAAACGTCAATGTGGCCCTCCACTACGCAGTAGTATAAAACGTTGTAGCCATCTTCGTCCACAATGTCTAAATGAGCACCAAACTTGATCAACTCATTGGTGGTTCGCACATGACCTTCGAGAGCAGCGTAGAAGATAGGGGGCCATTTGTTGAAACCGTCCAACTGGTTAATGGCGGCGCCAAACTGAATCAAAAGCTTGATTAATTTGACGTTTCCTGAACGAGCAATAACATGAAGCGGTAAGAGACCCTCCACATCCTGCTTATTGATGAGTTCTGGAGTGGAGCTGCTGGATCTCAACAAGTATTCCAATGTCTTGTAGTCGCTGAACTTGCAGGCATAATTAATTGGCAAGTACTGGAGCTTCGATTCGCTGGTCTCAGGGAAACAGTTGCTGCCATTCATAATGAGAATCTGGATAACTTCAAAATGGTCATGTTTAATGGCAAGTAACAACGGAGACATGCTCTCGTTGTCCAAATCATCTATCTGAGACCTAGGGAAGTGTGGAAGAAGAAGTTCCAAAAGGTCCACTCTGTTATTGCGGGAGGCAAAGTGCAAGCAGTTTCGTCCGTTGAAGTCTTTACACGTGAGCAAATTGGCAAGCGACCCAGAGTTCAATGTCTTGATGATGTGGTTAACGATGAATACTCGATAGTGGTTGATGCTATCGGTAGAATTGACCACTTTGACACCGTTGTTGATGATCACATGCGAGTCATCCTCCAAAGTAGATGCAAGGGGAATTGAGCAACATTCGTGAATGATCGACTTGCTGTTGTTGAAGTCGTCAGAAATGATCTCAAAGTCGATATCGTAGTTGATCAACTCCAAGAAGGATTCGAGAAAGGTGTCGGAAATCTTTAAGTTGTCAACGGAAAGAAGAAGTATCTTTGAAAATTTGTACTTCAGCGAGGCGCCCACCTCGCCTTTGGACGAAGACTTGACCTTCTCGATCCATCTCATCAAAATGGAGGTATCTGGAACATTAAGAGTAGCGACGTTAACAAAGCTCGAATACAACTCGTCGATCTCGTTATTTTGGAACCCGGTGATGGAGTTGTGGCGCCGTCCTTCGAAGGAAACGTTGTCGTTGCTCGCACCATTTTTCTGGTCACTGGCATCCGCAGATTCTTCACCCACGAGGGAAGCGCTGACGGGTACTGCTTCCCCACTGGGGACTTTGTGGCCAAACAACACTGTGTAGTCGCCATCCATGATCATTTCCAAATCGAAAAGTGACTGGGTGACTAAATCACTTAACTCATTAATCTCATTCTTGTGAAACACCGGCTGTACACTCACCGCCGTCTGCAAGAACATTTCTTTGGTATGTGACTTGGAGCGTTTATCCCATTTCTTCACCACTTTCAGGAAACCAGCTTCGTTAAGCTCAATGAACTGTTGCAATCGAAGCAAGTCCTGGTGGATCTTTTTGAAGCTCTGGTACAAGTTCAAGAACAAGATGGAGCCCTTGAAATTTAAAGTGGACGCATTCAGCGACGACTGTGCCAACTGTGCGCTTTTGGTCAAGAGCTCATCCTTCTTCATTAGAAGTAAGTTCAAGGTGACCGCCAAATTGGCCTGTTTCTCCAAATAGAACGAATTGACCTTTTCCAACTCTCTTTCCACCCGGAAAAAGAACAGCGCCTTGTTCTCCTTCAACTTTTGCTGCATCAGCATCTGGTTGGCGGTCGATGGGCCAAACTCGACTCCGCCAGGCATACCCAACTGCTTGATGAGCTTCTTCAATGCCTTATAGTCGATGAAGTGGCCGGAGTACTCCGGGAGCTCGAGCTGCCTGGAAGCCAAGTATTTGCCAAACTTCATGGTGGAAGCTGGGGGATTTTTGGTGAAGGAATGGTGATGTTCGGAGGTTTGAACAAGTCGTTATATATGTCCTCCACCACGTGGACTACGCAGTATTAGAGTGTGGGGGAGATGGGAAAAGAAGTGACGAGAAAAGGAGGGACTATATGGGACAATTGGTATAAATATCGGGAAAAGGGTGTGATATACTTTTGAGATTAGGTTAATTTTGATTTTGATGGGGTTGGTGGTACTTGGTGGTGATGTGGTCTGTACTGTGGACTGAGGTCAATGATTTATTGATTAGATGGGATTATTGATAGAGTTGAGAAAGATGAGAATTCGAGCCGATTGGGTTGCTGAGTTGCAGTTATACAGTAGCATTCGAAGAGTGTTTATCATGTATGATCTGTTGTGTGTGACTATAGGGACGTTGTAATAGATTGATTGGTATAGACCCACTGAATAATGCCGAAACATCTGGCCAATCGACCCTACCGGTGATTTTGCAAAGCGATAATGTTCTTAGTACTATAGTTGATGGGAACCCAATTCAGTCAAATTGCATGATTCACTTTGTAGCATCTATTTCCATGTATACTTATTCAAGTCTGCTAATGTTCTTCACCTGCTCTGCAAGCTCTGAAATTCGGGAAGCTGTCTGTAGTTAGAATATTCGTTAAAATAGTCGTTAATGGCTCTCTTAAGTGTAAATTCTATTTAAGACCGAAGTTGTGCTCTGGATTTTATGAATGTCTAGGATATTCTAGATGGCTATGAATACTCTATATTTCCATCGGTACTCAAGAAGTCTAGGCTGCATCAAGATCGGACTAAAATACCAGGATGCCACGGCTAGGAAGCAATCAGTTTGAAATTTCTTAGTTATGACTTCGGGCTGAATTCTTTGTAACTCCTCTCCGCAGCCAATTCTATCCATATTGTGCATTTGTAAAATGATCGATAATGCCCTTGAGTAGGTGCTCCCACTTCGGTGAGATCTGAAGAATTTCATGAATTTCTAGACCTTGTCTGTAATTGTCAATTCGCAATGCTTCATCTACACCATTTGCTAGACTGGCTACTTCCTGACCATAGTCTGGAAAACATCACCATAATTTCTAGAGTTGAGGTATTCAATCATCTGAGACTCCCATGATCCTCGCTGTTACATCCTATTAATGCATTTATCCTTCCACTAATCTGCTAATTTTTCCTCTTCTCGCCCTCCTCTCAATTCTCCTCGGAACTTCATTTATTATTCTATACTCCTCAGATCTCCTTGGCCTTGTCAAAGTACTCCTTGAACTTGTCGGCATTCTCCTTATTACCAAATCTGATCGCCAAAGTTTGTGCCTCTGGCTCTCCCTCAGACACATCGGCAGTCACACTATACACCCACGATCTGTCCGATCCGATATTTGGCTTCAACTCGTAGTCTGGTTGCACCAAGTGGTTGGCGCAGATCTTCAAAGTTTTGTCTCTTCTCATCAAGATTCTGGTCTTGCCGGTGGTTTTGTGCTTCAAGAACTTCACGTCTCCCGTGCCTCTCTCCTTCCACTCCTTGATGTCCGGGTGGAACTTGAACAACTTGGCTCTGACCTTGTAGACAACATCTTCGTCCTCTTCGTTGGTCTTGACGTCGACCTTCTCTAAGTGAACCAAAGGCTCGAAGTGAACATCAGATTCCTCCTCCGCAGCCTCGTCGGTTTCCTCTTTCTTGTCTTCTTTCTTGACTTCCTTAGCTGGCTCTTCTTCCTCTTTCTCCTCCTTCTTTTCCTTCTTGGCGCCAAACATCAGGAAAATACTAGCGGTTGGAGGCTTTGGAGCCTCGGTTCCCTCGACCTTTGGTTTGGTTTCTTCTGCTGACATTGTATGTTTGTGAATACCGTCAAGGCTATTTTTTTCTTGATTGCCAGATCTGGGGCGCGCACGACAATCGCTTGTACCCATTGTTCCCTTGTACTCCACACGCTTCTTTATCGATTATACAAATTTAATTTTTTATTATGACTCTTGCAATATTATCGAATCTCGCTCTGATGCTTACAATCTGAATCTCGGGACTCAGTCTGCTTGCATTCAGGAACCTAGTCGTCATCCATTTCTGAGGGCTTGATCAATCCAGCAACTTGCAAATCCTTCTGTCTTTGCAATCTGGTTTGCTCCTGCTTCTCGAGCTCCTTGTCGTCAGCAAATAGATAGTCAGTAGGATCTCCTCCAAACTCCTTGATCTGCACAAGGAAATCTCTCAACGTTCCACTGAACTTGTTCAAGTCCTTGTACACCGTCGTCAACACATTCAAGAAGTTCACCAACTGATCTTTTTGCAAGTTCTCGAATGCCGATGACAACAAGTTGCCCAAGTACTGCTTTAAGAACTCCGAGTTGGAAGTGCCCTCAGGCGCTTGGTCAGGCGTATACAAGGGGTCCTTGATGACGCCGTCTTGTATCAAATGGATCAATTGTGCTAGTAACTGGGCCTGATATCTGAATCCAGACTTATGGTCGGGTTGCGTCAACACGTAGAAAGTGTCGGACAAAATTTGGAAGTAGAAGTTCTCGTAGAATGCCTTGGTGAAAGGAGTACTTCCGAGCTTCTCAACATTCTCGATCAACTCAATAGTCAAGAATAATCCATTCTCCTCGACCTCTCGGTTGTTATGCTTCAATGCCCACAAGGCGGCATTGATAAGTGACTGGAATGCTTCTCCGGATAGCTGTAACAATGCATCAAATGATCTCGCATTGATCTCCTTTAAGAGCTTGTAGTACTCCACTCTGTGTTCAGGATACTCAACAAAATCATTCTTGATCATGTCTAGAGTGCACTCAAAAACACTCTGTAATATGAGCACAACTCCTCCAGATATCATGGGTCCGACCTTCGACACAAGCGCAGTCATACAGTTTAAAACTTCCGCATCTCTAGCATCTGGCACGTTCGTCTTATAATCCTCTAACACAGCAGCAAACAAGGGCTGTGCAAGGTCTCTTACAATCTCATCCAAGTTATCAGCTTGGTTAATGTAAGTCTCGATCATACGCAAAATCTCTTTCTTGATGGTTCTCAATCCTCTCACCTTAGGAGTCTTGGTTGCAATAATACCCTCGTTGGCAACGGCATTAGATATCATTCCGCTTACTGCCTTGTACAACGACAACATGTCAACATACATCAATCCAAGCTGCGAGTAGAATCCAGGCCCCATAGCTTTACAAACCGACACGTTCGTCTTGATAATGTTTGCAATGATCTTGACCGTTTCGGTGTTGGTTAACAACTCTGGATCCTCTGATGCTTTCTGAACGATAGCCGTCCAAGCAACATTTGGCAAAGCCATCAACTCGCCCAACAACGTGTCTCTGGCATCTTTATTAGTCTGAGCGCTCACAATGATACCACATGCTTCGTAAAAGGTATGCACCTGTTGTGGCAGTAAGTCCTCGGTGACGGCTTGGATATTCCGGATGATTTCGTTGATAAAGGGCTCTCTCTCAGTCGATTGGGTGACTACAAAGTGTCTCTTACACTTGTTGGTGATCTTGATGAAAGTATCACAGGCCATATCTTGCACACCCTCGTGGGTCTCATGCATAAACTCAAACAATTTGTTCACCACCGTTTTCAAGAATTTCCAGTGAGCCTTCAAGAATCTAGGGTACTGGCCAACAATGTACATGATGTTGGATGCAACGACAGCTTTGTTGTCCTTGCCTCTCTTGAGTTCAGTTAACGACAACAAATCCTTGATCACAGAAACAAGAAATCTCTTCTCCATTTCTTCGTTCATTGTACCGGAAATGGAACCAATGGCCCAACACAAGGTATTGATATTGTGCCACGACCATTCACTTTCGTCAATTTGTCTAGCCAACTTCTCGTTCATAATCAGTTGGGTGTCTACGACGTCCAAATGGGTCAAGTACACCAAAACTTCTCTCATGGACTTGTACAACTGAATTGTATCACTCTCCTTGACGAACTCTCTAACAATTTCACCTTCGTCATTTTCCACAATCAAAACCTCTTCTGGTCTGACCATGTTTTCAATGATAACCAATCTCAACTTGGACAACACCTCGGCGTATTTGTGTTGTCTCAAGGGGTACTTGGCCAATAGGGTAGGGTCTGGGGCACCGTTGGAAGATGGCCTCAATTGAGCACCGTATGAAAGTTGCATCAAAGGACTCAACTCAGAGGCAGGCAAATTCTGGATCTCCTCAAACAAGCCGTGCACAAAGGTGGTCCAATAGTCTAAGCAGGTTTTGAATAATTCTCTTTCCTGAATGTTGGAAACCTCGATCAAGTAGTTCAAGGCCACAATAAGCAACTCTTTCAAGCCTTCATTCTGCTCCAAGGCCAACAAGTGATTGTTCAAAAATGTGCACAAAAACATCGCCAAGTCTTGCAAAAAAGACTGGTCATTAGAGTTTGCCACCTGGTACGACACCTTGAGGGGGGTTTTGCCTAAAGGTACGATATTCACCAATTTATCCATGGCTAGCTGGAAAGTCATAATGAACTTCTCCTCGTTGGCAGGGGAAATCAAACTGGACACCTCGGTTAAGCACTTCAAAGTGATGCATCTGGTATCGGCAGGAGCCAAGAACTTCTCGGTTAGAAGATCCAAAAGATCGGTCTGAAAGATGTAGTTCAAGGGGATCCAATGGATGTACTTCAAGAGAGCGTTCAAAGTGGCAATGATTAACGAAGGCTTGTTGGCCTTGTCCAACACTTCGTAGCACAACTTGAAGATTTCCTCAAACTCGGCTCTCAAACTCATCTTCAACGAGTTGGCCTTCGCCTGGGTCATTTCACCCTGGGAAAAGTCAAACACCTCCTCGCTCATCAACTTCAAGATAATCATGTTGTTTTCACACACATTGAACGAGGACTTGGAGCTCTTGACGATCTCGGGAATGAACTGGGGCCAGTTGTGAGGCCATTCTTGCTTCAACACCGACACCAACGTCAAGTCGATCTTGTTGATCAACGCACGCTCCTTTTCAAACACCTGTTCGTCGTCGCACAACGCAATGATCATGTTGACGATGAAGTTACGGATGCCGATGCGTTCCCCTTCGGGAATTGTCTTCCATCTATACTTAATCAAGGAATTCAAGCACGACAAGGCAATATACTTGGACTGGGGGTTTCTGGAGGAGGCCAAGATGACGTCAGCACGTTTCCATGACTCGGGATGTTCTTGGAACTGGGTCAAGATCACCAGGGCACGCAGTTGGTCGGGTCCAGACTTGTAGAATGTTTCCACAACTCGATCGAACAACTCGAGATCGAGGTCTTGGGAGAAATCGAGAATTGCATCCATGGTTAGTAGCAGTCTACACGAGACGGCAGGCAATAATCCAGAGATGTAAGAAAATCAACCTGGGTTGTTAGTATATGGGAAATAAAGATTGAAACTGTGTCATGGTGGAGGCATCCAAGAAGGCAAAAAGAGGAATTTCCTGGATTTCTTGGGCGGCAACAATCTTGTACAACTCATGGAGCAGTGATTGGTGGCCATTAAAGGAAAATAACGTCCATGGCGATCCGGACCACAATACCTCGAACGAGGTGGAGAAATTGCCCATGAAAGGGAACGAAACGAGCCAAAAAGACTGTTCTCAACATGCAAAAATCACTTGGTGGCGACAAGAACATACCTATAGCAGCGGGAGATTGCTGATGTGGAATGGATTTGTCAGATTTTAGTTTAAGCAGCGCAAGCGGTTGCTTATTGAGAGTTTATAGTCGTGTGTGAACCAGGAAGGTTTTGGGGAGACCGTTGCAACCTTACCAGGATGCGAGCATGGGCAGGAATCGAGATGAAATGTGTTACAGTCGGGGAAAAAAAGAAGTCTCTACTACAGATTTTATGTTGAAGCTTTGTATTTCTTTGACAAAGATTTGAATTCTTTGACAAGGATTTGATTTTTTTGACAACTCGATGGAATTGCAGGAGTTTGTATTTTTTCTGTAGTTGGATGAAATGAACAAATTAGTGGTTGAGTGCGGAAAGTTTAAATAGGAGTTGAATTGCCTGTACGCATGTAGGGTAACTTACTATTGATTAGGGTCATATATTGAGAACCAACTGACCTTTTTGCCAATGTAGCGAATAAGCAAACTAAGAAATTAGGGGCCACCTAACGAAGACAAGATAGTAAATGCAACTGAAGTGTTCAACCACCGAAGTTAACCGTCTCTCTTTTTATGTATCAAGATTAATACTGAATGCACTACTATGAGAAACGGAAACTCCATTGAAGAAGTGGAAAACCAAGTGTGCAAATCTTGCCTGCCTCCTATATACCTCTCTCCTACATGCGTTGCAAGAATTCTTCATTTTCCTAACTACTTCTTGCCAAATGCAACACCTTTCTCGATGTTCTTCGACAACTGATCAATAGCAACTTCTAACAACTTCTTCTCGTCGTCGTTGACCTTGTTCAAAATATCGTAGTGAACCTCAGCAATTCCGTCCTTGCTCAACGAAACTGGCAAAGAGAAAAAGTCAAGGTCCTTCACCAACTTCTTGGCCTCGGATGCACCCTTGATGGAAGCATCCAAGTTCAAGAAAGTGCACTCTACAATCGACTCGCCCAGCGCAGCCTTCAACAACGACTCGGCCAAACGGTATCCAGCGTAGGCCATCGACAAGGTGGCAGAACCAGCTCCGTTCTTGGCCTGCACAACCTCGTCTCCACCAAACTGCACCCGGCGAATCAACTCCTTCTTCTGCTCCTCCGACAACTTGTCGTAGTAGGACTTGGCTCCAATCGAGTACAATGGCACTATGGTCTCGCCAGAGTGGCCGCCCACAACAGGAACCTCAAAGTCGGTGGGCTTGGTTTCAGATGGGAAGAGCTGCGAGATGAAGGTGTTGGCCCGCACAATGTCCAACGTGGTGACGCCAAGCAACTTTGCGGGGTTGTAGACATTGTTCTTCTTCAATGTCTCGGCAACAATCGGAACGGTGGAGTTGACCGGGTTCGAAATCACCAACACCAACGCGCCCGGAGCGTTGTCGGCAATGCCCTGGGCCAAGCTCTGCACAATGGAGGCGTTGATGTTGAACAAGTCGTCTCTGGTCATTCCGGGCTTTCTTGGAACACCTGCGGGGATCACCACAAGGTCCGAGCCCTTAAGGGCGGCCGCTAACGCCGAGGTGTCTTCGCGGGACGAAGGCAAAAACGACTTTGTGGTGGCACCCGAATTGATGTGGGACAAATCAGCCCCCACTCCTGGTACATTAACAACGTCGAAAAGGGACAACTCCGACACCGCAGGATTAAGCTTCAACAAAAGCGACAACGGCTGGCCGATTCCTCCGGCAGCTCCGCAGACAGTGACTTTGACCATGATAAATAATAAAAAATAAAACTATGAGAGATTTGTGGTAGAAAAGGCTAAAAAGCTGGCAGACAAGGAAGAAAAAGTGAAGGAAATTGGGGCCATCAGTGGCCTTTATGTAGGGAGAAAAGTATGGGGAACCTGTCCTGCATGGCGGTGGAAAGGCATGCGATGAGACCTTGGAGCGGGCTCCGGGGGCCGGGACGAGTGAAACTTGGAGTTGTTCCGACATCTCCGGGGTGGGGGTACTGGAAAGGAGGGTTTGGGGTCGACATTGACACCGTTTTTTGGCTGTTTTTGCTGGGTGACGTGGTTGCTTCGTCCGGTTATAGGGGGTGAGGGGACGTCGGGCTTATAGAAACTCCGAGCCACCAATGGGAACCTGCACGTGCTCTCGGGGGCCACTTAGATATGGGACTGCAGGGTGTAGAACTGAGGATGTGGAGGTAATGGTGATCTCGGAGATTTACGTAGAGATCGAAATGCTGATCTTGGAGAAATGGGAATTTTGAATGTGACAAGTTCAGCAGAGAATCGAAGAGCGGGGAGGGGAAAGTGGGGAAGAAATCTTGGGAGAAATTACCTGAGGGTGATTGGCTGTGGCGACCTTTCTGCCGCAATTTGTCAAGCCTCGGTGCCCCAATGCGGGCCCTTTTCCTCTGATGTGCAGGTATTGGTAGAATTGAATGTGACAGAGAAGAGGGAATTGGAAGGAGAATGCGAGAGGAATGAGGGAAAGGAAGGAAAGAAGAGGGAGATTTATTAGTATCATCGTAAATTTCAGTTAGATGGGCGCCATCATCTGGTAGCGGTCTAATGCGGAAGGACGGAGAGTATCTGAGTGTTGGCCCTCAGAAATGTCAAAGAATGGGTTGAGTAGCAAAATTCAGGATAAATATGCTATCATGTTTTTGATTGAAAACAGTAAACGTATTTTTCAACCATAGTGGAGTTTGTACTATCCATGTTTTCTATGTTCTAAGAGTTGGTTATGTTCATTCGAGCACCTAGCTCACTAATCTCGCATCTACGTACCGAAGGAATACCCAATTGTTTCATCATTGAAGCAATTTACACAGCAACATAAATGATTCTGACATTATGAGGTCGTGGATCTGCAAATTCGAATGTTTCCGTAATCAATACCATCACTGCCATTACCTATCTTTGCATTTTCGGCCCTAATCACTAACAGGAACAAATTCAGTATCTCCACTAAACGTACAATAGACGCACTCTCTGATTTTTGTAGCACCTGATAGGTCAACATGTGTAGCAATCAACTCATAGCAGTATGCTAGACAGCAAATTACTAGCAGCATGTGGGTTCGGAGCATGAATGTGATGATATTATGTGGTGATACAACTGATTTTCCAAGCAATGTTCTTTGCATCCATCGAAGGAAATGTATTCATCTGAGGTATACTTTAGGAGTTCTAGTGGAGAATTCAATAATTACCTGCCCCAATAACTTTTACTGGATTATCTTCACATGGACATTTACCAATGATCATTTCTCGTTCCAATTGGTGGTTTTTCATTGTCCCACTTTCCAATACAGAAACTCTCGATTCAATACATGACAATGACTCAGTGAAACATAGCGAATCTCTTTTGGTTTCGAGGTAAAATCAGTCATTTCTCTTGCACTTCGACCAATCTGCATATTTTCAGTTAGAAAGTCTACCGACTTCACAACTTGCTTCAACATGAGCAAAATTGACGGGCTGTACCAACAAGCAAACGAAAGGTTACCGAAAAAAAGACAAGAGGGAAGTCGGATAAACATCTAATTCAAACCACTAAGCTCGCTTTAATAATGGAGGAAGTGCAACTTGATCTCTTTAGCAGAGATGCCTGAATTCACTATAGGTAGATAATGAAGGTTTCGGGCTTAAAAACCTCCTCTTATGAATATCATGTACACCAAACATCGTTGTTCTTCATGAGTGGTCTTCTCACCTTTTTATTCTGCGAGTTGCTTCCTCCATTATTCCTCCCACTACCACCAATACAGACCAACGTAGGAATGATTCCCTATTCTCTGTCATTTTGGAATACTGCTATTCAACTACGCCGAATTGAATGGCCCTACTTCTCTATATTCGTGAGAATAACCAGGCTGGCATCCAGCCTATCAGTCAAATTATTGCATTTGCCTTGTTATGTAGATATCAAAGTGACTCAGAGACCGAGAGACGATTCTCTACAACTTCTTTAAGGAGGTTATTCATTCATAGAACTTGCAATTATGACTTAATGAACACTAGAAGATAACAAGTCTGCTTATGTTCTAAAGATGAACCTGGGAATTCAATCGAAAGCAGAGTGTCCATTGCTGGGCAATATCTAGGTGAAATGGATGAGAAGCAACATGTTGTACGTAGAGAGGTGGGGTAGGTTGAATTGATTCATTCGTATGTTATTAAGTGATGCTATTGTTCAATAGAGGATGGGTTCAAGGATCTAACGGAGGTGATCTGAGCGGATAGGACAAGACTTTGAGCTTGCATGATTTCTCCATTTTCAGATTCTTCAACGCTGTCGGATTTAAACTTCCAGAAACAGGACGTGGAGGGAGGATTCCATTTTTGCAAGTATCCTGTACCAATGATATAACAAAGTCAAAACTCCAGATGCAAATACTTCTCCCACTCTGCATGAGGTAAGCGAACAGAATCCAGCTGTTCGGAAGAAAAATCGTCAACAATACCGAGACCTCAAGCAGAATTAATAATGAGCCAATGGTCTTCCTACAGAACGGCAAAAAAAAAAAAACTACAGACCAAAGATTTCCTTTCTAAGCAATGAGCCAGAGCTTCTCCTACTACGTAATAAAGATATATCTGCTTCATCAAGTCTGTAGTAGATATCGCAGACAATCAGAGTCAATAGTTTAGACGAGTTTAAACCACTCCGTGCCCTCTCTACAATTTAAGCCCATCCGCACTTCGGTATAGAAATAACTGGTATTCTACAACGGTTGACCCGATACTCTGATATGTTGTTCAATCTGTTATTCTCAACCCCCAGCCGAGTGGCCCTTTACCAAGAATCGGTACCCTTGATAGAAAGATAAGAGTGTTGCCCACAGACTGGCGTTACTTTTTCGGAGTTAATTATTAGCAGTCGTCGCATTTATTATTTCTCTTCCCGCGACTCCAACGGTACTGGAAAAATGCAATGCGAGACTTTGCGCTGACCACTATAGCAATACTACAAACACAATGAGCAGTAGCAAGTGATTCGATTCATAAGGAAGAAATAGCCCAATTCATTCACCATACCCGTTTATACCAGATATCAGAGAAACTGCCGGAAATGACATCTCCTGAAAACTCTAATTATTGTTGGCCAGCGGAATGATACTCAAAAATAAGAAAAAGAAACGTGGAGAAGCCATTCGATTCTCCACACTGATCCCAACCCCAGACAATTTGCCAACCCCAGACAATTTGCCAACAATCCATAGACTCAGGCATTCCGGGTTTTACGCTATACTACCAACCAATTCCTCCCATCATTCTCCAGTGGCGTCCATCGTTTATTGACCCCAAGCATTTTTCGCGAACGCCTACCTGGTTCGTATTTATGCGTGTGCCCCACACCAATATTTTTCGATTTGTACTCCCCAACATTCCCACCAGCAACAACCCATCACACTTCTCCATCGTCGGAATTCACCAAACAATCACTCGGTGAATCACCCACATACTCCAACAATTGCTCCACTTCCTCCTTTTCCCGTTTCTCTCCATCTCCTCCGCTCACGTGCCCGCCGCAACGTCCCCAATTGTTCCTCCGATAAGACCCCCCCGCACCACTCCGGCATGGGGTATAAATTCATCACCACTTCTTAAATCCAAATCTTGCCCACTCTTTTCGTATTCTTCTCTTCCCATTCTCTTGCCATGGATAACCCGATGCACAAGCGCAACCCAAGCGACGACATCGACCCTTTCGATACCCCGGACAACTATTATGGCGTCACCACCGATCCTGGCCGGGCCCACAAAGGGTCCCCCTATGGCCGTGTGAGGACGTTTTCCATGTTTGAGCCCCATAAGAACCGGTCGAGAGATTTCTTTGGAGGCGCCGGAATGACGTCGGTGATCCACTCTGGGTCTGCATCGTCGTCCAGTATTTCGCCCGATGAGCCCCTTTCCCCTGCTGAGTCGATTTCCCCTGGTGAGCCAAATTCCCTTGAGTCAAATTCCCCTGGGCCAAATTCCCCGGGGCCAAACTCCCCGAACCTTGATGCTTCCAATGCTCCCGCCTCCGTTGCCGCCCCCAGCAACGGAATCTCAACCGCAAACGGCCATGCATCCGCAAACGGCCATGCAATCTCAGGCTTAAAACCAACCTCATCCGTCCATACATCCGCAAACTTCCATTCATCCTCAGACGTCGATACAGTCTCCGCCCTCGTGGATACCCCCTGCAACAACTTGAGACGTGACTCCATCGTCCCCATGTACTCCGAGGGAAACCCCCAGTCCGACGAACAGGTGGCATCCGTTGAGTCTCCCCGCCACCCCGTGCGCCGCAGAATGTCCACCACCGACGTGTGGATGCGCCCTAGAAAATTCTACATCAACGATATCGACCAGACCCTCGACGAACTCTTGCAGAACGAGGACACCGACCACAACTACCAAATCACCATCGAGGACTCGGGCCCCAAGGTGTTGCAGCTTGGAACCGCCAATTCCAATGGTTTCAAGCAGTCGTCGATTAGAGGCACCTACATGTTGTCCAATCTCTTGCAAGAATTGACTATTGCCAGACGCTATGGCCGCTCCCAGTTGATTTTGGACGAGAGGAGATTGTGCGAGAATCCCGTCGCTCGGTTGAAGAGATTAATCACCACCCAATTCTGGAAGGCTCTCACCAGAGAGATCAACAAGGACAATATTGTTGAGATGGCTCGCGATACCAAGATCGTAGAGGAAGTCGTTGACGAAAACGGGGTTTTGGTCAAGTCAAAGGAGAGTGTGCGATTGTATGTGCCTTTTGACAGACCCGATCAGTACAACTACTACAGTTCCATCAAGAAGGAAAACCCAGGTATCAAGTTGGACGTGCAGTACTTGCCTGAGGTGATCGATGCCGAATTCATCAAGTCGATCAACAAGAAGCCGGGGCTTTTGGCCCTCGAGTCCAAGCCCGACCCAACAAACAAGGATAATCTCTTGAACGAGCCCTACGTTGTCCCTGGAGGCCGTTTCAATGAGCTCTACGGATGGGACTCCTACATGATGGTGCTAGGACTTTTGGTATCCGTCACTGCTGAGAACCAGACAAACTTGACATTGTCCAGAGGAATGACCGAAAACTTCATTTACCAAATCTACAACTACCACAAGATCTTGAATGCCAACCGTTCGTACTATTTGGGACGTTCGCAGCCTCCGTTCCTCACCGATATGGCCCTTCGTGTCTACGACAAGACGGTGGAACTCTGTCATGAAGAAAAGGACAAAGTCGATGCTCTTGACTTCTTGAAAAGAGCAACCATTGCTGCCATCAAGGAATACAATATCGTGTGGTGTTGCAAGCCTCGGTTAGACGAAGCCACCGGATTGTCGTGCTATCACCCTGAAGGAAGCGGAATTCCTCCAGAAACCGAGGCGTCCCACTTCGATGCGATTTTGGCTCCATACTTGGAAAAGCACAACATCTCCCAGGAAGAATTCATTGAAAAGTACAACAACAATTACATTTTGGAACCGGACCTTGATGAGTACTTCTTGCACGACCGTGCCGTTCGTGAATCTGGCCACGACACCACCTATCGTTTGGAAGGTAAGGCTGCGTACTTGGCCACCGTTGACTTGAATGCCTTGCTCTACAAGTATGAGACAGACATTGCCATGATCATCGAGAAATATTTTGGCGGTTCATTGGAGGTTAGTGGTGGAAAGGAAACTCCACAGGAATGGACCAAGAAGGCTGAGATGCGTCGTGTAAATATTTCCAAGTATTTGTGGAACGAGGAGGACTCGATCTTCTACGACTACAATGTCAAGACCAAGGAACAGCATAAGTACGAATCTGCCACATGTTTCTGGCCATTGTGGTCGAATGCTGCTTCTACCGAGCAGGCCGATGCCTTGGTCAAGAACTCGCTCCAAAAGTTCGAGGAATGGGGAGGTCTTGTGTCGGGAACCCTCGCGTCTCGTGGAGAAATCAACATCTCCCGTCCATCCAGACAATGGGACTATCCTTATGGCTGGGCACCTCAGCAAATGTTGGCGTGGATTGGTTTGACCAACTACCACTACGCCGGAGCAGCACGTCGTTTGGCATACAGATGGGTCCACATGATGATCCGTGCGTTTGTGGACTACAATGGAGTAGTTGTGGAGAAGTACAATGTCCTCAAGGGGGCTGTACCACACAAAGTGGATGCGGAATATGGTAACCAGGGAGCTGATTTCAAGGGAGTGGCTACCGAAGGTTTTGGCTGGGTCAATGCTTCGTACATGTTTGGATTGACATTTTTGAACTTGCAGGCCCAGAGAAGTATTGGAGCGTTGGTTCCTCCCGATGTGTTTTTGAAGCAGTTGACTCCTACCCAGAGAGAGTTGTATCAATAGACAGTGGAAACTTCAATACTTGCGGATGATGCAAGACTTGAGGATGATTCAATACTTGACGATAATTCACTACTTGACGATATATCAATACTTGCCTATAATTCGATCCATGACGATAAACCAATCCTTCACGATAATATCGGTTTGAGATTTAGGAAAGTGATTTATATGTATTTAGTTTCACAAAGAATGCATTTGATAGAGTGATAGACTGGTAAACTGCTGCGGTGGAGATAATACGCAATTCCACGAACATTAGTTGGTTTGATCGGAAATGGAAAAAACGCAGATAGCACCGAAAACTACCAAATGGGCAAAATAGTTCACCAACGTCCGTTTTCTCTCCCCTTCCAAATCTTAGAATTGTTCTCTTCGTTTGACTCCCATTCTCTTGTCTAGCAATCGGAACATGGTTGCATCCGTACATCTCACTCAAGGTGACGAAAATGCTCTGACTAGTTGCTAAATTCTTCACCAATTTCAACCACAAATGAGCATTCTCCTCAAAAGAATAGCTCCGGGACGCATATTTCGGCCCTCCGAATTGACCAGGAAAATATCCTCCTCGCAACATTTGCTCAATGAGGCAGCCCACAGTACTTTCAAAACAGCAGTGGATGCAGCAGAGAAAATGGTGCAACCCAAAAATTCCAAGGTATTCAGCGATCCCTTTTCCATTGTCAGCCATGAAATGTCGGGTTTGGCCAAGCTGATTGCTTCGTTGATTGGCTCTGGCCATCCTACCCTCAATAGAGTGTCCAGCTACTACTTTGAGGCCGAAGGAAAGAATGTTCGACCATTGATTGTTTTATTATTGCTGAAAGCGTTGCTGAAGATCCCCGTGGAGGAGAGAAATAGGCTTAAAATCGATACTTGTGACGTCACCGACCAGCCGGTGTACCCTGGCACTCCACGAGGTGCGGTTGTTGCCGGAAACTCCGTCAACAAGTCGATTTCGCCATTGGCTATATTGCACGGCATCAATCCACGAGTAATTTTGGACCCATTGTCGAAACCAATGGACGAATTGCCCCAGTTCGACGCCATGAACGGAATTCTTCCCAAACAGAGACGGTTGGCCGAGATTGTCGAGATGATCCACACCGCATCGTTGCTTCACGATGATGTCATTGATCTTTCCGACGCCAGAAGAGGCAGACCGAGCGGAAACATTGCCTTCACCAACAAAATGGCAGTTTTGGCCGGCGACTTCCTCTTGGGCCGTGCTTCGGTGGCCATTGCCCGGTTGAGAAATCCAGAGGTGATCGAGTTGCTCTCCACCACCATCGCCAACTTGGTGGAAGGAGAGTTCATGCAGTTGAAAAACACGGTGATCTCTCTAGACGACACCACCATCACCAACGACGGCGACGAAAAAAGCATTCCCGTGCCCACAGGTAAAGTTCCCGTGGAGCAGCACGAATACAGCGTGGCCAAACCAAGCCAAGTCGACCACGACATTAACGTGGACGCTGCGTTCGAATACTACTTGCATAAAACGTACTTGAAGACGGCATCGTTGATGTCCAAGCTGTCGAGGGCCGCTGCGGTATTGAGTGGAGCCCGCAATGACATCATCGATAACTGCTACGAGTATGGCCGCAACTTGGGGTTGTGCTTCCAGGTTGTGGACGACATGTTGGACTACACCTCCAGCGACGCAGCTATCGGCAAGCCGAGTCAAGCCGACTTGAAGTTGGGATTGGCTACTGCGCCCATTTTGTTTGCGTGGAGAGAGGAGCCTCAATTGGGAGATCTCATAGCGAGAAAGTTCAGCGAGCCAGGAGATGTTGAGGTGGCGAGACGGGCGGTGCAGAAGTACAATGGAGTGGAGAAGACCCGCGTCATGGCACAAGACTATTGTTCTGCTGCGCTTGAGAATCTCCGGCAATTGCCCGAGTCTGATGCTCGAAGTGCGTTGGAGTTTTTGACCAATTCGGTGTTGACGAGAACGAAGTGACGATGTAGAGTGGCCTTGTAAATATATACTAGACGGAGGTTTGTGTAGGGGAGTAATTGTGCAGTAATTGTGGAGTAATTGACTTGGAATATGGTTAGCTATGGGTGGACTACGGGTAGAGATTAAATATGGGTAGAGATTAACTCTGGGTAGATATTAACTTGGGTAGAGATTAACTAGAGGAGAATGGGGTTGATCATGAGACGTAATGAGGTTTACAATGGGAAGTTATGAGATCGACGCGGAATTATGAAGTTTCGGTAGCAGTCAACTTTGGGAAATTAATGATATGCTTTACTTATATATGGTGACAAGTATGCATCTGAAGACTGCGAAGAGCTTAACTATGGGCAGCTAGTGCGGACATCTTAACTATGGGCAGCTATATAACAGTTCCATGCTCACTTCCGCAGGTTACCCGCACATTCATCTCCACTATAAATACACCCTCGTCTGCACTCTTGAACATTGTCGCCAGAAGATCAATTTCTTAATCGTACATGGTTCTTGCCTTTTACCAGAACCATCCGGGAGTTGTCTTTGCTAATGGCGTTTTTCACTTTTTGGAACTTCCCTTTGCGCTAAATCATTTATGATTAGCGTATTTTCTGGTGGTTGTCTTGAGGTCAGGACAACCATGAGAAAGTAGAGACTCCAGTCTGTGGGATGTGACTAACATGATTATCTTAGGACCTCCTCTCTGGTTTTCTCGCTCACGTCCCTCACTTCTAGCTTCATTTTCTAGCTTCAGTTTTTCACTGTCACCTCCACTACCCCATTTACCAACTTCACTCTTACTATCGCCTTAACCTATGTACATGATTACTTCAAGCTGAGTAACGACTTGCCATACAACTTCTTCGCATCAGCAACCTTCACAAAGCATCCCTTAGGACCTGGCACTTGGCCCCTCACCACAAGAATCCCAGCATCTCCATCGGCATGCAAAATCTCGTTGTTGAACGTCGTGCAGTTTCTTCCTCCCATACGTCCCGCCATCTTCTTTCCTGGCAACACTCTGCCGGGGTCCTGGGTGGCACCCATCGAACCAGCAGATCTGTGGGCCAAAGAAACACCGTGAGTAGCTCTCAAACCTTTAAACCCGTGTCTCTTCATCACACCGGCAAAACCCTTACCCTTGGAAACAGCCTTGACGTCTACCAACTGGCCCACGGCAAAATAGTCGGCTGTGAGCTCCACCCCGGGCTCAATGAGTCCTTCATCGGTTCTAACTCTGAACTCTCCGAAGTTGGCCTTGGGCGTCACCCCTGCCTCTTCACAAATGCGAAGAGTGAACTTGCTGATGTTCTTCAATTTGTCTACATGACCCAACTTCACCGACGAGTATCCGTCCGTTTCTGTGGAAGTGTTGCTGATAACCTCACATGAGTCAATCTCGAGAACGGTTGCTCCGTACAGCTCACCGGTTTCTGTGAACCACGTTATCATACCTCTCTTGATGCCTAGCAAGCCTGGTCTCTCTAAGAGTGACTTTCTCTCGTTGGACAGCGCCAAGCAGTGGTTGATTTTAGGCAGGGCAGTAATTGCCAGAGGAACCGAGTGGACCGAGACAATTCTCGCGGCCCCTCGCGACAATATAAGTGGTTTCACGGCGGACGAGGCTCTGGCAGGAAGCAGAGTCCAGAATCCGGCAGCCATTATGCAAATTATATGGTGGTGACGATTTGGTTTCTATGGTTAAAATTTTCCTGGCGAACTTGTGGTGTGTGCACTACCAGAGACTTGCCAGTAGCCTCCACCACCAACAAAATGGCTACAAGACACTCGAAATGTATGGTTTTGTGCTATGTACATGACGGCCACTACCGCACTACTTAATCTTTTTTTGCTTCAACTTGATCGTCTCGTCGCCCACGAAAATACCCTTACCCTTATATGGCTCAGGCTTCCTATATTCTCTGATTCTGGCAGCAAAAAGCGTCACTTGCTGCTTGTCAACTCCCTCAATTAAGAGTCTAGTGGGGTTGGGAGACGTCACCGTAATGCCCTCCGGCACCTTCAACCGTGGGGTGTATGGATATCCAACCTTCAATGCAACATAGGAATCTTCGCCATCTTTTTCAATGGATGCTCTGTAACCAGTACCGACAAACTTCACCACCGCCAAATGACCTTCTGATGTGCCAATGACGTGGTTTTGGATCAACGCTCTCGACGTTCCCCATATGGACCTCTGAATCTTATCTTTGGGATCTTCAACACTCACGGTGATCTGGTCGTGGTCCTTGGCGATGGACACAAACTCTGGAACTGCCAACTTCATCACTCCTCGGGGGCCCCTGACCACGATTTGTCTGTTTAAAGTGATGGTATCCTTGCCTTTGGTGAAGGACTTACAGAACTCAAAGGGAATCTCCTCGGTGAAACATTCCACGCCATCGGATAACCGCACGGGCGATTTCCCTATGAATGAGAATTTTGGAAATGCAGAGGAAAAGTGTCTTGCACTTCTCAAGGTTACTCTGGCGAACATGGTTGGAGGTTTTGAAGGTTGAAATCGAAAATTTTGTGTGGATGATTACATCCGTACACCAATAGATTAGAGTGGTGATCAAGTTGTGGACGACCAGGGAGAATAGGGGGTATTTTGAGAGATATGAATGAATCAAAGGATCTAGAAGCTGGTTATGGGTTTACTCTTTTTGTTGATTTTGTTTTTTTTGTGAGTATTGCTACCCCATCATGACACTTCTCTACCTAAAGCGTGAGGAGTCTGAACAATAGAGCGAACTGAATGAAAAAAAAATATGAACGTTATAAAAAGTGGAGTGTTTTCGTTTTCAAACATTATCAAATAATCAAATACTAGCAGATTCCCAACCATTAGCAGATTCCCAACCATTTATCCTATTCCCTTCATCTTTAAGAAAACCACACCACCTGCAGTGCGCAAAAAAATACTCATCACTCTCATCTCCATCTCTCATCTATACTCACATCTAGTCCGCCAAAATGGTCAGAAAACTCAAGCATCATGAGCAAAAATTGCTCAAAAAGGTCGACTTTCTCAATTGGAAACAAGACCAGGGCCACAGAGACACTCTGGTCATGGCCACCTACAACATCCAGAACAGAGAAGACTACCACAAGTATAACAAAATCTGTGGAGAAATCCGCAAAATAGCACACAAGTTGTCGTTGCTACAGCCCACTGACCCGTTCAGAATTAAACACGAGCAGCTTTTGCTTGAAAAACTCTACAACATGGGCATTCTAGCAACGAAATCCAAAATCTCCGACCTCGAAAACAAAATTTCGGTGGCTGCATTCTGTAGAAGAAGAATCGGTGTGGTGATGTGTCGGTTGCGGATGGCTCAAAGAATCAAAGACGCAAACACTTTTATCGAGCAGGGACATGTGAGAGTGGGACCCAACGTCATCACCGATCCAGCATACTTGATCACGAGAAACTTGGAGGACTACTTGACGTGGGTGGACAGCTCCAAGATCAAGGAGAACGTTCTCAAGTACAAGAACAAGATCGACGATTACGATTTGGCCTAGGGTATATAAACGAATAGAGTATATATAAACGAGGAATTGCATTTTTTAGAAATGAATGTATTACACGTTTGTCTTTCAAGGTGGACAACGAACATGTGGATCTGCAGCAGCTAGAAATTCGTATTCATCATTCTTCTGACAGCGCTCTTGCGGTTGCCTGGTATGAGGTCGTCGTTGGAATGCACGAGATCGTCGCTGCTTTGCTGATAGTAGGGCGCCGCCTGTCTTACACCAGTAGGTAAAGACCCGGCTGGTTTGAACTTCCGCAGCGTAGTGATCTCCGAAACTGGATTCAACATGACAACAGACGTTCTGGACAACAGCGAGGCCGATGGGTTGCTGCTCGCTCCGCTGACCTTGCGCAAAGTCGGAGGCAACTCTCTCGTATCTGGAGAAGTTGGCGATGCAAATGATCCCTGCGAGGACATGTATGGTGAACTATTAGGGTCCACCATAGGCTCAAAATAGTTATGCTGGTTCTTCATCGAAGGCGATGTGATCTTAGCACGCGGCTGGTAGTCAGTGAAGGTTTCAATGGTGGAGTGTCTGAAGTCAGAAGGATGAGGCAATGACTTGAGTGGAGGCAAGTTCTGTGGTGGCAAGGATGGATCCGGCGATTGCTGCGCGTAGTAACCATTCTGCGCACCATGTTGCGATTGTCCGTGGTATTGTTGTTGCATGGCAACGTCGCTTGGTGGAGGAGCATTGAATTGCTGGTGTGGGTGGATGGCAATGCGGTTGCCACTGTCTCCATAAAGTGGGTTCTCTTCATAAATAGACGAGGTAGTAGTCTTGCGCTTGTCGTAGTTGGTGTCACCTCTCAACTGATCATTGATCTTCAATCTGTCGATATCAAGAGCTGGCAACGGAGCTGTGGGATCTGCCTCGAACGTACGGCCACTAGATTCGCCGCCATGCTCAGACTTGACGGAGTTAGCACGGTCAAAGTATACTTTGTAAACAGACTTCATTCTCGCTAATTCTTCCTCCTGGTCAGCGGTCATGTTTACCTCTTCCATGAGAACTTCCCCATCCTCGTCGTCGCTGACATTCTTCAACATGTTGAAAGCAGACATTCGTGGAGACTTTCTCATTTTACTACCATCTCCCAGAGCGAAGGAATCGTCGGCGCCGGCCAACTGTTTGTCTTCAAAGTCTTCATTAGAGAAGTCGAAATCTCCGTCCGTACGTTCGACGGGGCGCACCTGAACAGGAGGTTGGAGCTCGTCAGCGGTGGAGTCGATTTGAGATTCCTCCGCGATCTGAGATTCAAACTCTTGGTCTTCGAATGGCGATTGGACGTTAAACGATGGCACCGTATGGGCAGTCTCGTCATGGGTATCGTCGGGGTGTTTCAATGACTTGGAGCCTATATGTCTTGTTGTGTCATCGTCAGAATCGTCGGTGTCGACAGACTCCACACCATCCGAGTCTGGGCCGTTTGTGTGTTTTAGAGGAGAGTTGGTATTGTGGTGCAAAGACATGTTGATCGCCGGATTCAGCTCGTTCTCGTACTCAACATCGAAATGGTTTCCCGACGTCTTGGTGGTCTCACCGCTGGTGCCATCACTCTCGTCAAACTTTTCCTTTGTTTGGTAGTAGTCGGTGGCCAACAGCGATGTCGAATTGTTGTTTAACTTGGTGTAGTCCGAAGACAGAAGCTTTCCTACTGGAGTTTTCGCAGGATCAATCTGACGCAATGTGCTCTTTTGTGGAGACGCTCTCGTTCCGGGTTGCACAGCGAGGCTACGCGAGTACATCGAGGTTGCCCTGTGGGAGCTCTGGTCCATAATCTGCTTCGCATACTCATCCAAAGAAGCCTTGGAGTCTGTCTGATGCTGGTATGGCAACACAAAACCGTCCACGTAGCCGCTGTCCACAAAACCATCTTCCTTGCCGTGGGTCAGCATGGACCGCAAGTCGTTGGCAGACTTGTTGTGGAAGTTCATCAATGGATATCCGCCGTTTTGGCCAATTGCAGCATTGGTCGAAACTCCGTTGGCAAAGGGATCTTCCTTGGAGAAAGCAGGGAAGTCCGGAAGCGCCGTGGAGTCGCCGTTTTCATCGAAGTCCGGGTCCCGCTCCAACGCCTCCTTTTTGTCCTTTCGATAGTTCTTGTACAAGAAATAGCTGAGCACTAGGAGAATGAGTGCTACAGGGATTCCGACCCCTAGGCCGACCTCCAAGCCGGTTTCGTCGACAGGCTTTTGACACGCACTGATGTTTTTGTCTTTGCCGTTACAATCATACGAAGTTGAGGAGGATTTGGATGATGATGACGATGTGGCCCTTTCAACCAAATTGATGGTGGGGGAGGGGGGCATCTTGATTGGAGGAAACGAACGAAATCAGCCGCGGGCCACTATGAGATCAAAGCGAATGGAAAGAGCAGCCTATTTTGGGAAAAACAGGTGTGTGCTCGTGGAGTAGTTGGATAAATGCTTGAAGAGATATTTTTACTTGATTCGATCCCGATTTTTCTGGAGAAACGCGCTCGATGTTTATGGTTCAAGGAGGCACGGGTGCGAAGGTAATGGGAGATGGGACGGAAATGGCGAGGAAAATGGCAGCAATGTTGGCAAAATGGAAGCGAAGTATCAGTCAGGTTGAGTCTTCCTATTCTCGGTCGTGGTACGTTTTCTGGCCGTGCCGTGACGTGTTGTGGGCGTAGTTAGCCATCTGGGTATCTGCAGGACATGGCGACCACATCGGCCCAAATGATGGTATTGGCCGGTTTTGTACAAGGAGGCAGGAATGTTGATTTAAGGCGGGCCAAAGAGGCAGGGTAAAAAGTTGAAAACGCTGGGAAAGTCGCTGGGAGAACCGGCCAATTTCTGGTTTGTTGACGAAGATCTGGCTATTCTCCCATATTCTTGGTCCTCGATCATCTGGAGTGTTTTTTTTCTGTATGGCTCTGATTCTACATTATGGGGCCCTGATACATTATGGGACTCTGATACATTATGGGTCGCAGACAGGATTGGTCGAACCTATATGATTCTCTCTATCCTGCTATGCCAAAGGGTTTCTGGTTTGTTTGTAGTTCTTTTCTGATGCTTCTGAGCCAAGAATTTCTACTGAGCTCTTGATATACGTGACCAAGGCTTCTTTTTTGACATTGAGCCAAGGCTTCTTTCTGAGTCTAATAGTTCCGGCCCCGAACCCATAACCTCCTAAACTTTCCACCAATACTAGTTTTCTCCAATACTACTTGTTTCTCCCAGTATCATCAGTTTGTACCAATACTATCAATGTCTACTAATAGTATCTGTTTCTACCAACATGACCAGTTTCTCCTAGCTCAGTCAGATTTCCAAAACTATCATGAACTAATAATTCTATCCTATAATCAGCTTCTTCCCCAGTATAGCATGTTCTCCATTAATGATATCCTACTATAACAATAATCACCAAGTCTGCAATTCATCGTAGAAGTCAACCCTCTTACCCTCTGGCAAGTTGTTGAGAGTGAACTTTCTCGAGGCATCTACAAACGTGTCGTGGCCACAGGCAACCAACGCAATAGATCCGCTAGACTCCGCAATCTCCTCCTTGATAATGGCCTCAACATCTGGTCTTCCGGCTCTGAATTCAACAAACGACAACCTACTTTTCAACTTCTCAACGTGGTTGGTGGTGGTCTCCTCGTTAGACTTCTTCTCCTCGCTGGAGCTGTCACTATCCTCGTACTTCTCAATAAAGCACTCGTCCAATGGAGTGTCATACTGAGTGACGTAGACAATTGGCTGCACAGTGGTGGACTCCAACCTCTGCAACTCCTCGTAGAACCACTCTACAGACTTCCAGTGACGAATGACCCAGTACAACCTTAACTTCTGGTTGGTGGCTCTCTGAGTGAGATCCAATGCAGCAGAATACAATCCGGGAATACCGTTGCCTCCACAGAGGAAGGCAACAGTACTGTAGTGCTGCAATGGCTCTCTGCTTCCATATGGTCCCTCGACAGAGCACTTGATGCGGGCCTTCTGCTCGGGCTGAGAGTTCAAATACTGGTACAAACCGTGCGACATTCCTCCCTTGACCTTGATGTAAAGGGTGATGGTGTTGTCTTCAAGAGCAGAGTCAACAACAGTGAATGGGTGAGATTGCCAGAAACAGGTTGGTCTGAAGAAGTAGATGAAAGAGTGAGACATTGGGAAAGATTTCCAGTAAGAAGGTCTTGGAACCTTGACCTTCAAGGTCTCACCAGCAATCAACTGAACCTCTGCAGTTCTCACTCCGAACCAGGCCATTCTGACAAGTCTCAAGAGCTTGTCGAAACTCCACACAGCAGTGGCGGCGTACATCATTGGCTGGAATCCGTCGACCTCGACGTGGAGCCACGAACCGGCAATAACAATCGCACCCAAAATGTTGTGGAACAAAACAAAAGTCTCATAGTTGCGCCTTCTCAAAACAGCAAGAGAGTGGACCACCATGACGGTACAGGCAATGAAGGCAACGTAACCCCATCTGACGTATGGCTTGGCATTACGAGTGTAGTACTTGCCAACACCAATACCGTTGTAGGTCAAACCCACTGCGTGAACCAACATGAGAATAAATAACACTCTTCCGTACCAATGGTGGATGACGGTGAATCTGGCGTAGCTCCAGCCGGAGATCCACTGCAAGAAGTTGTTTCTTCCGGCAAACAAAATCAACTGTGGAATGAGGTAAAGAGACATGATTCCGGTTCTGTCACCAATCTTTCTACCCATCTCAGCATACTGGACCTTCCAGAAGATGTTTGGAGAATCGTGGGTGTAGTTGGCAGTGTTGAAAGCAACACACAAGATGAACCAGACGAAAATGTGGATAGCCTCCATCCTGGTTGGCACAACTGCCTCAATGACCCTGAACGCCTTGAAGTGCTCAGCTCTCTTGCGGCCAAACAACGTTGGCATGGTAACATACTTTCTAAACAAGTTTGATGCCTTACCGTTGAAAGAGTGAACATACTTTGGAGCAACAAACGAAGTAAATCTGCAAATACCAGCAATAAAAACCAACACAAACCAATATGCCAAAAGAACCCACGAATAAATGTTGGCTCTGTTGTAGTTGAAGTAACGACCAATTTCAGAGTCGTAGGCACCAATAAGAGTCTTGTTCTTGAAAACCACCGGGTAGTTGAATGGTTTAGAGATATTAAAGCCTGGAACGGTCGAGACGTTCATGACAGCAAAATTAGTAGCATTCTCGTAGGAATCCCAAAACTGCTCGTGGGTCAAGTTGTATTTGGAACATTCATCGATAAAGTAGTCGATGGCGTGCCTGTGAGGCATTACGTTCAAGCACATGGCCATGGTACCCAAGGCAGGCTGGTTCCTTACATTGCAAAAACCCACTTTATCCTTCATTGTGAAAAAGATAACGCTCTTAGCAAAAACAGCTTTACAAGCAGCAAGCGTAAGGTCATCTCTCTGGAAGAGCATGACACCATCATCATCTGCGTAGACGGTGGCTGCCAATAAGGCAGCCGAGGCAAGTTTCTTAAATGAAACCATATTTGGGAATAGACTCTTTGGAAAAGAAAGAATAAATATGAGCGATATGGCCCTTATATATGTCAACATGCAAGTGATGCTTATACTGGCCATTTTGTGCATCGAATTACAGTTGATGCAGTAGGATATAGCCATTGGGAGCGAGCTGCCACAGGGAATGTGGCCCCAATGCGGCCGGCGTCTGCGTGAAAAACGACAGTATGCAAGGAGATCTGCACTTCGCCATGTATGTCCAGTTATCTGGTGGGATCAAATTCTCGCCCCGGCGGATTATCAATGGGGGCGATGCTCAAAGGCTGGGCGAAACCGGTTTGCTTGGAAGATTCGTTCATGTGGGGAAGCACTGCCCCCTCGAAAGTTACTGAAACCTAGATCGTCAAAGTCCTTCTAATACCCATTTGGCAGTCAGTTTTGTTTTTGAGCTAATGTCAACCGACTGCCTCACGGCTATGCACCGGATGTGATTGGCCATAAGCAGTCCGATCGGAGTAACTTTCCAGTAATCTGACCCGATCTGCATGAGATATTTTTTTCCTCGCGAACCATACACTACCGGCAGTCCCAAGAACCATAGACCATGATGCATTTATCTTTCGGCACTTGAGGGTACTTTCCCGTTGTTCTCGAACATTCTCGTCGTGACAATTCTCGGTCCGATTCCGAATGCTTGGATGTCACTTGCCTCAACGAAGCTGTGAAGTCACTTGTCTTAGCGTCCCTTCAAATGGCTACGATTTCTTGGCAGGTGGGAGATTGGGACAATTGGATAATACAGGAACCGTCAAGAGCCCTGGCTACTCCATGAGCAAGTGCATCGAAATCGTTTCCTTGGGCATGATTGGCAGGATCGAGGGACCTACAGGCAACTCTGCCGGTTCTTCTTGGCGAAGTGGCCACCTGCTGGTCATCTCCTGGAATTAATGGACCAGCCACTAATGGCACTGATGTAGCAACAACTGGCGGTCGATGCCTCACTTGTATGTTGCATGGCGATGACCAAAAGTTCCGTCCAGTCAATTGAGCTCTTGGCGCTCTTCTTCCAAACATACTGGAACCGATACTCCATTGCAGAAAAGCTAATATGCCTCTTCTTGCTTTGAAAGTTGCCTTTTGACCAATTGGCTAGTCCTAAGCCGGGCCAAAGACTTCCTCCACGAAAAAAATAAAATAAAATCCAGACGCTAGTCCGGCTATTTTCGCAGCATGCCGTTTGCTGTAGCCAATTAACGTCAGCCCCGTCTAATCTCAATGAGAAATGCTGACGTTGCATTTGCTGCTCCCTAATACTGCAGAGGTGCGCCATGTATATGCTGATGGAACTGATATGCTGCACTTGCTGCCTGAGCTAATGCTGGCACTCTTAATTAGAATTCCTCGGTGGTGCAAGGTTGCAAGATAAATTGGCCATTTACACGATGGCTGTAGCCAGCAATGGAACTCAGGGCAACTTTAACATCATCCCATTTGGCAGTATTGCTTCCGTTACTCATGTGACCTGGGTAGCCGCAGGAGTGTCCGGGAATGTGCATAGTTCCGAGATGCCATAATCCGCATCGGAGACATTGGTTGATTTCACGTGGATTTCTTTTTATTTTGATGTGAAGTAATATTTTTCGGGAGCCATCATTGAAATTGGCATAAGCCAGTGGTGTGCGTGTCTTTGTTATCCACACCCATCAACAATATTCCAATACTCCAATTTTCCAATGTTACTCTTCGTGCAACCAAATATCAATATCCCAATATCCAAGCATCCTACATTCCAAAATCCCAATATAACATACCCCAAGGTCCCACACTTCATACAATACCCAACGAAACAATAGTAGTATCCCATTCGTACCACATCCCCACGCCAATCACTCGAGAATCTCACGATTTCTTCTCTTTCTCTTCTAGTTGTAAATCTCGGAGCTGCTGTTCAAGCTCCAACTCCTCGTCCACCAAGAAATCCTCAAGTTGCGCCTCATAGAGGTCCTGATTCATCTCCTGCTCGAGAACTTGTCGTTCTTCCTCCACGAGTAAATCTGGATCGAGCTCCAACTCTTCTGCCTGTACACGGAGCTCTTCCATCTGTTTCTTGTACTCCTCTTTATCTGCGATTTTCTCTCGCCCTAGAGCCAATCGGGTCTGGCGATGGAGACTACGGATCTCTTCTGCGGTATGTCTCGCTTTCTCCCTTCCGGTAACCATTTTGCCGGGCGACAGCATGGGGTGGTAGAGCCTAGCGGCCCTATTTTGCTGAGATTGCTCGATTTCCTCAAGGGCCGTTCCTTTTATGGGTGAACTATGGAACATAAGAAATGGTAGTAGGTGACCTTCGATGATATCCTGTAGATAGTCACCTCTGGAGAAGCGGATAGGGAAACGGCAGTGATCGAAGTAAGAGGGAAAAATGGAAACTGAAAATAGATTCTAGTAGATTTTAATTCTGAAGCCTTTAAAAATTCTAGAATTCCCTTGCAGCCATTAAGTATAATCCGGGGGTTTTCTCTGTGGACGAGGCTCGCGCAGTTCTCTCCATTCTTCAAAGTCTACTCCATATAAAGATCACATGGAATTCGATGAAAACGACCTTCCGACTATGGACTTGGTGTCACGTACCATTGTGTCGCTAGTCCCTCTGGTCTTTACAGAATCTGTACATCTATGCGATAAACTTCTAACAAGAGTATGTACTTCTGAAGCTGACATTGAAGAACCAATGCTACATCTGCTAGTAGAGGTGATTGACAAATGTATGGGAAAATTGTATGTGAAGCACAAAGGAAGGAACTGGAAAGACGATAAAGTTGACGAATTGACCGAACCTGGCTTGGTTTTCGTGTGGTACACATGTGGAGAAGATATCGGTGGCTTCGTAGCCTTCAAGTTGGTCAATGAGCTGTATGGAAAGACATTGTACTTGTACGAAATTCAGATTCTTCCTGAGTATCAGGGAAAAGGATTTGGATCTGACTTGATGAAGTACTTCCATCAGTTGACCGTCGTTGTTAATGCTGCTACCTCGAATTTGAACATTCCTTGTCACGCCTTGTTGTCCGCCAACGCTTCGAGTCTAACTGTCTTCTCTGACAACGTCAAGGCATTGGCGTGGTATACTAGAATAGGGTACTATCCTTCTCCTGATTCCGATACCGATCGGAAACTACGTGGGGGGAAGGTTGTGAAGCCTTCGTATTACTTATTGACGAGACCTCTAGACTGAGACGATAGTAAAATGCGTTTATATGATATGAATGATAGGTCTTTTAATATTTTTTTTTTTCAACTCCGTCCTCCTACTTGTCCATCACGTTCACGTACCTTCTCTTGCCTTTGCGTGGACCAGGTGCTTTGTTGGAATCGCCGAGCGAAAGCAAGTCGTCAAGACCTGCGTTAGCCAAGTCTCTTCCTCCTCTCAATGTTTGCATACTCTTTCTTGCAGAAAGCCGAGGAGTTCTAGGTGCCTTGGGATCGGAAGGTGTGTTAACATCGTTAGATCCTCTAGTAGTTGGACCGCCTGATGCTGGAGCTGTGTCATCCCTCTTTCCACCTTCTGAAACAGCCCTCTTACCACCATCAGGATTAGCAATTGCTTTTTTCTTGGGCGGTGGAGGAGGTGTTGCTGCTTGAAGCTGATCCTCAAGCGGACGACTAGTATCAATCCATCGTTGAAGCTTTTCGTCGTACTTAAAAGTACTCTTTTGGCCCAATTTCGCTTTAATGGCCTTGGGTTTATCGTCGTTCAGCAGCTTCAAGAGCCCCAGGAACCACTTGTTTCCTGATGCAGTACTCTGTTGACTACCTCTGGAAACTTGTCCCGATCTGCTAACCAGTTCTTCTGCCTCCCTCTTCTTCTTATTCTTTTCTTGCTCAAGCTTTCTGCGGTGTGCTTCGACCCTGGCCTGTGCCTCCTCTTCATCCTCTTCATCTTCCTCCACTGGAACATAGCCAACAACGGTATCATCCTTCACCTCATATTGTTGATACATATCAGTTTGGTGAGATTGAGATAATCTGCTTGAGTACAATCCCTGTTGGCCAATAACCGAATTTGCTCTAGTGGTGAACTCCGGAGAACCCGGAATTGGAAACTCATCAAGTCCATTCTGTATTGGCAAATCGTTTTGCTTGCCTTCTTCTTGGAACGGATTAGAAAAGCGATCATTTGCTGGAAGTCCTGGTGTATTCTGAGTGTTTAACATCAATACAACCGGCTTCTTTCCAGCTGGGCTTTCAACAACATTACCTTCTGGAAGTTCATCAAAGCTAATATCCACATTAGCCTGGCTCAATTTATGAGAAGGGGCATATGGATTGGATTTTGCAGGTGTATAATTTCTCTTTGGAGGTGCACTAACTATTGGTGGTGTAATCTCCAATTTGGCCTCCTTAGCATTTTCGATATCTTCACCATTATTTGCAGATTTAGTGACATCTTCCTCAGATTGAAGTTCCTCCTTAGGTTCTTCTTTAGATTCCACTCTGGCAACTTCTTTATCTTCCTCTTGTAGTTGCTGAATTTCCCGAACAATTGCCTTCTTTTCCACTGCTTCAGGTTCATAACCAAACATGTCAATATCAGAACCATCAGGTATGCCAGACAAATGGTCATTCTGACTATTGCCAATATCCTTGTTAATCAGCTTTCCCCCAGGGGGCCCGTATTTGTTGTTACCCTTACTCACTGTTCTAGAAGCTCCAGGAGCATAAGGGTTTTGTCTTCGAGGACCTCTGCTCTTGGAAGATGTCGGTGGAGGAGGCACCTGCTCTGGTTTGATCGCTTCTTGATCATCCACCGTTTCGTCGGCAGTGTCCTCTTTTCGCGGTGTTGTGGCATCCTGTTTATCGTGCGCTGGTTGTTCAATCTCTGGTTCAGCAGACTGTTCGACCGATTCGGCTAGCTCTGCCATTTCTGGCTCAACCGGCAGTCCTCTCTCTTGCTCAACTCTTTCCTCTTCGTCTACATCTCCCCCTTGTTCAGCTTCTTCTTCTTCTTCTTCTTCTTCTTCTCTCTCCAGCTCAGCTGGCTTCTCCATTTCTTCATCTATAGGTTCTTCAAAAGCACCATTTTGTTGAGAATTCAATACTGGAGTACTCATCGACTCATTGCCCTTTTCATGAGTAGATCTCACAGGAGGATCTATCTGAGATTCGACCGTCGGAGCATTATCTTGTCTATTGTTCCATTGAGAAACTGGTTTCTCTGCTGAAAGGGGAATGGAAAGATTGCTTTCCAGAAACTCTGGGATAGCATGAGGCATTTGTTGTGGTCTTCTGGCTTCCTCCGAAAGGACACTGCTTTCGCTCTGAAGAGAAGACATACGAGAGTGACCCTTCGAAGGACGTCTTCCATATGCGACTTCAGGGGTAATCTGTAGGTCAGTGGAGCCGACACTTCCAATTGAACCCCTCTTCACTGCGACAGAAGGACGGGCGACAAATGAGGGTGGTTGATGAGCACTAGTCTGAGATGCCAAAGACAGTGAAGACAAGTGCGCAGTATTGTTACCATACATCGCGTTTTTTTGAGCCACATTACTGATTCCGACTCTCTTCTTCTGAGAGTATTTCGATGCTGGTCTGGAATCATCCTGGAAACTCACTTGGGAACCATTTCCATTCGTATGCCTTGTCAAACCAGCACTATGAGTGCCTTGTTTACCTGAAATGGCTGGAGTAAACTTCAGTGTGTGAATAGGGTTGCCATTTCCCGGGGCGTACCTCAATGGAACATGTGGACGAGCGGCCGAGTGTGCTGGGCTCGAGATTTCAGTGGGTGTAGTACTGAAGTAGCTGAGTTGGCTCTGTAAATCCGGACGGTACAGAGGAGAGCTTGCCAACTGCGTAACGTCCAATGTTGAAGGGTTTCTTGACACTGATGGACTGAACTTGCTGAAGACCCCACTATCAGCTGGCTTTGGAGTGGCATCTTCACCCCCAATAAATTTGTCTAGATGACCCCAAACCTTATCAAGATTGACTCTACTGAGCTTACTTCCCAACCATCCAGATTCATTGGAGTTCGTCTCGGAAATGCGCACCAACAAGTTCTGGAAGTCAGCAAGAGCCTGCGGGGTCACCAATGGTGATCTTCCCAACGACTTCAATGAACCACTGACGTGGTCGCAATATCTTCTTGCTGTAACAAATGATCCCAAATCTGCAGCCAACTGAGCGGTTGCGATCTTGCCTGGAATCAAGTGATTCAATCCAGTAGGAGGAATAGTGTTCCCTGTGATAGGAGAAACCAGAAGAACATACTCGTAAATTTCACTGTAAACTGGACTAAGCGTGAAAGTGCCAATAGATGAAAACACGGCTCCATTCTTCAATGCATTCATTGACATGATGACACCAGCAAGCATGAAGCAAAGTTCACTGGCCAAAGGTAAATTAGAATCGGCCAAAAACTTGCCATACTCAACCAAAAACTCGTTAGAACCATTATTGATAATGATTGCGGAGATAATTTCTCGATAGTGAGTCTTTCCAAATTCACCTTCGCTTGCGACATTAAGGAAGTCTGCAACAGTACCGCTGGAATCTCCGACGAAGGTTTTCATCATAAGTGGCATCAAGTGCTGAATCTTGTTGGTCTGCGTCTTTTGGAACGGGAACATCATTCTTGCATAGTCAGATGCAACCTTCGAGAATCTTTCTGGAGAAATGGAGTGTGCCATGACAAAACTGAGTGCCCAGTCTTGCTTTGACATTGCGTACTCCAAAGCAGCTTCACGATTTCCTGTTTGGATCAACGACCAAACGAAGTTTATACCGGCATTGTCCAATTTGTATGCATTTGCTGCCAGTCCAGGAGCTCCCATATTCAAGTAGTGATGAGGAACTTTCTGATCTTCTGCAAAGTCAATATTTGGAGTCAAGATGCCTGCCAAAGCTTTGCGTAAAGCTGGTAAGGTAAACTGGCCATCGTGCTGAACGAACGCAAGCAATACCTGGCAAAGGATTAGCTCATCAGAATATGCAGCCAGGAGACTGGAAATTCGCTTTTCCAACCAACTCTCAATCTCTTTCTTCTTCGACTTAGATCTAGTTAAAGGACCGGGGAATTCTGCAAACGGTTCCAATTGAGTTAGCAATTCAGCTGTTTTGGAAATATGCACCGTTTTCGTTGTCTGACCATCGAATTGCACCTGTGGTACCAAGTAAACAACATTCTCAGTGTTACCCCAGTTGAAAATTGGGAACTGGATCTCAGATGGATCAGCCACCCGTCCAATTTTCTGCACATTCTGTTTACCAACGGATCTTCCTCTATTTCTCACCATAGGCAGTTTCATTGGAATAGTATGAGCTCCAGCAGTAACTGGTTGAGCAGGTGCATACGGATTCACTTCCTTGCCGCGTCCACCAATGAGCGAACTGGTTCTAGAATGTCCTCTGTTAATGGCTGATGGAGCGTAAGGACCAGCATGTGGAACATACGGACTTGAAGCTGAGCCCTTTTCCGTTACTTTGGGAACATTCGTATTCACTCTCGGCGACGCTGGGAACTCAGTTCGCCCCTGGTTAGGAACGGTAGAGAACGTGGCTGACTGATTAGATGTTTGGCCTGATTGGGTTGAACCATGAGACAAAGAAGGTGAGAAACGGCCCTGTTGAGTGGATGAGGCAAAACCAGCCGTAGGAGGAGCTAAATTCTGCAAGGGCTGTCCATGTGAATGGTAATTGTTTTGCATTCCAAATTGATTACCAGATTGGAATGAGTTACCATTATTGATCTGGTTGAAGTTGTTCTGATTAACAATGCTCTGGTTGTAGCTACTCTGGTTTAGATTGTTGTGAGGTGGAACAACTCCAGATGGTAGAACAACCGCAGGCGGTGGGACAACGCCAGGAATTGGGACAACGCCAGACTGGGGCAAATGGCCAGATAGTGGCATCACTCCAGAAGGTGGAACAGGTCCCAGAGCCAGATGTGCCTGAGATGGTGGAGGCCCTCCATGCAGAAGTGCATGAGGTCCAGTTGGAGGTCCATTCAGAGGCAAATACTTATTAGGAGGAGCCGAATGAACACTTGAAGGAGCACTAGGGCCCGACTGTGGATGTTGAGCCAATGGTTCATTACCCACTGGTGCATTTCCCACTGGTACATTTCCTGTAAAGGGGCTCTTTGGCATAACTCCCATCTGCGGCATGGTCATCAATGGAGAAGCAGTGGCTTTAGGTGCCAACAGAGCGTACGGATTCTTCGGAGATTTCTTTTTCGAAGCTGGAGGATGACTTGGAGTTGGTAAAGCCTTCGTGGGAGGGTCCATGACATTTGCAACCTTAGCCACAGCGGCACGGCCCGGGCGTTGGGTTGGTTTTGGGACTGTATCAGGAAGCTCTTCAAAAAATGACCTATTGCTAGAAGTGACTGATGGTGGTGCTTCCACGTTCGCGGGTACTGGTGGAGTGAGAACGGAGTCGCTCGTAGCAGAAGTCCCTGATTGCCCAGTAGGAGGAGTTGGACCAGTGGCGGCAGGAGCATATTGCTTTGACAAGGTTCTTGATGCTGGCTTCACTGTTGGTTGCGGGAATGCCATTGGGAAATCGTACGCGTCGTTCTTTTTCTTTGCTTCGTTGAGTTTCTGCTTCAAATCCTCGTCGGCTTTTTTCGCAACCGGAATTTCACTACCACTGGGATACTGTGAAGCTTGCAAAGGAGCATGAGACTTGGAAGGATATTCTGCTGGTTTGGAGTACTTGGAAGCATTGGTTGAGGTTCGCGCTTCAGCGCTGGGAACAGTATTGACGCCTTCTTGAGCTGATAAAACTGAAACTCCTGGCTTAAGAGGCATAATTGGCCTATTTGGCTGGAACGCATTGTTTGGTTGAGCTGGAGGAGCTGGCTGAACTGGCTGAGCTGGTTGAGCTGGCTGAATTGGCTGAATTGGCTGAATTGGCTGAACTGGGAGGTACTTTTGACCTTGTGTATGTTCTTGTTGATGAGAAATCGGTTGACTAGGCACTGGAAGATTTTGGTGAATATTGGCCTCGTGGTTCCATTCATCGATGTTCTGAGGCTGAATATCATCTCGTTCCTTATTAGAGTCGTCCAAAAAGTCATCGTCATCCAAGAAGTCGTCATCAAGAAGCAAATCATCATCCAATTCCAATTTTTCAAGAGCGGATAATTTCAGCTTTTGCACGATGTCCTTGGCACTATCTTCAACGTGTCCCTCTGAATCTTCAGCATTCTCGAGTGGCTTAGGAACTTCTACTTGCGATGTGGCCTCAGCGGGAACCTTGCCGCCACGATATACAACCAGGTCTTCATGATCTCCGTGATCCCAGGGGGAAGTTCCTTGTACTTCTTCTTGCACTTCTGCAGTGGAAGATCTCGGCTGGAGAACAGATTCGGAATTATCCTCCCAAGGCTTCACTTGCTCTTTTGCCTCCCATTCTGGTCTCGATTCATCCTCTTGTTGCCAGGTTTGTGGGTTCTCCTCGTAATAATCCTGGGCATTCTGAGGATCCTTTTGATTATGATCGTAATGTGCTTGGTCATTATGTTCTTGGTGGTTGTCAACATCATGATGCTCCTCTAACTGGTGGACTTCCTGGCCATGCGCCTGTTCCTGGCCATGCGCCTGTTCCTGGTCATAATGTTCCTGGTCATATTGTTCCTGGTCATATTGTTCCTGGTCATAATGTTCCTGGTTGTATTGTTCCTCGCCATATTGTTCCTCGCCATACTGTTCCTCGAGGTACTCTTGGCCATACTCTTCTCTTCCAATTTCTTCTTGGCCATTCTCCTCTTGGCCATACTCCTCTTCTGGAACATGGTGTCCCGGATGGAACTGAGTATCCTGATCATCTGCACCTTGGATATCTTGCTCTACAGGTTCAAACTCAGCAGGGCCTTCGATCTGCGATGGCTCCTCGCGTTGAATACCATGGTCTTGCTTCCAAGTTGAATGATCTTCTTGATTGACACTGTAAGACTCAGCATGTGAAACATTCTTGTTGTCCCATGATACAGAGTGCTGGTTATTTTCTTCGTCTTGTGGGTCGAGAGTTACTTGGTCTCTCCAATCCCTCAGCTCGCGCACCCAATCAGCCTGTCTATGTTCAGAATTTTGGTCATAGTCTTTATGTTCCGAGTCTCCTTGCTCCCATTGATCTCTCTCGACGGAATCACTAGCATACTGTTGTTCATTTGAAAGTTCATGCTGTTGGCGAGTAAATGGCTGAAAGTCGGATTCAAGCTCGTTGGTAGTTGCCTCATCTTGGAAAGTAGAATGGCCACCATAATGATCCTGTTGAAACTCGGAGTGACGCTGAGTTCCGGGCCCTTCATATGACTCTTGGTTCTTCTGGTAATGTTGACTTTCTGAACTCTGGGTTTGCTCCTCTTGGCCAAGGTTGCCTCCATATGGTTCGTAACGATTCAGAGACTCGTACGATTGTGTTGGAGCATACGGATTGTCGGGCTGGCGACTTTCGTGCAAAGGAGGAGAATAATGGGGCAAAGGCTGATAAGGAAAGGAGCTGTTGGAAGGTTCATGGCTGTTTTGGTCACGAGGCTGATCGACTTCAGCATATTGCGAGTGATGTTCGTGACCAGTACCGTTCTGAACGTCCTGGGGACGCGTCTCCTTGTTCTCATCCCATCCGTCATTCTCCCATTCGACTTGGTCATTCCAATCCTCATTCGCGTTCCAGCCACCCTCTGGATCAGGCTGCTGAGTCCACAGGTCTTCGGCCTCCCAATTATCTTCCTCCCACTTCCCTTCTGGTTGGGACTCATTAGCCTCCCGCCGATCCTTCGCATCCCATTCATCATCCTCATTCCAGTTGTTTTCCCATTCTTCATGCTTTTGGATGCGAGCTTGATTGGTTTCCAATGGTTTACTGGGCGTTGAAGTTTCTTGACTGGGTCCAATGTTACGGTACAGTGCCAAATCAGGTCTGGTTGCTGGGATGTTTAAGCTCTCGACCTTTCGAGCCGACGGCAATATATTCCCGAGATCGGGGCCTTTTTGGCTGGAAAATGCCTCCAGTGATTCCGCAGTGGTCCGACCATTAAAACCTGGTGAAGAAATAGCATTTGTTGGATGGTTTCCTAACAAAGGAGGAAGTGGAGCAACCGATGTGTTCGGTGCTGAAGGTTCATTGATTGGTTGCCTGTGCGCTAGTGGCGCCGAGTGGTCATATGTGGCCGAATCTGATCTTGTGGCTGTGGCCACTGGTACCGACAGTGGACCCGAATTGGGCAGGGCCTGGCCAGTGCTGTACTGCTGCACGTGAGCACGACGCTTGGTCCTTGCTGTGGGTTTTCTGGTACTCATGATGGGCGGGCCCAGAATGGAAATCGGGTGGTTGTATCTGCGGAAAATATGAAAGGTGGTGCCTAGTATGAGCGACGACCAGTACGTCCAGTGTGGTTGTATGCAGTGCTTTAGAGTGGGGGGCAGTAACAGTAGATGTAGTGGGAGGGAAAATTCTTGGGAAGGAAGGTGAGAAGGATGAGATAATGTGGCCAAACTCATGTTCTTGTGAACGTTTGGCGTTTCGTTCGTATGTTTCAGTGGGTTCTACCTGCCACTAATTATCTTCGGTCTTGTGCGCGTGGATGGGTACCAAGGAAAACGAACTTAGTGGGGAGCACGATAGAATGTCGAGGCTACACCCTTTCGTGAAAACCAATTGATAAATAATAACTGGGCCAAATCCGAATGCTGAATTCAGGGAGCTCTTTAACCAACGTGACTTCTCTTGAGGCAATCTCTAGGTTATCTAATATTGGAGGTGTGGAGATCCGATATCCTGCACAATATGGCGGTGACAGAATGTCCCATATGTTGTCAATATCGTATGATCGTTTCTCGTACTATGTGTCAAAGAACTCTTATTTGTCAGAACCACTGTTCTAACGAGCTACGCATGTACTTCCCAGCTTGTAGATACAGCAATAGGAGATCCATGAATCGAGATAACATGCAGGACTGTCACTTGATCGAGCCGGAAGCTGTTGGCTTGAATCCTCTCTTAAGGGGAGACCAGGAATAACGGAAGTGGTTCTTGCTAGAATTCTGTTATTATCTCCCTTTCCATATAGCTGACACCCGAGCAGTATCCCTTGAGGCATTGCTCTGTACAGTATTGCTAGTATCTCAGTTGGAAGCTCTAGGCACTTTTAATCAGCTGCTGCGCCATAGTCAACGTTATAGCCGACACCATTATCATCAAAGTTGGTAACTCCGGTACCAGAGCTGGCATCCATGCAAAGCGTGTTCGTGCATATAACAGAGGATGGTATGCATGTAATTCAACGAACTTGGTCGTCCTGTCCTCCCTAGACTTTAGTTCATCTTCCTGCACCACTGGTTGCCAAATATACCCACTGTTAAAAATAACGCTGCCATAAATATCGGCGAGTATCTGGTTGAGCATCGCGGCGTTTTCACTTTTTGTCTTTCTTGATTTTTGAACTTGTCTGCTACTCGCCGCCACAACACTATGCCAATTCTAGATCCTCAGCGGGCTCGTGCCCTAGATGTTAGCGGATTGACTTTTTTTTGCAACTTGAAACTTATCTGAGATATTAATCAGATTAGCAGTATTGGATATTCTGGGCGGCTAATCATTTCCAACTCCTTTTCGTCTCCAGTTGAATTCACGCCCGTAAGTCCATTTTTTCGTTATATCAGAAATCGGCGACAAGTGGTGCTCTAACTACGAAATATAGCGCTAAACCCGATTTATCCAAAATATTAAGTATTTACCAGAATAGAGAGAAAAGTGCTCTGCTGAGGAAAATCCTTATTTGCAGCTTCTGCCTTTTCTTGCTAAAAAGTGTGACAGCGCTGCAGCCTGCAGTCAAATGTCAAGAATATGGTCGGTGCGGCAATTCTATTTATAAAATCCTTCGCTCTTCGTAACCGTTCACAAGGCCGCTTCAACTTCCCAGTTCTAGCCCAATCAGATACCAATCGAACGCCGTCCGAATCGCTTCCACCACACTTGCCTCAAGAGTATTCCACGTGGCCCAGAGCAAATAACCTTAAGTGAGAAAAGTTGATACAATTTCACAATATGGGGAGAAGAAAGATAGAGATTGAGCCGCTTACAGATGACAGAAACCGCACAGTGACGTTCGTCAAGCGGAAGGCAGGTTTGTTCAAGAAAGCTTACGAATTAGCCGTGCTTTGTCAGGTTGATCTTGCTGTAATTATTGTCGGCAACAACGACAAGGTGTATGAGTTTTCCTCGGTGGACACCGGCGAGTTGATGAAGAAATATCAGCGGGTGAAGATCCACGAGCTGAAACTGCCTGAGAATTACGGGAAATACAAGAAAAAACTGCACTTGCTGTCGGGCTCCGGCCCTGCCATTCAGGACGATCTTCGTGAGATGGACGTCGCCAACGCAGACAGCGACTACGATTCCGATACTCCGGACCCCAAACGGAAGAAAGCGGGTGGTTCGGAGCTGTCGATCTATTCGAAAATGCCCGTGTCGTCCAGATATGCTCCAATGGCCCAGCAACCTCATGGTGGACAGGAGGACCTTCAGACCCAGCGGCCGGTACTCCGGGTGCAAATTCCGTTGAACGTTAAAACTGAGGATGATTCGGCAAAAACTATTACTGCATTGGATACCATCAACACAGGTAAACACAAGCTGGGTCCTCCCGACGGAGACCACCATGCCCCGCAACTCAACCCGGCGAACGCAGCTCGTTACTCATTTCGAAAGTTCAAGAGCCCGGAGACCAAAAAGGTCCACCAACTTCCTCTCCCTATAAGCCAGCTGCTGAGTCCTATTCTGACTACTGCACCCCCACTTCCGAGCGGAGTGCCATTCTTTCTGCTGTTGCATAACCAGCTGCCACTGGGACAGTATCCACCGGCAATTTTGCCGACTCCCGTGTTCAATCAGGTCTTCAACCAGTGGCTGGGCCCTGGTGGTGGCGGAATCGGCTTGGGATCAGTTAATGCGGTTCCCCATGCGGGTGCACATTCCACGACAGCTTCGGGCACCAGCAGCGAAGGGGGGGTAATTGGCCCTTCTGCTGGAGGTTCTGCTCCTTCTAGTGCTGGTGTGGGTGGGCCCACTGGGCCATTAGTACCTCCTGGGCGATCCGGACCATCTGGGCCAGCTGGAGCTACTGGGACCGCAGGTGTAACCACTACAGCAGTATCCGGGGCTGCTGGTGGCAGTGGAGGAGGAGCGGAAGAAGAAGCACCGAAGTTCCGAGCGCCTCACCAGCAGCTCAATGGAGATCAGACGCCGATGTCTGCGCTTCCATCGCGGTACATGAACGATATATTCCCATCGCCTTCCAACTTGTACCCGGCGCAGGAGTGGCCCACGGGGATGACGCCGTATACGTCGTCTATGCCCCACTACTTTGTGGGGATTCCCAGTGCCAGTGGGGCGACGCCACTTCCGGTAAATATGTATACAAATGCTCGACTGTCGCTTCAGGGCCAACCACATCGGTTGCAATTCCAGCCACCTGGGCAGGGAGGTAGTCCGCCGCAGGGGCAGGGACCAGAGTATGGCCAGTATTACAAGCGGTGACGACAAGCAAGAGGGGATTTGTTCATGACTTCTGCTAGAGCAAGCGAATCTCCAATGTATTATTAATGTTAAGCACAGAGATTTTTGACCATGGGATATCAGGGGAGTAGCTGTGACTATCTTAATGTAGCGATTCTCTAGAGATATATTGACTACGGGATAGTAAGAGGAGAGTGCCTGGGATAGTAGGAGGAGAGTGCCTGGGATAGAAGGTGAATACTGTGAGTATGATAGTATAGTGATTGAGTGACTATTAGGCTGCGAAAACCATAGTGCACATTCATTTCCACACCAGTCCACCCAACTCCAGACCACATAATCCACTAATTCCAAACAATTTCATACCACATTATCCAAAACTCGACTTCCTCATCCTCAACCTGCCGAATCCTACCATCTATTCAACTAATCTTAAGCCTCATTCCATCATTAAGGACGACCCCTTGTTTAGGGCAGCTGCCCTACTCCATGCACGTGACCATACGCCGATCCCCGCGCTCAACCCCGTACATCCCGATCCGGCAGGCAACCGGTCGCACTGACCACAGCGAGAAAAAAAATCACTTTTCCACCATAGTCAGAAAATTTTTCTTCTTCTAATCCCATCAGGCTTACCAGTTCAACATGAAGGTATGTGAATATCGCCATATTATCAGGGGCCACGAGACTTGCCACATGCTGAGATCATCTTTCCTTCCAAATCTTTCCCTACCTCAATATTCCATGTAATATTGGAGCAATGATATCTATCTGGACCATGTCCGCAATGATTGAAACATATCAACACCAACTATGCAATAATGAACGTATACCAAGTCTCAACCAAGTTCAAAGCTCCAATCAAAGCAGCGTGAGAATCATGAACTTCGCCTCTCCCGTTTTCCCCATTTCCTGCTCCCATACTAACCTCCAGTTAAACATCTCTTACCCAGCCAACGGTACTCAAAAGGCCATTGAAATTGAAGACGAGCACAAGTTGCGTGTTTTCTACGAAAAGCGTATGGGCCAGGAGGTCGAGGGTGACTCCGTTGGAGATGAATTCAAGGGTTACATCTTCAAGATCACCGGTGGTAACGACAAGCAGGGTTTCCCAATGAAGCAGGGTGTTTTGCACCCAACCAGAGTGAGATTGTTGTTGTCCAAGGGTCACTCTTGTTACAGACCAAGAAGAACCGGTGAGAGAAAGAGAAAGTCCGTGAGAGGATGTATCGTCAACCAGGACTTGTCTGTTCTTGCCTTGGCTATTGTCAAGCAGGGTGAGCAGGACATTGAGGGTTTGACCGATGTCACCACTCCAAAGAGCTTGGGTCCTAAGAGAGCCAACCACATCAGAAAGTTCTTTGGTTTGACCAAGGAGGATGATGTCAGAGACTTTGTTGTGAGAAGAACCATTGAGAAGAACGGTAAGACTTACTCCAAGGCTCCAAAGATCCAGAGATTGGTTACTCCTCAGACTTTGCAGAGAAAGAGAGCTTTGAAGGCCAAGAAGATCAACAACGCCAAGCAGCAGAGAGACGCTGCCGCTGAGTACGCTCAGTTGTTGGCTCAGCGTTTGCACGAGCGTAAGGCTGAGAGAGCTGAGATCAAGAAGAGAAGAGCTTCTTCTTTGAAGGCTTAAATCGCATCCCCTTCTAAAATCCCCTTCTAATTGGTATATTGCTACATATAAATTTACCGTTGTTTCGATGGTGTGTAGGTGCTAATTGACGACTGTACTTCCTGGATGTAGCGCTAGTCAATCTGGATGTAGCAGGTAAAACTTTCTAGGTATATCTATTGTGGTTTTCCAGATCTGATGCTTCTACTGTCGCGGTCCGATATCGAGCCTCTTGGTGTGCTCTTCCTCCTCTTCTGAAAGCCCTCGCTTCTTCACCAATCTCTTGATGTTCTCGTAAACCTGGTCGGTGGTGAGGTTGGAAGTATAGCTGAAGTTCTTCTTGACAAAGTTATCTTGTTGTTCTTTGTACCTAGGGTCTCTCAATAGCACTCTCAAATGCTGGTCGAACTTCAGTTCTGGAATCATTTGGCCTGTTATTGGACACTGAATGAGCCTTTCATCTCCTTCCTTATTCTTCTTCTTAAGTCGAGACTCGCCTGCTGCCCGGATCTTCATTCCCTTTGGAATCGGATTGACATTCTCTATCTTTTCTGCACCATTCTCTATCTTTTCTGCATCCATCAGTTTTCCATTGCTGTCCCTCTCCACTTCGTTCTGAGCTTCACGCTTCTTCACCTCCGATACCTCTAATTGCATCTCCTTCGATTTGGCCAGCAACGCTCGATAAACCACATCCTCTCTCAGAAACGGGACGGCCAACTGCGAAACCTCATCAACGGCGTCAAAGTTGACTTTTGCAACAAATGTGAAATCTTGCCAGTCAATCAGAGCATAGTGGAGCTGGGCATTCCTGATTTCCGACTCTTTGGCCCTCTTTTCGATTTTATGTTTCTTCTCATACACAGATCGGTCGTACGCCTTCTGGAACATAGTTTGTGGAGTCACATTCATCAACTCATTAATATGTTTCGTGGCGGTGGTTTCCTTATGCTTGGATGCATCTAGTATTGCCCTGTACTGCTTATGATAACTCTGGAAAACAGAATGTAGACTATGTCCACGATTCAAGAACGCAAACTGGCTTCGGTTCCCCTTTTTGTCCATATATTTATGGAGTGCTTCTGTGTGTTTCGGACTGTTAATGGCGGAATATTGAGCTGTGAGCTTGATCACGTTCAAATCGTAGGTGGAGATTGGTGGAAGATCGGTGATGAAGAGAAATTGCAGGGGCGTCTTTGGTGCTTCTGTGCTTTCGGTAGGGGGGACGATAATTCCGTTTTCGCCCTCATTTCCACCTTCTAGTAGTGTCTTGTAGTACTTATTGTATGTGTGTGAGTTGTTCAAGAAGGAAAACTTCTCCTCTGGGTCGTTTTGGAGAAGTTTTTGCTCGAAAGAGGATCCGTTCTTCTTGACATACTGAACCGTTTTCTCGATAGTCGCTTTAATATCCTGAGGTGGCTCTGACATGGTGTGGAGATGAAGTAGAGATGTAGTAGGTTCAGATTAGTTGGATGTATGCAGGGTCGTACGGCATCTCAGTAATTGTTAGCTGGAGTATTTTCAGATAGAGGACCTAATTTAAGATCATTTTCCTTTGTTTTTTGATAAAAACTATAGTTGAAGCGGAGTCAAGTTGATTCCGTATCTTTTCACAATCTTCCTTCTCGTTGAGGGTACTTGAGGACATAGAACAGTGATCATTTCCACATAAAGTAGCTGTTTTAGCCTCTTTTTCGCCTCAGGCTCTCCAAACCGTACCTCACATGCCTTCCCACTCTTATATTCATAATTCATAGATCAATATTGCGAATCACGCACATTTCTGTCGAAAATCGCCATTTTCCGATCATATTCTACATCAAACAGATATTTTCACAATTGGCACTCTGGCCGAGTGGTCTAAGGCGCCAGGGTAAGGTTACCTTACCATACTTTCCTGGTCTCTTCGGAGGCACGAGTTCGAACCTCGTGGGTGTCAATATTTTTATCTCTCCTCAATCTCTTTGTTTTTGCCATCTGTTGACGTTCGCCATCTAAGTCTCACCTAATTATCCATATTTCGTTCCCCTATCTATTCTGGGCTCCAACTTGTGTTGCTCTTCCAGTCCAGTCACGTGCACTCTCCACGATCTATCTGCGGATCGGTCCCCCATATTATTCACTACTTGCCCCAAATGCTACATTTGACCCAAAACAACCAACCAAACACTATCGATGCAGTCGACACAAACGAAAATGACTATAATAGCGGTTACGAATCCAGCAGCTCCAGCGATATGGACTCGCTCACCCACGATTTGGATCTGATCGGTCGCATCCAGATTCCCAGACTCTCCCATTACTTGAGTAAAGAAAATCTCCCCGGGTTGGCCACGTTGACCAACCTACCTGGATTACCCAACTTCATCCAATTGCCCAATCTTCCGTCGTTTTCCAATTTACCCGCTGCCAACCTCCCCTCGTTTGATTTGACCGAGTTCTCTCGCTCTGTTTCCCAGTATGTTCAATATGCTACCAATAGATCGAGGACAGAGTCCAAGGAGATCTCGCCTGAGGCCGCAACTCGGTTTGCTAATTCCGTGAAAACCGCCCTCGCCACAAGAATCCAGATGACGACCTTCTTGTCGGATTTAAAGGGTGGTTTATCTCTCCAAGCAGCACTCGATAGGTTGCAGCCACTCACCGACATTGTACATGAGGCTATAACTTTGCCCGCGGATGATGAGTCGGACGAAGAGGTTGCCGTAAACGATACTGAGCCCGTGGTGGTGGGTGAGGTTGTCAATCGAGAACATCCCATCATGACGGAACTCGTTTTACCCGAAGGAAACGAGATCCACAGAATTGTGGAGAACAGCCAGATCCGCCGAAAGCGGAAACACAAACATAAGCGAACGTCTGCCCACTACGTTGCCAGTGGACTTTCCGATGGTTACGATAGCAGTGTTTTTACTGGTAGCGATGTGGAGGAGCTCACTCCAGAAGAAGCGAAAGCATTGACCCATTTGGACTCGCTAGATGATTTCTTCAAGGAGGATTTGCTCCGGAAGAAAATCCAGCGCATTCAGACCTTGACCAGCTTGAGCCAGAAGCTGAAGAATAAGTTGGTTACCATGCTTATGATGGGTAATTACTATAGATACATCAACGAGAAATTGTTGAAGGAGAAGGGCGTTTCGCTTAAAAGAGAAGGTGGGCTTGTTTTGAGCCAGGACCTGGCACTTAATTCTGCTGCTAGTGCGGCCACTAATCATACTTCAGCGTCAGAGGTAATGGACGAAGGCTCCGAAAGCGACACTGAAGATAATGATAATGACGACAAAATTTACGACGATGACGACGAAGATTACGATGAAGACGATTACGATGAAGACGCCGCCGACAAGGTGGTGCTCACCGAAGAAGACCTACAGCCTTCATACTTTGACAAAAGCAAGAATATCATGGGCTGCAGCCACTACCAGCGCAATTGCAAGCTAGAATGTCCAACGTGCCAGAAATGGTTCCCGTGCCGCTTCTGCCACGACCAGAAATTGTCTGACCATAAGTTGCAACGTTCAGAGGTGAAGCATGTGCTCTGTATGTTCTGCAACACACCACAATTCCCCGAGTCCGACTACTGTGTCAACTGCGAGCAGGAATTGGCCAACTACTTTTGCTCCAAATGTGTGCTCTACGACAACGACCCCACTAAGGATATCTACCATTGTGACAAATGTGGCATCTGCCGGTTGGGGCTCGGGCTCTCCAAAGACTACTTCCACTGCGATGTTTGCAACATCTGCCTCTCGATCGACTTGAAGGAACACCACAAGTGCGTCACCAACACCACCCACTGCAACTGTCCTATTTGCAACGAGTATCTTTTTACCAGCGTCAGCAAAGTTGTGTTCATGAAATGCGGGCATCTGATCCACCAAGCGTGCTACGACGAAATGATCAAACACTCGTACAAGTGTCCCGTGTGCAAGAAGACGGTTGTGAATGCGGAGATTCAATTTCGGATTCTTGACCAGGAGATCCGCCAGCTGCCGCTTCCCGCTCCCTACAATATGTGGCGGTGCATTATTAGTTGCAATGACTGCAAGGGGAAAAGCAATTGCGCTTACCATGTCATTGGACTAAAGTGTAAGTACTGTGAGAGCTACAATACCAACCAGCTCAAGTTGATCAAACCTGAGGAGGAAGGAGACGAAGACGTCGACAATGACGACAATTCTATGGGTGAAGGGGCCAACGATCGGATTACTTGCATGCGGCTCATGAAAACCAACTTGGGATCCAACTTTTTGATCGAGGAACAGAATGACGCCGAGCCTCACGAAAACGCCGATCGCGAAATGAGTATGCCAGTCGACGGTGATGATGAATCGGGCAATTTGGTCAACTTCAGACGATTGACCAAGGCCCTTCTAGGAGACAAGGACGTGGACCGCCATTCCGTGACCAGGGTGTTCCAAGCATTTATTAACACCACCATTTTGAATATTCCCGATGCTGAGGTTGAGTCCGATGGGAAATCCGAAATGGAAATTTTCGGAGGGTTCTAACTTTGGGCCCGTTGTGCGGAGCCTGCACGGACCCCAACATAGATGTTTTGGGTTTCCCCATTGCCGTAACGGAAGGTCATGCAACGAGCGGAATCTGGTAAATCTTTGCGGGAAGACCCACGCAGCCAAGGTTGACCATGGTCCGGCGGGGCTCTTTGGGTCATTGGTGAGGCAAGGCGATGGGTTTGCGTTTTTGCACACGTGATGTTCTATATTTGGCATCTGTCCCTTTAATTGAATAGCAAAGCAACAGCAACGAAGTTGTGGCGTTTGGATCTCCGACAGATATTACCAATTGAGTCAAAGAATTTCTTTCAAAAAAAATTGCGCTGGTGGAGCCCAATCCCTCTAGTCTTCCCCAAACTTTCCCACATTAATTTGGTCTTTGTGTGCCGGTCGTCACTACCTCGTTGCGCATAGTGCCTATTACACAAGGAAACGTTGGCAACAGGTTCTTCTCCACTCCATTCTCTCACCAAAGGACATCTAAGGGTATGAATTCGATCAAGAAATTGGTCATATCTTTGGAGCGTTTCTACCCTGGCGCTCCATTCACCTCCACTACTGACATAGACTTCTTGAAGCCGGTCATTGAGGAAGAGGGAGACAAAATCCAAGATGATCAATTGGCTCCGGAAACAAAGCCATCGGGGAAATCCTCGTGGTTCTCACTCATTGCCGACTTCTACTACAATATTCTCATACGACCGGTGCTACTAATATGGCTCCTAATATCGTTCCCCTTCACGTACTTCTTTGACAACGAATATCCCGCCATGGAAACAGAAACAGAAACCGACCCACGACGGGAACTGATCAAGATAGAAATTGATGAGAAGACCGAGCTTCTTAAGCGGGAAAAGATCTTGGCAAATCACATCAAGTCCCCCACTGCATCCAAATACATTATCCCACCTCCCCCTCGGCTTTTCCCCCGATCTCGTAATCCAGAGAAGAAAAGGAAGAAGACGCTTATTTTGGATCTAGACGAGACACTTATCCACTCAATGTCACGAGGTGCTCCGAGGTCATTGGGATCCAGCAACTCGTGCCGCACAATCGAATTGAAGGTGAATAGCGTGGCCACGCTCTACTACGTGTACAAGCGGCCGTTCTGCGATTTCTTTTTGAAAGAGATCTCACGGTGGTTTGAGCTCCAGATCTTCACCGCAAGCGTCAAGGAGTATGCCGATCCCATCATTGATTGGTTGGAGAGCGAGATCGTAGACAACAAGCTGGCGAGCCCATCAGGAATACCGTCCATCTTCACCAAACGCTACTACCGTGGAGATTGCACGTATAGGCAGGGGGTGGGATACATCAAGGACTTGTCGAAATTTGTAACCAAGGAAGAAGATCTCAAGAACGTGGTGATATTGGACAATTCGCCCGTAAGCTATGCGTTGCAGGAACACAATGGGGTAATGATTGAAGGATGGATTAACGATCAGAACGATCGGGATTTGTTGAATCTCTTACCGATGTTGTATAGTTTGAGCTTGTGCATTGATGTGCGGTTCATTCTCGGTCTACGGAGTGGAGAGAAGCTCTTTGAGCAGAAATAGAATGGAGGATATTACTTTAATAAACTGATAAACTGATAGGTTATGACGCAGTAGGTTGATTTAGATTCCTGTGGTTCAATTGAGTGAGTATGTAACGATGATATTGTTGATTTTTTTTATTTAATCATTCGTGTATTCTTTGTGAATTTCTTTGACTCGGCCCCAGCCTCACCTACGTTTCTCATTTTCTCCCAGAAATCCATACCATCTCACATAATCAGACAAAATAAATCCATCGTCAAAAATCGGAACCACCGCCAAATCTTCCGAAAAGAACAAAAAATAGAATGTCTCACAAACATAATCTTCTTCCAAACTTAACACTTCATTTTTCTCTTCGCAGTCTTCAGTTTCAACCATCTGCTTCCTACGACCGCCTACTTCCTAAAGTTCGCGACTGAACTTCTCTCTCCAGAAAAAGCTATGAAGACGCTAACAGAGATCCAAAATTGCTTGGAAAACGGCAGCGAAAGCTCCGAGATCGCTACAGCTCTCAATGACTTGGGGACGCTTCTCAGAGAAGAAACAACCCGTGCAGATCCACTCTTGGTGGGCATCGTTCCTCATGTTCTTTCATTATATAATACTGAACCAAGTGAGGTAATCAGAGTATTGGTCAACTACACCGCAGATAATGACGACAACAGAGCATTCTTGACGTCTCAAGAGCAATGTGTTCTTGAATTTTGGCCCTCGGCATTCTCTTCCCTAGACGATAATGCGTTGGGTCTCCACACGGTGCTTCTCTTGACCCAATTCATTCACAATATCGGTGACGATAAAAAAAGGTCAATGATCAGGGTCCTTCAAGAACACAATGTGGTGCAAAAGCTTTTGGACTACTGCAGAAAGTGTCAACAGAATGGTACTCTCGATAACCTTTCCATGGTTCTTGAGTTACTTTCCGAATATTCAGCTGCTGACCCAACGACGTTTGCGGTTGACGACCTTATGTGGCTCATAGAATCAAGCTCCAAAGTCCTAGATTATTGTGATAACGAAGACTGTGACGAAATGTTGTTGTATGCCTCGCAAACGGCATTGAATATTACCAATGTGGACGAGTTGGACGAGTTGACTAGCAAACAGGGCTCTATATCCCTAATCCAGTCAGTGTACGGTCTCATGAATAACGTACCTTCAGACTTGGAAAACGTCGCACTCATCAAAAGAAATCTCTTCTCCGTATGTGGAAATGTCTCTTCCTACCCACAGTATGACAATTTGCTCGATCTTGGAATGAACGGGGCCCAGATCATGAACGAGAGCTCAGATCTTTACGTGGCAGCAGCACTGGCCATTCTGATCGGCAATTGTGTATCCAGCAAGGATACTCAGACATTGGTAATCGCCCAACTTAATGAAATTTCCTCCTTCGATCGCATTATAGAGGCAGTGCTCTACCGTCAATTCGGCGACGTTGTACAGTATCAAGCATTGCATTTTTTCAATAACCTCTTAACCAAAGAGACTGCCGACATTATCTTGCGAGAGCTGAACCTCTCGGATCTCGCCCGCATTACAAAAGTGATGATTGACAATTGCAAGTATTACAAGGAGATCGGAAGTATCTTCTTCAAATTCATGCGCAAACTTGTCGTCACTGGTTTCACTGGTGATCTAGATGTGTTCGACTACAATGTCATTTGGAGTTATTTGGACACCGCAGAGTCGGAACCGGCAAAGTCCGAAGTGGAAATGCTTCTCTTGCAAGCTATTTCCACGACGCCAGCGTCCAAGTACAAATGGGAAGAAAACTATGAGTTGGTACACAGATTACTAGCTGAGACATTGAGCGTTGGAGGTACCGTCGATGGAACATTAATGCTCACCAAACTCAAGACTTTGGCGGTTCTCCTTCAAGGTTCTTCATGCGCAGAGATAGAAGCAAGTTTGGGCCCCACAAGGTTTGCGGAAATATTTGCTAATCCATTTTTAGAGTTGATGGTTCAACTTTCGCAGTCTACACCAACACATGATTCAAGTAATCAACCAGGGCTGGCCGCAAATCAACAGGCTGCAGTTGCCAATAATACCAAATACGTTGCCGCTATAGCTACAGACAGTTTTACTCTGCTCGGAAATAATGACCCGCTTTATCAGCAGATTATTGACATTTGCTCCGCGGTGTTAAGTAAATGATGAGTCAACGGTTATGCGCGGCTGTTGGCGGATGTGCACGGAAATTTCTTGCGTGTGGGTGCACCATGCAAAACTTACCTTGGAGGTATGAAATTTTCGCTTCGTGGTATAAAATGACACATAATTCCGCCTAGCATCCAGAAAATTGCTACTAGCAATATTCTAATTCGTTTTCAAATCATGACTGTCAGCTCCACATTTTCACTGCTCGAGACCCCCACGCTCGACCCCATCATCGAGATCATGTCTGCATTCGCTAATGACACTCATCCTAATAAGATCGATGTCAGTGCGGGTGTTTACAAGACGGACGAAGGTAATCCCAACTGTATTTTTCCATGTGTTAAGGCTGCGAAGCAGAAGTTGGCTGCCAATGATCCTGGCCACTGCTACACACTGATGTCAGGTATCCCAGCATTTGTCTCCAGTGCAAAGAAAATCATCTTTGGTGCTGATCACGACGATGTCATTTCTGTCCAGACCATCTCCGGGTCCGGAGCCTTGCACTTGGCCTTCCAATTTCTTCTCCAGACGGGGTTCCAAAACTTTTACGTTGGTGCTCCAGCTTGGAGTAACTACCGTAGCATGATTGAGCATGTTGGCGGTATCTATCACGAGTACATGTACTATGACCCAGTCGCCAATGTGGCAGACTTTGAAGCTGCCTTAGAGGCCTTGAAAACTGCACCTGCCCAATCTGTTTTCGTTTTGCAAGCCGTGTGCCACAACCCTACTGGCTGTGACTACTCCAAGGAACAATGGGTTCAGATCTTGGACATCATCCAGGAGAGAAGCATCTTTCCACTCTTTGACATTGCATACCAAGGTTTCGCTAGCGGAAACGTTGACGATGATGCCTGGGTCATCAGAGAGGCATACAAGCGTGGCATTGAGTTTGTCACCTGTCAGAGTTTCTCCAAGAATATGGGATTGTACTCTGAAAGAGCTGGTTGCACCCACGTTCGTGTGACAGACAAGGAGGTGACCCAGAGTGTTAGCGCGCTGTTGGTTGCTACCATCAGAAGTGAATTTTCATTTGCTCCAGCTTTTGGTGCTAGAGTGGCTGCCATTGTTCAACAGGACGACGAATTGAACAGAATATGGGCAGAGGATGTTCTTGCCGTCACTCAAAGACTCGAAGTTGTCAGACAGCAGGTGTTGGACAAGCTCACAAAGTTGCAGACTCCAGGTAACTGGAAGCCTATTGTGAGCCAGAACGGTTTGTTCTGGTATTCTGGCTTGACTCCGTTACAGGTGCAGAAGTTGATGGACGAACACCACATCTATGGTACTCCCAACGGAAGAGTGAACGTTGCTGGCTTGAATAGCTCAAACATTGACGCATACTGTGAAGCTATTGATACCATAGTGAGAAAGTACCCCTCTGACGCATAAAATGTTTGACGCATAAAAATGGAATAGTTTGACTTTACTGCTAGACTGTAGATTTGACCCTTTCTTTTAGATTCTAAATTTAGAGACATGCATTGTAAAACTTAATGTGATGAGGGAAATCAATGTGAATATTGCAACATTATGTTTGCTTGTGGATTTTTTTGAGGTGGGCCTTCAAATTGTCCTTTCTATTGAACCGGCGTCCACACTCAGCGAAATCACACTGGAAAGGTTTATCAGTCGAATGACTTTTGAGATGCCGCTTGACGTGTTCTGGCCGCTGGAAGCGAGCATAGCACAATGGGCATTTATGCTTTTTCTTGGGATCGTAGGCGTCATCTTCCGTCTGAACTACGATGGGCCGCTTCAGGTCAGAATTAAGAATCTCCTCGGCAAACTTTGCAATTTCGTCGGTAGCAGAAGTTTCTTGGATCTGTGACGCAGTAGGGTAGGATGCAACTGGTCCAGATCCAGCACGAGACCCAGGCATTGTCAGAGGACGTGACGATGCGTCAGAAGGTTCCGCCTTGACCGAAGAAGACCGCGAGGCAGCAATCGGCGGTAGTAGGCCGGTAGACGCTGCCGTGGGAGACGCTTGGGTGATGCCAGAATTTGTGATAGATACAAGGTCCATCGATGCTGGGTAAGATTTCAATGACGATGGGTAAGATTTCAATGACGATGGGTAAGATTTCAATGACGATGGGTGCGATTTCAATGACGATGGGTGAGATTTCAATGACGACAGCCTGTCATTAGCCATGAGTTCAGGCAGCAAGAGATCTATGGATGCAGACTTTTTGAACGGAACATTTGTGCCCAGGAAACTTGGACTCAAGGCAGCTTCTGTCTTGAAGTTGCGCAGACTTGCGACCCGGGTAAGATTGGAAATTGGTTCCTGGAATCCAGTGAAAGACTTTGCCTTGCGCAACTGCGTACATGCATCGTTGTCCTCGTCTTCGATGTTTATGGAATCCAAAGTGTCATGTCGCCGAAGGGCCGGAACGCCCGAGTATCCCATGGGCTGAACAGCCGGGCCCGAACGCGTCAGATATGGCATGTATCCCAGCAGAAGCCCCAGATTGGAGGAGTCCACTAGCGAGCCTCCAAAGCTGTGGTTATGGGAGATTGGCGTGAAGTATTGTGGGGCTGCCATGGATTTGGCCGGGGTGGCCATCGGAGTGGCATCGTAGTCACTGAAGCTGTCCATCTTGGGCGAGATGAAGGCCATTTCGAACGGGTTTGGCCCCAATTGCTGGTGATTGGCATGAGCGCCTGAGCTCTTCATATTGGCGATGGTAGCCAACATATTGGCAGAGCCAGGCTCCACTGCCTTCAGGCGAGTTCTACGATGCGTTTTCGGGGTCTTTCCCACCTTCAACCCCGGCGATACGTTCTGGCCCCGCAACGGAGTGGTGTATAAGTTGACCGACGAAATGGAGGCAGACTTCCTCCGACGAGCAGGAGTGGTCAGCGCCATTGCCAGATACGGCGAGTCCAAGAGCAGCTGGTTGGAGGCCAGCAGCAGGAGCTGAGGCATCAGATCGCCCAGATGCAACGTTGACGACAGCCCCGAATGGGTGAACATGCCCAGTGGAGGATCGGCCGAGATCGACACCGAATGAGAATGGCCGGTGACAGGCGCATAGTTTTGGGTCGACGACGATTGGGACGACGAGTTGTGAGAGACGAAATTGGACCCAAGGTGGTGGTTGGGCGGATGGTAGCGATCATCCAACGATAAGTTGCGCAGATGGTTGAAGTTGAAGCGAGAGCCCGCATTCAACAGAAATGGCGCCAGAAGGTGGCCGTCGACGGAAAAATGCTTGGAGTGTCGACCACCTTGGTGCAGCGGCGGAGCCAGGGCATCGAAGTCCAAGTTCAACCCATGGTCGTATTGGAAGTCCGGGAGGTCTGCCGCAAAGTCCATGTTGTCATAGACCGGGCTCTCATCCAAGTTAGGCAGAAGGTCTCTGATGGTATTGTCTTCTTCCATGGGTTTTTCCGTGGCCAGAAACGGGTGGGAGAGCTGGGCGGGGGAGCTCATGAGGAAGTTTTCCATGGTCCATCACCAGGAAGGTAGCGAGGCTTGGAATGTACTGGTTTGGCCAGCTGGCAGAGGTTGTGAGGTGTGGGACCAAGTGGGCCAATTGGAAGCTATGTTAGGTGGAAATCGATTTATGGAGGGAGATTTCCTTTTTTTTTTTCGATTTTTTAGGGGGCACTTTCGCCGACGGTGCTGCGGCTTAGCTGAATGGGAGTAATCTGAGATTGGGTGAGATTTTTTCTCCGTAGCGGATTGAGAGATAGGGTTGCGAGTGGGCGGAGGCTTGGAACCAAGATGCGACAATATTTCTAGGCAGAATCTTCAACGTCGAGCACATCGAAACAGGGAAAACTACTGAAGATACGGGGAGACCACCACGGGATAAGTTTTCTTATTTTTGTTTTTGGTTGGTACTTGCTCCTTGCGCTCACCCTGGCGTGGTTGACACCTTCCTACTTGGGCAGTCTGTCGACAACAGGGCGGTGATGTCCAAATCCGTACCTTCGACGCGTATGGGGTCATTTGTTGCGCATCGCGTTGTTTACGACAACAACATTATATGAGGAGGTACGGGTGTGCCTTTCGGGGACGGTTCCCGACGATGCATAGAAGCGGTTACATACAGGGTGAGAATGGGAGGCACGGGTGTAGAGGACAACAATCAACAAGCCCAAGTGGAGGCAAACTCGTTATTGCAATTATTTGGTTTCAAATTTCTTTTATTTGATTTCGAAGAATTCATTTCAACTATTTCCTGAAAGCAAGTGGCTCTAGCGACCACAGCTACAGGATTACAATTGAGTAATAGTCCCTATAACTGAGTGTTGACTACCATTGTGCAGTGCAAATTTCACACCATCCATTGTCAATCTCTATATTTCTCCTACTCCCTTACTCCCTCTCCATGTCACCCGATTATCATATATTCATACTTATGGGTTCTGCTTGACAAAGTCAACACCCTTCTTGATGTTACCAATCAAAGTCTCCTTGGCCATCTTAACCAACTCCTCCTCGTGGTCAGAGAGCTCGCCCAAAGCGTGCACCTGCTCGACACCCTCCTCACCAAGAGTAACCTTGGAGGAGAAGAACTCAACACCCTCATCCTTAAACAATGGCGAGTCGACGAATGTTGGCTCAATAATGTCCTTCTCACCAGACAATCCGTCCAAAAGAGCTCCGGTAAATCTAGCACCGGCCTGGGCCATGGACAAAGTGGCAGAACCAGCACCGTTCTTGGCCTGCACAACCTCGTCACCACCAAACTGGATTCTGTGGATCAAGGCGTCTCTCTCCTCGGTTGGCAAGTTCTTGTGGAGAGTCTGCGACAACAATGGCACAATGGTGATACCAGAGTGGCCTCCAACAACAGTCACCTTCTCGTTGACTGGGTTGGTGCCGGCAACCTCCGAAACAAATCTCGAGGCTCTCAACACATCCAAGGTGGTGACACCAAACAACTTCCTAGGGTTGTAGACACCCTTAGACTTGTACACCTCGGCAACAATCGGAACCGTGGAGTTAACTGGGTTGGAAATAATGGCCATGGAGGCGTTTGGGGCGTACTCGGCAGCGGCCTTGGCCAAGTCTCTGACAATAGAGGCGTTGGTGTTGAACAAATCGTCTCTGGTCATTCCTGGCTTTCTTGGCACACCGGCTGGAATCACAATCACGTCGGCACCAGTCAAGGCGTCCTTCAAGCCTTCTGGTTCGTAACCCTTGACGGTGGAGTTAGTTGGAATGTGAGAAACGTCGGCGGCGACACCTGGAGCACCTCTCAAATCGTAGAGGGCCAAGTCGGTCACCTTGTGGTTCAACTTCAACAAGAGCGACAATGGCTGGCCAATACCTCCACCGGCACCCAAGACGGCGACCTTGAAGGCGGAAGATGGCGAGGACGAGAAAGATCTAGAAGCGACTTTGTACATGGCTAGACTGTGGAAAAAAATTGTCCAGGGGAAGGGCGGTTTATATAGCGTCGAGGTAGTCCGCGGAACCTCCAATCGCAGTGTCCACCAATCAAAATGGGGTAAACTCGCTACTGCATTGGGCTCCGAACGAGTCCGAATTCTGGGGAATCGGAGAAAGGGAAAGACTGGGGAGAGTAGAAACTGTGGGTATGAGTTGATGGAGCAAAAATGAAATTGGTGAATTGATTATTGGATTGGTTATAACATGGATTGGTTATTAACATGGATTGGTTATTGGGTTTGGCTATTGGTGAATGGTTACTGGTCACTTCTAACTGGTGAAATTGATGGTCTCTGAGAAGAGTGACAGCGGTGTTTTCTTAATTTGATGCAACTGTGGAGTCCCGGAGGCCTGGAATGGCCAAGGCGCCAATTACTGGTTTGGACAAGACAGTGCAAATTGACTTCAATTGAGGTGATGTGGAGGTTTGTACTCCACGTTTACCACTTATTTCTCGTTTTCCTTTTTTTGTTCGTCTAAGGTTATGATGGGATTATTGCCAGTGGAAAATGGCTCATCGGGTGCGAAAACGTCACTACAGTTGCTCACTCTGTCCGCAGAGAAAAACACTTTATCCGAGCATTTTCGGGTCCGTGTCATTTCCTTTTTGGTTAATTATGGGGTCTATTATTGTAATTAGAATCTACTGATGTAAGTGTGATCTATTGTTGTAAGTGGGATCTTATGGGGATCACTCGTTTTTTCTTTGCTCTATTTTCTACCAATGACGCACGAAAAGTATTAAGGGTGCACTTCCTAACGGAAACTCAAATTCTGCTTTCTCGAATTATATGCTTAGTTTTAATAATTTTTATAGATAAGTATTATTCATTTCTTGAAACTCATCTTAGCGACCATGGTAAGTTGGGCCGGATGGCCGGAAGATCAAGGGCAACTGATGGCCGGAACATCCACTCGAGGATACGAGGTTCCGGCTCAGCTAGCCCGAAGACAAAAGTTAGAAGAATAGGTTTGGAAGCCTGTGGTAGTAGCTTATACTTTTGATTTATAAGATAACCAACAGCTACCGAGAAATCGATTCGAAAATTGAAATGTGATGGGGTCGTTGATCCATTATAGGAATTTTGCTGCAGGAGGCCCCAATCAAAGTCGCTCTTTCGACTTTCCACTTTCAATTTCATGAGTCAAATTTATACTTTCTTGCTACCTGATGCAAATAGCCATAGGCTCTGGAAGTAATCAAAATCCCAATATCAAACGACCGAAAAGATAATCCAAAAAACATCGTGATTATGCATTTTTTTTTTTTACAATTCAAGATTATATATTTTAGATAACTAAACTATATAACTACATAGCAGGAGGAAATTACAAAACCCCCTAGTGATGTGTGGATTACCGATAGCAGGGAAAGTTAAAAGGTCCTGCCCTTACTCGGAAGTGAAAGTAGCCAGTACACGATTCGAACCCTCGAATTCGCGCATTACCTTTGACCAATCGGCCAGCAATATACTGCATATGACAACATTAGTACAAGGTATCCGCAGATCCTCGGAAAAAATAGGTGAAGTATTTTCCCATAAGTCTCTCCCTTAGTAAAAAGTTACTTTTTTTTAAGTCATTATATTTGTGTGGTCCGCTCCCACTCTCAACCGAAGCCTTTATGGCCAAGTTGGTAAGGCACCTCACTAGTAATGAGGAGATCGTCAGTTCGAATCTGGCTGAAGGCATTATTTTTGTAGATCGCGACTCCACACAAACATAACTTCTCAACCTCATCTAATCTTTTTACTCATCACAATGTCCAAAGACTATGCTAAGAAATACTCCATGGATATCTCACATGTGGCTGCGGTGGAATTGCCTCTTGTGGTGAAAAATACCGACAAGGCAATCGCAATGTTGGGCGGGAAAGACCGAATCAAAAGAGCCCTAGATTCTCAATACAAGCCTCAGCCCATTCAGCCCAGCAGCCATTCAGTGGACGATAAAAACTTGGAGTTAAGACTCCGAAACGACCCTTTCCACCATCCTATCCAGGCATCTTTCAACAGAAAAGAAAAAATCCTTCTTAAAGTGTCGATTCCGAAGTCGAGCTTACCACCAGACTACTATGACAATCCCCAGAAGTATTCTATTCGAGACTTGATTGGTAGAAATTCAGAATCCTCGGGCTCCTCTCATAAGGTGGAGCCGGTAGCTATAATCAACAAAAACTACAGCTTCCGTGCAATTGCTGACTTCCAGATGTCCACCAAGAACAACAACACTGTGCAACAGTTCAATAAAAACATCCTCAATGTGCGCAATTACGAGGACTTGGAGAAGTACTACAAGGAGACGCTTGAGGTGAAAGATGATTTCAAGGACCCGCTGAACTACGAAAACAAAGTCCACAACTTCATTCCTCCTCCCCACTTCAGCGGAATCAGGTTCCCCTTTGACTTCAAGTACCAGAAGAGTCCCTATACTGTGACACTCAAAGAAAGCAACGGCGACGTTAAGGTGGTTATGAAGTCTGATACCAAGAAATTGTTTACCAATACCGTGGATTACTATGGAGATAGTATCCCTCATTATCCTTTACCAGAAATTATCAAGAACTATAACTGGCTCTTGAAGTCTGACTTGTCGCAAGAATACGCAGACAAAAAGTTGTTTGAATGCATCCGGCACTTGACCATGCTCTTCGAGGTGAAACCGATCTGGCTTAGAAAGCTGCTCATTGATGCAACACCAGAAAACCTTAAATCTGCGGTGAAAGAAGCGTTGCCATATGTTTCGTACTGCTACAAGAATGGGCCCTGGAGGTTTTGCAACGTCAAGTTGGGCGTGAATCCCAAACTGGACCCATCTTACTGGATATACCAGAGTGAATATTTCCGATTGCAGAGGCATTCCAAGGCAGAGGGACGAGATTCGGGAGCACGCATTGTGCCGAACACCATCAAAATTGCCAGCAACAGGACAGACATCAAGCTTTCGGAAGACTTGTTCTTCACTGGCTTGAAACTTCCCAGGGCCATCAATTACCAGATTGGAGATATCATGGATGCAGACATCGTTCGGGTGATCGAGAAAGCGCAACAGAAAGAAGGAAGTTTCTTCAGAGAGAGCGTAGACCCGCAAGGTGGATGGGTCAAGAAACAGGTGATGCAGACCATCAGAAGAATCGTGCGATACAAGTTGCGTCGGTTGCAGAAAGAAGAAGCCATTGAGTCAGAGAAGGTGGAGAAGATTATTGCTACAGACTACACTGCAAAGGACAATGAAGGAAATGACAACGAGGATGCAGATGAAGAGGAGGAGGATGAAAATGACGGTATAGCCAATCATGACGAGGAGGATGGAGGAGAAAACGACGAAAATGAAGACAACGAAATTGACGATGAATCGAACGACACGCCAGTTTTCAACGAAGAGACGCTTTTACACCGCATCAAGGAAGTCGATCCACAAACTGCAAACAAAATCAACTCATTGGTTGGTCTCATAAAGCAGGACTCCATCGATCAGGCATAAAGCCGAACATCCATGGTATTGTTCCTAGTATGTGGAACTAAGTCTATGCACACCACACGAACTAAACACGTAATGTCGAGTGAGAAAAGTGGTTAGCGGTATCTACTCCCTGCAAACAAATGACCAAAGCCACCGAGACGTTTGTTGCAGTTTTTGCAGTCAGCGCATTATATTTTGCGCTCTATTCTGGTGTGATTCCCACTTCCACTTTGATTCACGATGAGATTTTGCCATACTTACCATTCTGGGGATTGGTGACATTCGGAGCATACGCATTGGGAACATTGGGCTGGGGTGTCCTTACGTTTAAGGACAAGGAGGCAAGCTACAAGGAGTTGTTGGGGCAGATTGACGAGGCCAAGGCCTTCTACAAGAGCAAGGGTCTCAATTTGGATGAATAAACATGAATAAATAATGCTTTCAATGGGTTGAAGGCCATTGGTTTTGGCCATTGTATATGGCATGACCAGAGTCATAAAACGGATTCACAGACGGAATCGTTAAAGCCTGAAAACGAACACAAGGTGAACAAAAAACGTCAGCAACTCTAAACCTCATAGACCTCGAACATACTGATCAAGTGTAGTTCTAAAAAAAATTGACCAATCTCTCACGTCGCAGCCTGCCGCTGCTTCCTTTTCTCCCTCATCTTCTTTTCCATCTCCGCAAATACCTTAATCAGCACGGGAACATTCCCCCACGCTTCCTCCTCGGCAACCTTCTTTGCGTCTGAACTTGACAGAGAATATTCCTCCGGCAAGTTCTGTGGCCCTAAAAACTGAATAGGCGGATGGAAATCAGCAGGCCAAACTCCACCCTTCTTGGTCAACTTCTCTGCTGCTTCCTTTCTCTTTGCATTCCACTCTTTAACATCATCGTTGTACATCTCCCAAACGCAGTTGATGCATCCACTCATGCAACAATTATCTGGCTCCTTGGGTCTATCGGGAACCTCCACACCGGCGATCATTCGAGATGTTCCCACGTTCATTCTACTAGAACTTTGTCTTGCTTCTCCCTTGATTCTTCCTCCAAAGACCCTGGCGATTTTCTCTTCGGGAGTCAAGTCTTCCAATCTAAATCTTCCCTCAGATGTGGTTTTTGTTTTCTTCTTCAACTCGACCAATTCCTTGTCCGTCATTAGCAGCGCTTCAACGGGCTCGTGGGGATGACTGGCTGTCTCTAATAGGAGATCGTAGAACTTGTACTTTGAGTTGGCCCATCTTGTTGTGGCCGAGAAGCTCCTTACGCTCCCGAGTCTAATGGTGTTTCTAAGCATGTAGATGGTATTTTATCGGTACCGGCGAAAAGTGTAGAAGTTGGGGTAGAAGTAGTGTGCATGAACAGATTATATGGCTAACCGTCATGATGAATAAGCGGAGCAATTGGATTGTGGGAGAACCATGGAAAAAAGATAATAGAAAAGAAATGCCAAAAACAAAACAAAAAAAAAGAAAGTGTTTGTCAAGAATAGAAATTCTGTTTGGATAAAAACGTTGTGAGATTAATATAATTGACCTGTCAATGTATGTGCAGCCTGCTGTCGGTCTACACACTGTCTATGTCAAAGGCCCTCAAGGCATCGTCAATGCTGAGAAAGAACCCATCGCCCAATCGCTTAGAAACGTTAAAGCTTTGGCTCAGTCCGGCCGTCTCAACCAGCAAATATGATCGGGACCTGTGGAATTTGCTGTAGTTCTTATTCACAATTTGTGCTATGCCCAGTCGAATAAACCGATCTCTGACTTGCGCACTTGTAGGTACACGGGAGAAGCTGACACAGATATTGTTGACCTCGCTATATCTTTTGACAATCTCATAGAGCGCTTGTGTGGCTGAGGAGTCTATTGATATCATTCCCTTGCAATCGATAATAATGAATTTAATGGCGCCAGTTTCGAAGCCACTGATCGAAGGCTGCGAAGGATGCATGGATAACGTGCCAAACTTTTCAATTCGAGTAAGCTTGCTGCGGAGATCTCCCAAGTTGGCAAAGTTCAATGGCTCCGGAATCTCGATGATCAATACTCCTTCGATCTGCTGGATTTCCGCAACAAGCTCTGCTAAATTCTCTCCTGGCTTGCCCGATGCTGGAGCATGCTCTATATGAGATGCAAAGCTCTCTTCAATTAATTCGTCAGAATTACGGAATACTGAAGTGTTGGGCACACGGCCAAGAATGTGGATCCTAGACCGTGTCCCCTGTTTGATCACTCTCACCACCGCTATGATTACTCCAAGCATCACTCCCATCTCCACCGACCACAAAAGTGTAGCACAGAAAACAGTTGCAAGCACCAAGATTTCTTCGTAGCCGCCAATGCTCCAGAAAAATGCAATGTCATGAGGAACTTCCTCCAAAACAGTAATGCCAATTATGGTGGTGCTCAACGAGAGAACGCATTCAGGCAAGAAGTAAAGAGCAGGTAAAAAGAGGTGGATTGCCATAACAATGGTGCATGACATGATCACCGATGCTAGCGGGGTGGTGGCACCCGCAAATATATTGACCTTGGATCTTCCCAATGCTCCAAATGAAGGCATTCCTCCAAAGAGCGTAAGTGCGAAATTGCACATTCCAAGAGCAACCAACTCTCTGTTGGATGAAACGTTATAGTTATACCTTGCGCCAAGAGCTCTTGTTGCGGTTGAAGAATCAAAGAACCCGAGGATGGCGCACAAGAACGAGGTGGCAAACACCTGCTTGAAAAGCGGAAGCCTGGAAAGAGAAAATGGGTTAATGAGTTCGATAGCTTCGTTTTTGGAGCCACCATTCAAGTTGCCCACGATCTCGATTCCCAAACTCTCCCAGTCGTAGTGGTATGATAATCCAGTTGCTATGACCACCATACCCAATAATTCAGGGAAGTACACAGCCCACTTTAAATTGTAGTTCGAAATCAAAACTGCCTTCAACTTCCTAATAGAGAGAACCGTAGCCAAAGTCACCACAGTCACCAAACTTGTATCCACGTGAGCCGCCTTGAGGTGCTCAGCAGCAAACGCCAATTTGTCCAACGTCAGCGCATGTGGGAAGTGCGTAGCCAACTTCTGGAGCCCCATCTGGATGCTGAACTGGTTCACAATCATAATGATTCCCATGGCACCGATGAAGCCCTTCAAGAGCGAGCGAGAGAGTACGTTATCGAGAAAGCCCCATCTTAGCAAACCAGTTGCCAAGAGAACACCCGACAACCCCACAGAAATCGTGGAGCTGATTTCCAAAGGCAGGAAATTAGAATACCCATCTTTGGAGTGTAAGAGCTTCTCGATCATCTGTCCATATAGCACACCAGTGGACGGCAGCGGACCCACCACCAACACAGGAACGCCACCTAAAACAGCATAAATCATTGCCGCGGTGGCAGCAGAGTACAAGCCTACCAATGGAGGCAATTTGGCCAAAGATGTAGCCAACGACATCACCAACGGAATTTGGAAGCTGGCCAACGACACTCCAGCAAGAGCATCCCCAGCCAAGCTGTTCCGCGAATACTGGGGAAGCCACCGAAGCACAGGCAAATAGTAGGCGATGTATGCGTACCAGTCGAACTCCTTGGAGTTGATGAGATCCAAGTCGATCGACTCAATGTCATGATGGCGTAACATCGATTCAATGTTCTTGCCAGATCTGATGGACTGAGACAGTGGCACAGTCAAGAGGGGTGGCCTCCGAGGCAGACCCAATAGAAGCCGAGTGTTTTCTGTTGGTGCAGCCATTGTAGAAAGAAGAGAGTGTCCACTGGAACAGAATGATGCCTCACATAACCGAGATAATTAATAGTGCGACTATTTTCACCGAGCACATTGCAGGGCCGAAGGAAGCAGAGGAAAAGCATACGAAGAGAATGGAGGAAAATGAAGATATGCAAGTGGTGGCATTGGTTTCCTGAAGGAGATGGGTTGGGATTAGTGGCGTGGATCCATATTATTGTGGAGAAATGGGGAAATGCTGGAGATTATGATGTATTATTTTCGTTCGAATGCAGTATGGTAGATCCATCAGTCCTTCTGAACAATGATCTCCTCCAAGAGCTTGTTGGAGCCAAAAGGATTTTGCATGTAGAGATTGTGGCCGCCTTCTGCCACCGTGTGGAACTGCGCCTTTTCTGCTCCCTGTGATTTGTTGATGTAGTTCACAAGTTTCTCGCCTGCTTCGGAATTCATGAAGTCGTATTGTCCATAAATGACATGAGTGTTGAACTTGGCCACGACTTCTTCGCGGGCAGCGGTGAATTTGTCAAAAAGGGGCCATTTGCTCGTGGTTGCAGGTGTCAATAAATACTTGATGTGGGTGTCTGACACAGTTCCATTGGTGACGGAATTGTATAAGTACTCAATGAGCAACCGGCATTCGGAGTTTGTGCCGTACTTCAATTCATTGCGGCTGGAGAACACCGTCGATCCTCCGAGTTTCTCGATCACCCGGTTGATGGCAAAAAGCTTGCTATACCACATTTCGTAGTACATCTCCACACCCCAAGGTCCCAAGTATTTCAAGAGTCTAGGCAAGTATGGCTGGACGTAATACCAGAATGACACGGTTTTCTTGGACAATATCGGTTGTCTGCTGAGGAAATGGAACGATTCCGGGTCCAACGAGGGATGCACATCTGTGTTCGGGTTGGGAATCGGAGCCGTCACCGCATACGCGTGTCTCTCTACTCCGACTGGGGACAAGAGCACCAAGTTCTTGAGACTTTCCGGGTACTTCAACGCATAAGAGCCAGACCAGTAGCCTCCATAAGAATGACCAATCAAAAAGTCGATTCGGCCTATAGCAGAGCTTTTCCTCCACGACTCAAGCGCATCGATGTAGTAGCTCTCAATATCTTTTAGTATTGGTACCATTTTGTCCTTATAGTCGTTGCACTTTTCTATGTCGACATCATACCCATCCACAAGCTTGTAGTACTTCTTATATAGAATTTTGATGTCTGTGGGCAGAGTGTCGTTGATGGTAATGTGTTTCAATTGAGGAATGGGCTTGTAGTAGTTCACGGAGGATAACTTTGGATTAGCAGAGAGGCCAAACGAGATATTATCCAAGAAATGGACTTTATAGTTATGATTCAAGCCCTTGAACTGGTTGATCAAGTGGAAATTCCGGGCGAAACAGCCCAACGAGGCGCCGTAGCCGTGAACAAATACAACATGCTTAGTGTCATATTTGGGATCGTTGACAACCTCGAAAGAGACCTCATTGATGTAATTCCCAAGATCATCGATCGGAACCTTCCGAAACATTCTAGTTACTCCAGCATTTTCTTCCAAAGTCCCCGGAAACAGAAGATTAACAAGCTGGATCTGGAGCTGTTCCAATCTTCCGGGTTTTAATGCATTCCACCAGATTCTCACCGTTTCCAGAAATGGAAGCTTTTTCACCACTCGAGAGTTGGGTTTGTAGTCGGAAGGGAGCCTGAACAGTCTCCATGGTATAGTAGAAAACCGTCGAGTATACTGGAGCATTATAGCATGAATGGTGGTTGGTCAGAAATGGCTTCGCGAAAGTATGTGGAGAAGCCGAGGCCAGGCGGGAAATGGATATTGGGACGAAATGATTATAAATAGGTCGAACTGGAATTTTCGGGGCAATTCTAGCCCTGCTATTTGTTTCTGGGGTTACTATGAAAATCGTGGTTCAAGTGGTTTGAGAATGAAGCATTTTGATTGGATGGAGAGCGTGGCAGAGGAATCAGAATTGTGATTCGGAGACTTATCCTTTAAATTTTTATTATGGCAATGTAGACATTAGGGTTTAATTCCTTCTGGTCCCTGTTATGGTGTCTTCATTCTCTCAATCCTTTTGCAAGACGAGTAGTGAGCCCCGACAAATGCTGGTATTCTGTTTCCTTTTCCGATGATTCCGATTGCATAATCCTCCAGTGTTTTCTTATTGCTTACGAGCACAGAAACTCCGTATCTGAGTTTGACTGTTAAAGATTGACCTACTTCCAGAAACTTTCGCATGCTACAATGGAAACATTACAAATGAATTTGAATGAATCTTGCATTCCGCCCACTGTCATAGCCACTACCATCTAGTTTCCCAGCAAGGAGGGCAGTCAAGAGTTCACCAGACTAGTCTCCATGAGCATCAGACAACAATTATTACAGTATGCAACAGCGGTGAAATCGTCTCTTCATTCGATTGAACCAATTGGTCACATTTGCATCGCAAATTACAACCTTCCTCATCTTGTAATCATGAATGATGGACCCAGGGGCATCCCATCATAGTGGTCATTACCTATATACATCGAGCCTCGGGCTAGCTATTTACGCATTCATCAGTTGTCCTCTCCCTTGACCAATCCCACCTTGGCTGGTCTCAAAACTCTCTTGTTCAAAAGATAGCCTGGCAGCTGCACGTGGAAAACAGTTCCTGGCTCCTTGTCTGGCTGAGGAATCTCAAAGGTGGCCTCGTGGTGGTTAGGGTCAAACATTTCGCCCATGGGATCAATCTTCTCGATTCCGTGTTTGCCCAATGTCTTCTCGAATACCGTTCTGGTCATGGACACTCCCTCGAACAAGTTCTTCATTTCCTCGTTAGTAGCCAAGGTATCCTCGGTGACAGAGTTCAAAGCCAAACCAAAGTTGTCCAAGGACTCCAACAAGTCCCTAGCAAACTTCTGCAAGGCAAAATCCTTTGCTTTTTGTACATCTTTCTTGGTGGTTTCTTGCAAGTTACGGAAATCAGCCACTGCTCTGGCGTAGTGGTTCTTCATGTCTGCGAGTTCCTTGTCCTTGGTCTGCAATTTCTCTCTCAACTCGACAATTACGGGGTCCTCGGAGTCGGCAGCTTCGGAAGGTTCCTCAGACTCGGTCTCCTCTGGCTTTGTCTCAGTTTGGGAGTCCTTGGTAGCTTCTGGCTTCGCATCTTCTGGCTTGGTGGAGTTAAATCTTAAAGAGTAGGTGGTGGCAAATCTTGGAGCAGCGGTCAAAGATGGTCTCGCTGCTCTCAAGACGGGCATACGGACCGAGGATCTGGCCACGGCAGAGTAGAGCGATCTGTGCATGTTTCTTTATGTAAGAGTGTAATAATATTCGTGATCATTTGAGAAGATAAATTTTCAGGCTGAGTGCAGGTCATTCCAATGAGGAGGGCGACTTGAACTAAGTAGAGTTGGGGAAAAATGAAGTAAAGAACGCAAAAATGATGTAAGCACTTTGAATGAACCCATTTCCTTCAGTGAATAGGTACGACGAAAGGACTTTTTGGAGGTGAGACGTTCTTGTTGATTGCATGGGAGGCGATTTCTCAGCTCCAGCTGTGGAAGCTGACAAGAAAACAGAATAATTGCAAGATCGATAAGATACTTGTCGAAGCAGATTTCCACTTTCTGCCTCGCGGAATCGTTCCTACTTTTCCAGATGTTGATTTTTCAACGACCGTTATTTTCGCTTACAATGGGATTTGCGCGATCGACAAGTGCTGTCAATACGCACTCCCAGATAAATTAAAAACAGGTAGATGGAAAAAAAAAAGACTAAAAAAGGAAGATACAATGATAGCCAGCCTTGCGAAATGCCACATTGGAAATACGAGAAGGGGAATATTCCTACAATATGAAAACAAGATTGAAGAATTAGGAAAATTACCGAGCATGGTTTATTGGTTGAAGTTCTCATTGCCAAGAAGTAGTGCAGGTGCATTCGCTGTAGCACACGACCTCATCTCATCGGCCCGCAATGCGGCGAGATAAGGAGAGTCAGATACCTACCGATGTCTGCAAAATCCTTGTGACAACCTATCCGGAGATAGTACCAAGCGCAGAGAATATTATCTCCGGACGAAAACTGCTTGTGGATTGAGAAGCAGTGAAGAGCATCGAGAGAATTATGGTAATACTAGAGAACTGGGGCCATTTGAATGCAGCAACAACTCAAGATCAAGATTACCATCTAATATACAAGATACACGATACACGATACACGATACACATAACGAAGATTCTAAACTTAATGAAGGTTTCGAGCCGAACCGAGCTCTGGGAAATTCGAAGCAGCAAAAGAAAGAGGCTCTACTGTACAAACAGAAATGTGGATTTTGAGGGTCTCAGGATGTCCGGATAATGCAGGGGGGACTTCTCTGATAATGCCATTTGACCACTAATAATATTGATTACCTGCAGATAGTGCGCTTTTACCTCTCTTACCCGTACTGATAGCTTTCATCCCCCAGTTAGACTGCACACGATGGGCGCTTGGCTGCACTTATAGCGTGGTTCGCAACCAGCCTTAATGGGCTCTTCTCAAAGGAGTCTGATAGTCAAATTACTATAAGTTCGCGTAATCTGCTCTAAATGTCACTAGCATCTCAACAATTCTCATGTCTAAGACTCTTCTGTACTCAAACGAGGAAGTTGCTGAAAGAACCAGTTACGACGACTACAATGCTTCTGAGGTGAAGCCTAAGTCGTTTTGGAAGAATTTGTTGGAGAAAATCCAGGTGGAGGAGCCAGGAGATTTGACCACTACTCAGAGATATTTGTTTAATTACGATTTGCGTCCAGTTGAGGCCGCACGTAGAGAATGGTCTTGGTACAATTATGTGTTTTTTTGGGTCGCTGATTCGTTCAACATTAACACCTGGATGATTGCTGCTACTGGTGTTCAGAACGGAATGACTTGGTGGCAGACTTGGCTTTCAGTGTGGGTCGGTTACATTCTTTGTGGTATTTTCGTGTCGATCTCTGCCAGAATTGGTGTGGTGAACCACATATCGTTCCCCATTGCTGTCAGAAGCTCTTTTGGAATTTTCTTTGCCATCTGGCCCGTCATCAATAGAGTGGTGATGTCTTGTGTGTGGTACTCCGTTCAGGCCATGGTAGCTGGTCCATGTATCGGGCTTATGTTGAGAAGTATCTTTGGTAAGGACTTGGACCAGACCATGCACAATGGAATCAGCAACTCCAACTTGACCACATTTCAGTTTTTGTCGTTTTTCCTTTTCTGGTTGTTTTCCTTGCCTTTCTTGTGGTTCCCTCCCCACAAGATCAGACACTTGTTCACTTTCAAAGCTTACGTTGCACCCACCGCTGGTGTTGCTTTTTTGATTTGGACTTTGGTGAAATGTAACGGCGTGGGCCCAGTGATTCACGAAAAGGCAAAGTTGAGTGGCTCTGCTCTCGCTTGGGCTTTTGTTGAGTCGACCATGAACTCCTTGGCCAACTTTGCAACCTTGATTACCAACTCCCCTGATTTCTCCCGTTTTGCCGACAAGCCATCATTCTCCATTATCTACGTGGTGCAAACCGTCTCCATCCCCGTGTGTTTTTCGATCACCTCCTTGATTGGTATTCTTGTCAGTTCTGCTTCCACCGTCTTGTACGGAGAGACCATGTGGTCTCCATTGGAGGTTTTGGGCCGTTTCTTGGACAACTACACTTCTGGAAACAGAGCAGGTGTCTTCCTTATTAGTCTTGCATTCGCCATTGCCCAATTGGGTACAAATATTTCGGCAAACTCCCTTTCCTTCGGAACCGATGTCACTGCACTTTTACCTCAGTACTTGAACATCAGAAGAGGCTCCTACCTCTGTGCCATGTTGGCATTGGTTGTGCAACCATGGAACTTGTTGTCTAGTTCTTCCAAGTTTACCACATACTTGTCTGCTTACTCTGTGTTCCTTTCCTCCATTGTGGGTGTGATCTGTTGTGACTACTACTATGTGAGAAGAGGGTTCCTCAAGTTGACTCACATGTATTCTGTCACCGCTCCAGAAGACCCAACCCAGCGGTCCTACTACATGTTCAACAAGTTTGGTACTAACTGGAGAGCGCTTGTTGCCTACATCTGTGGAATTTTGCCCAACATTGTTGGATTCGTTGGTGCTACTACTGGAGAGCACAAGGTGCCAAAGGGAGCAATGGAGGTTTACAGAATCAACTTTTTCATGGGATTCTTCTCATCCGGAATTGTTTACGCTATTCTCTGCTACATTTCCCCTATTGAAGGCACGCCTAATGTGAAGCCATTCGAGAAGTTGTGGATTGAAGAGGAACAAGATGTTGAGGACTTTGAGGAGGAGTTGCAGGGACATGTTGTTCATCATGGCATCGAAAAGACTGAAGCTTTTACTACTGGACATTCCAAGGAGGAAGAAATGTAGTGGTGGAGCAAGCTCCTTTCTATTAGTGTGTGATGTACATGTTGTACATATTTATTTGATTCTTTATTTTAGATTAATATCAAGATTGTTTTGCAAATTAGCTTGCCTGGTTTTTTTTTCCGACCATTCCGTCGTTTTCTTTCGTCCTCTCCCTTTTTTTTTGATCCATTCCCATTTTTTTGATGCATTCCCTTTTTTTCCTATGTCCAATCCCTTGAAACTAGTGTTGCTTACTGCTTTTTCCACTGTGAAAGAGCTGAAAAATAGCATGAGGAAAAGTTCATAACATCCTTTTCAGTCAAAACCAGTCTACGACCCAAAATCCTATCTCCCCTAGTCCAGAATCGAGATGGATGGCATAAAAAAAAATTCAACAGCTTAATTCGTGGAGGGAGCTCAATGGCCTCAGGAGTCGGGCCCGGAAGGATAATTCGAATTAGCATACTCTCCACCTCGGATCAGCCGTTTAGGGAAGGAGAGTAACGAGAAGGTTGACGCAGCCAACAGTTGATATTTTCAGCAACTACAAAGTCAAGGGTGTGGCCAACAAGAGCAAGCCTTGTGTCATATACTACATGGCTACATGTGTAGGTGAAGAAGATAAGAGACACGCTAAAAAAAATCACAAAGGCAGGCTCGAAATCTGGAAGAATCTTATGAACCCACCCAACATAAACTACTTCGGGTTCCAAGAAATTTCTCTATTTCACATTCACAGGTTATCATCTGGTAACTCCCGTGGTAATATTCCCAGTGCCGCGAATAGGTGACTCATTGTAAAGTCCGGGCCGGCTGCGTTGGAGCATGCAGGAAATGTACGTCTCCAGATTTTCAATGGCCTGCTCTGCATGTTGGAAAATCATTCTCGAGCGAAGAATTTTAACCTTACATACTTGATAGTTTCGAAATAAACATGTTGTCCAGATCGGTCCGCAGAGCATTCTCCACCTCCTCGCCAGCCTTCAAGAAGTTGACCATTGGTTTGATTCCTGGTGATGGTATCGGAAGAGAAGTGATTCCAGCTGGTAGAGCAGTGTTGGAGAACTTGCCAGCCAAGTTCGACTTGCAGTTCGACTTTGTGCATTTAGACGCTGGTTTTGAGTTGTTCCAAAAGACTGGAACTGCTTTGCCTGATACCACGGTTGACGCCTTGAAGACTAAGTGTGACGGTGCATTGTTCGGAGCTGTGTCGTCTCCAACCACCAAAGTGGAAGGCTACTCTTCTCCTATTGTTGCTTTGAGAAAGAAGTTGGGCTTGTACGCCAACGTCAGACCTGTCAAGTCTGTTGAGGGAATTGGCAGACCTGTGGACATGGTGATTGTTCGTGAAAACACCGAGGACTTGTACATCAAGCAGGAGACCACCTACACCAAGGAGGACGGAACCAAGGTTGCGGAGGCCATCAAGAGAATCACCGAGACCGCCACCGTCAACATTGCCAAGATGGCTTACGACATTGCCTTGCTGAGACAGGCCATCAGAGAGGCTGTTCCAGGCAGTTCGCTCCACACCAAGCCATCGGTGACTATCACCCACAAGTCGAACGTGTTGTCGCAGTCCGATGGTTTGTTCCGTGAGACCTGTAAGAGAGTCTACGATGAAAACAAGGACAAGTACTCCTCCATTGAGTACAAGGAGCAGATTGTTGACTCCATGGTGTACAGAATGTTCAGAGAGCCAGAGATCTTCGATGTGGTGTGTGCACCAAACTTGTATGGAGACATCTTGAGTGATGGAGCCGCTGCCTTGGTGGGCTCCTTAGGTGTTGTCCCATCTGCCAACGTTGGCGACAACTTTGCTATTGGTGAGCCATGTCACGGTTCTGCCCCTGACATTGAGGGTAAGGGTATTTCCAACCCAATTGCCACCATCAGATCCACCGCATTGATGTTGGAGTTCATGGGCTACCAGGATGCTGCAGCTAAGATCTATGAGGCTGTCGATGCAAACTTGAGAGAGGACAAGATCAAGACCCCAGACTTGGGTGGTAACTCATCCACCACCGAAGTGACTGAAGACATTATCAGCCGCTTCTAACTTACAAACCATTATCATGAGTAGATGCAATATTATTAGTTTCGATTACTTTGTAGTTTCTCGGACAAAACAGGCTGCGAAAAATCCAATGCCTCCATCTTCCTTGGGTACAGACCGGACACAACCCCCAGCCATTTCTAAGCATTTCGCATTATCTCCATCGCAGAGAGACGTAAACTCCTGTTCCCAACCTCTTCTTTCCCATGACGGAATCACAACATCCCTCTTAGCCAATTTCCACCCTTGCTCCTTGACAATTGGATCACTCAATAGGTCTACAACCACTCGTTCGTTCTCATGGGGATGAATCGAACACGTAGAGTAGACTACCTTGCGGGCACTTGGAAACGATAGTGCATGCTTCATGATCTTAAACTGGAATCCTGCCAACTTGTTGAGTCTCTCTGTGTCGATTTCTTCCTTGACTTGTTCCTGGGCATTAGCATCTTCAATGGCTCTACCAAAGATACCGGATCCACTGCACGAAGGATCTACAATTAGGCCGGTAATAGTAGGAAACTCCTTGGGGCTGATTTTGGTGAAGTCCGCATGTGTAGGGTGAATGAGACTCTTCTTGCTTTTGCCAGTAGCCTTCTCGCACATAGACTTCAACACCTTCACTCTGTGGTTTTCCCGCTCAAATGCATACACAACGCCGTCTTTGTGCTTGTTCACATAAGATGCTGCATGAGTGGTTTTGTTTCCTGGAGCAGCACATGCGTCAATGACTTCGGTATGGACGTCGTTCTCGTCAAAGTTGAGAATCTCTGCTGGGAAGCATGAGGCACGATCCTGAATGATCACTTCACCATGCAAGTAAGCATCAGTGGAGGTGAGTTTCTCTTTGGGATGAATTCCGTATAAGTTTTTAATGTGTTGATCGTGGAAGATCACGCCTGGCTCGGTGATGCCTTCGAGAGAATCAACCTTCTCTAATCTAGAGAAGAATGCATATTTCTTAAATAGCGAGTCGCTATCTGTTTTGATGGTGTTGACTCTGATCCATCTGATTGGTGTCTCATCGTCGTTTAGCCCTTCCTTCAAGGGGAGTTGGTCCACCGACTTGACTTTGTGCTTGAGTTTCAATTTTGTAACCTCAGCTTGCATTCTTGTCTTGTTGAGAAGGAATGCGTCTTTGATGGGGTGCTTTCCCAGCTGTATTCTTCCCTTAGAAGAGAAGAGGAAGTCATGCACCAAGAGCATCAAGAGCGAGTCTTTGACCTTCAATTTCTTGATTTGTGGCACATCTTTGAGTTTAGACTTGCGGATGATCTCATTAATGTAGTCCTTATATTTCAAGGTGGAGAAGACTAAAGCAAATATGTGTTTGGGAGAGTTGGTGAGCTTAGCATTGAAAATGCGGTTCTTCAAGCCTCTTTCGCCCTCCTTGACGAACTTTTCGGCTTCGAAGTAGAGCTTCATGGAGATGGAAATTTGCTGTGGTGCAGGAGATGAGATGAGCTGATAGGGAAGACAATGATAACGGCAGTGGTTGACTGCGATGGAGATACAAAGATTCGCATACTATAAATGAATATCAGAATAGACCGTTTTCTTACTTCAAGATTGTCGTTATTTTTTGCTTGAAACTACTTCAGTGATTAGTTGGTGAATAAGTAGTCGCAGCCAACGTTCTTTAAAACAGAGACGGGAAGAGGAGATGAAAATTCGTCCATACCATACTCTTTGGCATCTTTTCACTTGCGAATAATTACTATCCAATTCCACCTTGCAACCTATCTCTTTTATTTCTCTTTTTTTTTGGATCGGTGTTTGCAAGAAGTGTACACATGCATTCAAACTATGCAAAAACGATTCGTTCCACATGCATAATCAAAAAGTACAAAATCTTTCACCAAAAATCGAAAAGTGGATAAAATTTGCCCAAAGCAAACGAACGCTGAACAACATTATCGATCATCTTTCTCATCCAAAATAAAGCTTGGCCAAACTCTCGATTGATATACATCCACCCTATTTTCTCCATTTAATCCTGCGTGGACACTTCATGGCAACTATCATAGCAATCACCAATTCAAAAACTACATGTAACCTCAGAAAAGCAGTTCCACTTTCGCAATCATAGACCCATCTGTCCAAATATCAAAACAAACGTCACCATCTCCCCTCCCACCTTCTTCCACAAATACATACTACCCTCCTGTTTCCATGGTGTACGGATGCCCAGCATTCCCAATCCTCCACCTATAACCCATAGCCTCAACTTTAACGACACTAGTCGCCAGCACAAATGCCTTCGCCACCTCCAAATGCCTACGCACCAGGCACAAAACTCACGGTAGGATCGCACCAGGTGTCCATAACGAAGTACATTCTGTCTGGAGGGTTTGCCCACGTCTACACATGTACTATTGATCCTCCATTCCACAATAACACCACGGCGTGCTTGAAACGGGTGGTAGTTCCCAGCAAAACACAATTGAAATTGCTTCGTCAGGAGGTGGATGCCATGAAACGACTCCGTGGAAATGCCCATGTGGTGTCGTACATAGACTCGCATGCTTCCCGGTTGAATGGTCCGGCCACGGACCAACCTCAACAGTACGAGGTGCTCTTATTGATGGAATACTGCCTGCGCAATGGGCTCATCGATTTCATGAACGAAAGGTTGACGCACAGACTCACAGAGCCCGAGATCCTCTCAATAATGGGTCAGATCACCTCCGGGGTGGCTATGTGCCACCACTTGCACCCTCCATTGATACACAGAGATATTAAGATCGAGAATGTTCTTATTGATGCAAATGGAACCTACAAATTATGTGACTTTGGTTCGGCCGTGGGGTACAGCGGTGTGCCCAAGGATGCCCAAGAACTCCACCTGTTACACCTGGATATCATGCAAAACACAACTCCACAGTACAGGGCTCCCGAAATGATAGAGTTGTCTCGGGGTTTTCCCATCGATGATAAACTGGACATCTGGGCCCTAGGAGTCTTTTTGTACAAGTTGTGTTACTACACCACGCCGTTTGAACTGCCTCAACAAAGAACTTTACAAGACTTGGAGCAGCTGATTCTCCATTCGTCTACTACTCTTAGATTTCCTCATTCACCGCAATTCTCACCCAGACTTCAGAACGTCATCAGATGCTGTTTGCGGGAGGATCCTCGAAGAAGACCAAATGCACTTCAACTCTTGCAGGAGATATGTTTGATGCAAGGAACCAAGCAATTGCCCGACGTGATCCCATACTCGGTGAGGTTGCAAAAGTCTCAATTGCAAACAAACGTCGTCAACAATGGAAATTCCAGTGGCATACAGACAATACAAGAAACCACACAGAAGGCCACAGTCAGCTTGAAGGCAGCCAAGTCACCTCCCGACGCATTTGTATCGATTGACAAGACGAAACTATTAACCATGGGTTCGAACAAACCCAGCTCTAAATCAAGGCCGAAATCAACTATTTACGCTTCGGAAGCAGTTATGAAGAGAAACGACTCTACTGCTTCCTTGCATGACCTCATCAAACAACATGTTGACGAGAGCTCTCATGAGATTTCGAAAATTAGAAAATCTGAAGATTTGGATAGGGGAACCTTAGACTTCTTGAGGTCAAAACAGGAGACATCCTTAGTTGCCAACCAGAATACTGGAGGTTCTTTCAAGGCTGCAATTAAGAGTGGCCTTCGAAAAATCAGTACTGGTGGATCTATTGGCCCCCAGAGGAGCGGTTCATTTGGTCAGAAACGTTCTAACGCCCCTCCAGTGAAGCAGGTGTACACCGGTTCTAAAAACGGTTCAGAAGAAAACTTGCGAGTTCCATCTGGCGAGCAACCAAAGAGAAAGCAGTCTATCCAAAGGAGGATGGCTGCGCTTCTAAAGATCAGCGACCAGAAACCTAAAAAGACCGCTTCCGGATACGGAAAGTACACCGATACAGATGATATCATTGCTATTAACCACACTAATCTTTCCGCAAATGCCAGTTCGGAGTCGTTGAGTTCGCTAGACACTAAGACACCATCATACTACGAGTTTGACGAGAAGTTGACAACCTCAACCTCGAAAGGATATTCTAAGAAGTCCTCTCCTCCAGCAGTTGTTGTCCACAAGCAAACAGTAAATGTGGGCCCGAAAGTCGCCAAGTACGGACAGCTTCATCACAAGAATGATGGACCCCCTCCGTGTCCACCAAGCTTGAGCCATAGTCCAGGTCCTAAGGGCCATTTGATGCCCAACCACATTGCGAAAATCTCAGGCCAGGCAATCCACAACAACAAGCCGCCGCATAAGAAGCCACCTCCAAAACCTAAGAAACCTCTGCATTTGAAAGGCCATGATAGAACAGATAGAAGGCTCAGCACTTCAAGTGATGTTTCCTTGCCGGACTTGGATGATCTTGAAAAGCAATTTTCCCGAAGATTTCCGAGCTATGTTTGAATAGTTCATCAGTCCCTTAAATCTGTTCGAATGTTCTTTACTATACATACATAACGCTATTAGGACGATTCAGAGCCCGAGTATTCCACAATAGAATCCAAAATGAAATCCACACCCTCGTCATATTTCTCTTGAATAACATCCCACAACCCATCAACCGTAGACCGCAAGACACGGCCAAATTTTCTTCTAGGTCTCTTTTCAACTTCTTCCATATCGCCTCTTGCTCCGCCAGCGCCACTCCAACACGGGTTCATCTGACTGGTGAATATAACAGAGTTCTGGTAGTACCAGTCTACCATTGACTCATCCATCACAGGAACCAACGCTTTAAGAGTAGACCGATTGACAAAAACCACAGTCCCCTGCACCAAATCTTTTATTTCCTGAGATGGTCTTTTGGCGTATAAATGCACAATCGACTGGTATGCGTCTCCGAAGCCAAGAAAGACCAATTTCTTAAGAGATGGAAAATAGGTCAAGTAATTGTCCCATACCCACAATAAAAGCTCCTGGGCAAACAAAGTAGGATTGTAGTTAGAAGGTTTCATTTGAACAGCCGCATCCTTGCTTGACAACGATGCAGCCATCGCTTCCGTGTATGAGGGAATGTTAATATCGATGTACCCGACTTTGTCAGTGACATTTTCGAGGTTCAATTCGTTCAGAACCTTTTCCATTATCTTGGGCAAAGGATGCTCTAGCACAACAGACGTGCTGCTTTCGATGTATCCGTTCACAGGACTGATATTGGCCCAAACTTCTGGGGGATCGTGAATAGAAACCACCACCGTGTTGCATTGGTTGATGTCCGGGCTCGCCAACACCAAGTCGCTGAGGTTAGACGGTAGGTCAGTGCTGAATATTGGATATCTGTCGTCTTTCAGCTCAATCACAGGTAAGCTTATAAACCCGTACTTTGCAAACAGCTCCTGAGCCTGGTATGCTCTGATAGGCTCTGCAAATGACAATATCCGACTTCCTGGTAAGTCGAAAATATCTTCGAAGACATGAGCTGGGTTGCCTGGCTTCATGCATTTCCAGTACTTCGATTGAATTTTCATCACCTCACTGACCGTTTCGATGGCATCAAGACGTGGCTGTGTGACAATAGTGGCTTCAGGCGGTTCTCCTATCAAGACATTGGCCACTGCCAATGCGCTCTTTGCAATTGAATCCAAGTTGTAGCCACCTTCCAAAATGACGGTGAGCTTACCTCTGGCAATTGCCTTAAGCATGTGAGTTAACTGGCCATAACCCGCAGGAGTAACATGACACTGACCAATCAAGTCTCCATCAGCAGCATCGAACCCTGCACTGACAATGACCAAATCTGGGTCAAACTCACTTATGATGGGAATGACCACCTTGCGGAAGGCATAGACATAGTCGGCGTCTCCCACGCCGGCATTCTGCCATGGGACATTAACAGAGAACCCCTCGCCTTTGCCATCTCCCACCTTGTCCGGGCCTCCAAACTTCGTTCCAGGATAGAATTTTCCGTTTTCATACCGATGTAGAGAGATGTAGAGCACTCTTGGATCGTCGTAGAATGCTCGCTGGGTACCGTTTCCGTGATGAATGTCCCAATCAAGGATAACAATGCGGCGAACGGAATCGGGATATGACTTGAGGACGTTTTTTGCTGCGACGGCAACATTGCTGAATAAACAGAAACCGCCTGGGGCATCTGGTTCAGCATGGTGGCCCGGCGGGCGCACTATAGCAATGGAGTTTTTCACTCGACCTTCCACCACGGCTTTGCAAGCCTCAATCAGACCTCCACAAGACAACTTCGCCAGAAGAAACGAGTCGTTGTTCACATAAATAGAATCACCTTTCTCGGTCTCTTCGAGTAACTGATCACGAGACATCGCCTCGGTGGAACTGACAAACCTCAAGTGCTCTTCTGTGTGCACCTCCAAGATCTCGTCAGCAGTGGCTTCCCTAATGGGGATCTTCTCCATGAGAGGGCCAATATCGTCTTTTCCTGAGAGAGACTTATCAAGCACCAACCCCGCCTCCGCCAACTTCTTGTAGATACGGTAAATACGTCTGGGGTCCTCAGGGTGGGGGTCAATGTACTCAAAGTACGAGGTGAAGATTTTTGCGTGGTATCTCATCCGAACATCATACACCAATCCCGTCTTGAGCGGGCTATAGAACAAGTCTGGTTTCTTGTAAGGAACAACCACAATGGCAGAGTCCTTCTTGAATCTCTTTCCGTTAGAGTCTGCAGGCTCCAGCAGCTCGAGATTCTCCATATACGGTTGCTGGTGGGTCCCGTTGGCATCGCCATTTTCGTTTTTGCCAATGACGTCGTCGGTCTCCAACTTCACCACGCCGAATTCAGCCTCAGTCGGTACATTGTTTGTGTTTAAGTCGGAGGCGTCTAGCAGTCTTTTCTTGGGATTTTCAGCATCCATGGTGCCGATTATTGTTGATATAAGAAGATTTCAAACGTTTGGCACCTTTTATGCTTCAACTTAGTCAAGGGTAAACGAGAAGAAGGTTGCAGTAAGACGTACTTGGATGTTCATCTGCAGGAGGCATTCCAGCAGAATCCCGTCAAAGAGTTTGGACAAAGAAGACATCCGTGGCTATGCAAAAAGCTGGCGATTGAGAGAGTAGTGGCAGTTTTACTATGTGAGTGCTACAGATTTGGAATTTCTGTCGCCTCTGATACCATGGTTGCTCCTGCCCAATTACTATGGAGAAATGATAATGGGCAAGTTCGGGTGGAATCTGGAGGGGGGAAAACTATCGGCGGGAAAAATAATTACAACGGCATGCAAGTTAGAAACTACAAGCAAGTGATGAACTTGGATTTTCCCTTGAAGTTGCCCATAAATGGACTGTCGTGGCAGGAATCTGGCGAACATCTTTCGCAAAAATTGACCTTTCTGCCGTATGTCGGCCATGCCTAAGCACGCATATGCGCGTCTTTGCAGAATACCACGGCCAGCAGAGAAGAATGGGTCGACGGGTCCACGCGACGGTGGAAGGAGCCAATTTGAAGTTCAGGGGCGGCAATGGGGCCGCCGCTTATCGAGAATTGGCCGCTCCACTCTGTGGATGAAGCGATGGAGCCGGATTTAGTCGCTCTGCATGTATTTGGGGCCCGCGCCA